>OW240917.1:137359840-137405508 GCA_933207985.1 Pelobates cultripes
AAACGAAAATAATTATTGGACAGTGTGAGTTGTAGACCTTCCAACAAAAATTCAATGGAGGTCCTTCATAGACGTCTGACTGTGAAAGAAGTGTTCGCATTGCTTCTATGCCCATGGCATGTGGGATCACAGTATACAAATTCTTGACATCTGCTGTAGCAAACATATACTGGGTGTCGATTGGCTCACAATTTGTAATTTTGTTAAGGAAATCTTGAGTGTCCCTTAAACATGTGTGTAATCTGGTAACTGTAGGTTTGCAGAAGAAATCTACATATTTGGCTACTGGTTCCAACAATCCTCCACGAGCGGATACAATCGGTCTCCCAGGTGGCTTTTTTGCATCCTTGTGTATCTTAGGTAATGCATATAAGATCGGGATTTTGGGGTGTGTGTTGAGTAGAAATTCCGCTGTACTGTAATCTAGCCACTTCGCTGTTAATCCTAATTTTATCCACTCCTGTATTTTACTACTGATCTTAGTTGTGGGATCAAATGTTAATTTTCTGTATGTCTTGGTGTCAGACAATTGTGTAAGAATTTCTTGCTTGTAGTCTGTATAATCTTGCAAGACAATCGCTCCCCCTTTATCCGCCGCTCAAATTACAAGTTGATCATCACCACTTAGATCTTTAAGGGCGATCCTCTCAACCCGGGTTAAGTTGTCTGGTTTCTTCTGTTGTTGAGTAAGTATTGTATCCATATCTGTTTTAAAGATGGTGGAAAATGTTTTGATAGAATGATGTGTATTTTTGGGTTCCCATGTACTCTTCAATTTGAATTGTGAAGCCGGTCTTGGTGTCGCTGTGTTATGTAAAGCTTGCATGCTCAGAGTTCTATTCATCTTGAAAAGTTCGATGTCAATTTTGAATTCATCTGGTTTAGAGGCAGGAACAAATGTGAGTCCTTTGGATAGAACTTGATTGTGAGCACTTGTCAGGATTTTGGATGATAAATTAAAAATGGGATTAATTTCCTCTTGGTTGGTGGTTTTGACCTTGTATTTATAAACCTTGTTCCTTTGTCCTCTTCTAATGACTCTGCGTCTTTTGAACCTCGTCTTGGGCGTGTAAATTTGCCAGGGTGGTCGTTTGTATGTTGTTCCATCCCTAAAAAAGTCGAGGATTGTGATTGCAATGTGTCTCTTGTGGAACCTCCATGGCCCGTCATGGTTCTGATGTCTGTTTCAGAGGTGGAATCTGCTGAACTCGTGTCAATAGACAAAAATTATGGGGGTTGCATCACTATCATTTTCCTCATTCTGTTCACATAGCATTTTGTAGACCATCTTTACCTCAGCTTACTACTCTCGTCAGTTCACCACACATTTCATTTGTAAATTTCACATACATCTCCAGCAGCACGCATTTTTTATTTTTGTTACATATTTAGTCTATTCAGATCACATAGACTTTTTTGATACAGTTCTTCTTTTTTCCATTTCATACACTATCGTACATCTCACACATTTGACTTCTTTGCAATTCTCCACACATTCACTGAGCTTTTTTTCATTTGTCTCATTTTTTTGTTTGTTTTTTTTATTCAGCATGCATACACACATTAACCTGTTCTGGTTAACCTTTGGCTAACCCGTTTTCATTCATACTGCTGTCTTTAACATTCCACACTTATATACATTTAAGACCATGTAATCAGACTCTATTTCTTTCTCTTCCATACATGCTTTTAATTTTACTCCGATTTTTTATCTTTTAAAACAACTTTGCCGTTTCTAGGCAACACTTGGTGGCTGTGCTTTATGTCACTTTTCGGCAGTATGCTTGACAGTCCTCGGTTTGCGGCTTTATTCACAGAGCAGACCGGACAAACAGGGTGCACTTGGTGATTGGGTAAGTTTAACACATTAGATTGTATATATTTGAGATTTTCACGTCATAGCATCTTGATAAAGACCGCTAGACGGTCAAAACGTTGATTTATATGCGTTTGATTTAATATATTTTTTTGTTTACTAAATCCAATGAGTGCTCTCAATTTGTTCCATTTGTATATTTTGCACGGAGAGGCACCTGGTCATTGCTGAATTAATGCTTTTGTTATGGGATGAGTGCCAGAATCTATTGTGATTTTTATATATATATATATATATATATATATATATACCTAGATCATATATATAATATATATGATCTAAGTATATTTTATTTGTAACTGTAATTTATTTTTTTAACTAATATTTTATTTTTATTACAGGAGAAGGGGCAGAGACAGTGTCAGCCATTGATTTCACATCACTGGCTGACACACAGGATCAGTGATCATAGTGACTGCCTGTCACTGTGATCACCTCCTGCAGATTGGGTAATTGAGCACAGGGGGAGTGCCTGGGTGGTACAAGCACTCCCCCTACCAATCTGCAGGGGGATCATTGCGCCTGTTACATGTATCAGCCATTAGGCTGACACATGTAACACTGATCACAGTGACAGGCTGTCACTGCGATCAGAGAGCTCTGAGATCTCAGACAGTGCAGATCGCGGTCACTGACCCCAGGGGGACTGCCTGGGGGGCCAGGTATGTCCCCCGACCGCGATCTGCACAGGGGAAAAACACCGGCCACGTGTGTCAGCCGATTTGAAATTTGCTGACACACAGTAAATACTGATCGCAGTGACAGCCTGTCACTGTGATCAGAGACTGCAGATCGCGGTCACCGGCCATGGGGGGTTGCCTGGGGGGCCAGGCATCCCCCCGACCGCAAACTGCAGCGAGCGATTAGCGCCAGCCATGTGGGCGGCCATTATAGCGAGGGCGTACTATTACGCCCGCCGGCGTTTACAGCCAGCTCCTGCAGGGCGTAATAGTACGCCCTCTGGATTTAAGGGGTTAAATAACTGGGGGATTTTAGTATCACTCCAATGACCATATATCTTTAAGCTATCCTGTCACATCAAGGCAAACTTCCTAGGTGAGTCCTACGCTAGCAATTCACCTTGCTGCTTTCATCTAAAAGGCAGACTCTCTAATGAGGCAGAAAGGGGTATTGTTATGGCTTCTGTTCTTATGCAAATGTAATGAAGACAGACCAAACCCACATGGATGAATCAATTAAGGGAATCCCAGAGCCACTAAAGCTGATACAGTGGAAGAGGTAAAACTGTGATTGTATGTTATAATCTTAGCTTTCGTCTCCATATGGCTGTTTCACAAAATAATAGGTAATTGTGTTGAATTGAAAGAAAAATCTCAACTTTTCTATTTTAGAGCCAATATAAAGAGATTTCATGTGTAGGGGCAGGGTGAGTCAGGTGGCCATCTGGAACACAATCTTGTGTAGATTATCCATTTACTTTAGCCTGCCTCACCAGAGGCCTGCAGTGGCTTTAGGTTTCAAGTGCTCAAATAATTGTATTATGGAGTGGGTTGTCTTTTATGACTTTACTCTAAGATGATCTAATGTTTTTAATTGGGCCATTCACCCTTGTTTATTTATATTGAAAAAAAAAACTTTCTGCAGCTTAGTTTATGTTTGCATTTTGTTTTATGCACCACAAAAAAAAACAGGAAGAATGAAAAAAAAGAATAAAATTTAGCTTGAAAATGTTATTTCAAATGTGTTATTTTTGCATTAATACAGCAAATGGTCAAATAAACAATGTGAACTAAATATATGACCTGTTGAAACAAGAGTAAAGTTTAATGTTCAGTTAGTATAAGTTTTATGCCAGCATGTAATGTAACTTTATCACTTTCAAAACTCACACAAGGCAACACAAAGAATTTGTCATTGTACACAGAATTAAGCATCTGCTCTTTGTTTGGCGACACATATGTATTTGCAGTGGGGATTAAAAGTGTAAATAAAAGAATATTCATGCATAATTGTATACCAGAACAAGTGTAAGTGTACATTAATAGTGCAATTTCTAAGATTACATTTATGAAATATTTTAGTAATTAAGTTTCAGAAAAACAAAAAACACATAAAATAATAAAATAATGTAATTTGAACGTCTGGATTACAATTGTTTCTCTCTTCTTGCAATCTAAAGTAATTTGATTTAAAAAAAAAAAGCATGAGAATAGTCATAGATCTGATACACAAAAGAAGGAAACTTAGAATAGAAATGAAGAATCTAAAACACAAAACACAGAGACGACATTTAAGACACAAGCATAATTAGACAGCACAGATAATAGAATTCATAGGTGTAATGTAAGAGTTCAAGAATGGTAAACTGGAAAAGAAAGAAAAATATCCCTCTTAGGATACAGTCCTAAATTCTGAGCAGCAAGGGCAACTAAAAAGTCAGCAGCTATTCATTCCATACAGCAAATACAATTAGTTTTCCTTAGGACAACTGCAATATCAGGTACTGATGACACACATTCGAGTCACTCCACAAATCTTTATAGAGAGTTTCAGTATTGGATTTGACAACTGTCATGCTGAAGGCATAATACCAAGCAGGTTCAGCTAGGTTAGGGTTTGAGGTTTAGATCAAAAAGAAGATTAAGAATATAGAAAACCTCCCGCCAAAGGACAGCAATCCTATCACACATTCACCACATGTGCAAGAATATACCTTGAACAGAGCCTCAAAAACACAAGAGAAAGAAACCTGAGAAAATGTGGCTAAGCCATGCTGGGTTCAAATACCACGTGTCCCTATTTTCCATTCAGCAATATACAGTTTGTGATAGTTTGACAAATAGCAAAAATCTTCTTCCATGATTCCTTGTTCATATTTTCACCAAGGTCTCCCTCACATAGTAACTGAAAGGGCACTCTGTGATATCCCAATCAGCTTTGTAAAATGCCATGCATCCTTGAGATTGCACCCTTACCTGAACCATGATAGCTATTCATCCTATCAAAATTTGATAGATCAGTTGAGGAATTACTTGGAAAGGACACTCCCCAAAAGTCCATAAAGTTAATTAATTCAGAATCATGAAATCTCAGATTTTATTTGTTAATAAGCATTGTTCATCCCTATATCTACCAATATCTGCCAATGTCATGAGTGAACTAAATGCCCACCATTAAAAATCTTTTAGCACTGTCTTACTGTGTTGGTTGAGCTTTGTAGTCCCAATTATTAGCCTCATAATGGAATCCCATGTAGATAGACTGTCTATACATCTCCTTCTTCTCGATAAGTTTAATTGTGGGCCATTGATTGAACAAGACCATAAGTACAAAGTACTGGGTGCACAATTAAAAACACCACCACACAATGTGATATACTTATATCAAGGAGGCCCTTACAATTTGTCTTTGGTTATCTGTAAAATATAAAACTGTACATACGCTACAGTTTTATATTTTATAAAACTGTACACATACAGATATTTAAGTACACAGAGGTATTGAGTCACTCACTCTTCCCAGAGCCACGTATAGCAGGCTCTGGCTGTAATGATGTAGGTTTTCCTCAGGTATATAGTTCCTCATTCCCCATACTTGTTTAAATAGTAGTCTGAGGATGTTGAATTTTGGCTCCATTTGCGCGGTATTTGAGCACTTCGGTTTCGGGCCACTGCCGGTTTCAGTTCACTTCCGGTTTTAGGTCACTTCCGGTTTTAAGTCATTTCCGGGTTCAATATAGTTCTTAAAGGGATGTGAAGTATTGGCAACCATTTTTCTTTTGGGACACAATACTTGTTGTATGCAATGGTGCCCTTACTTAGAGATTGTTGCTGTTTTTATATCTACACATAAAAAAGCTAAACATACATTCTTTATTGTAAACATAATAAAGACTAAATGATAATACTATTAAAAACAATACATTTTAAAATATGAATATTAGATTGTTATAATTAATGACTATATATAAGATATAAATCTGTAAAAAGAGAAGAATATATATAAGTTTTGGGGAGGTAGGATAAGCAAAATACCATAAAAAACATATAAATATAAAAAAATATAGAATATGTTTTTAAAAATGAATCATAGGGATAAGAATAAATAAAAATAAATATAAGCTCCTACCCAGCATACAGATAGAGTGCATATAAGAGGATAACATTATATTAAAACTGCCATTTCGAAATCTACGTTGAGTCCACTTGGAGACAAGGTGTCTAAGTCAAATATCCACCTCATCTTGCATTTACTCAATGTGGACTCCAAATTGCCACCCCTCCAGTGTCTCCATACATTCTGCATACAAAAGAACAGCAAGGTGGTGGGATCACTATTGTGGTGCCTTAAAAAGTGTAGAGACACATTATGGTTAAAACAATTTCTTTATGTTGTAAATATGCTCACGTATCCTTGTTTTCAGGCATCTAGAAGTCTTGCCCACATGTTGGAGACCACAAGGACACGTGAGCACATACACAATACTTTTAGAATGGCAAGTGATGAAGGACACTATTTCGAATTTTTCATGTCCTGAAAATGATTTAAAGCCTTAAATTTTCTTTTTTTGTACATTGTCCTTAAGGATCTGGAGCTTGTGTGCCATTCGCCAGTGGTATTGCACCTGATAATGTCAGAGCAGGGCTGTGAAAGGTTCTAGCATTCTTCTCCACGCCAGGGTGTAGCCAGACAAGTCTGCATAAAAAGTAAGGTGCATGTCTTAGAAGTCGAAGGGTGTGCAGCCTATTACCGCTGTCATAATTGCGGATCTGTCCCTGCCGTTCAGGAGGTGGACCACCAAATCCCTGGGGTTCTCCCTGAGAGCCCTGTGTGACTTGGGAACGTGAAAGAATCCCTCCAGGCCCACTGCCTTACATTGTCTCGGGGGTAGCAGCTCGGTAAATAGGCACGGCATTTTGCCCCTTATGTTCACGTTTGTTCTGCACCTGGTATCTTCCAGTGCAGCAAAGCATTGGTCATATGTGCTGTTCTGCTTGTGCAGGTTCTCTATCTCCCTTTGTAGGGAGGTGATTTGCTTGGCTTGCTCTTTAGTAGCTCCCTCCAGGGTACCCATCCTGCCAGATAGGCCTCTAATGTCCTCGCGGATCTTTGCTGTGTCCGCCAATATGGTGTTCTGGAGGCCTGCCAGTAGTGTCATCAGGACCTCTGTAGTGATCGGAGAGATGTTGTGACCCGTGGAAGACGGTTTTAGGGGTTGCGCTGCTGGCATGTCATCGATCTCATCCTCCAGGTAGAAGTCGTCTGAAACCTCCAAGTAATTCTCGGGGTAGTCGACCATCTTGGGCCGAACCGCTGCACTTGCTTGGTGCAGGAGGTCTCCGATGTGCGGACCCTGCTGCAGTTTGTCTGGTTTTCATTTTTTTTTAGCTTTCCGGCCCATCACGATGCCTGAGTATCAGGAGGCACCTTTTGTGCAGGTAAGGGGCAATTTTGGGGCCCAGATAGGGTGAATATGTCTCTGATTGCCTAGAGCTCTCACAAAGCATGTCTGCCTGGCTCAGTTGCATGGCTCTGACCCCCCAGGATCCTGTTTTAAAATATGCTAGTTTCTTTTTAAAAAATGTCTCAATTCTAGATGCCTGAACACAAGGATACATAAGCATATTTACAACATAAAGAGAGTTTTTTTGAACCAAAATCTGACACTACAATTTTTAAGGCACCACAATAGTGATCCCACCGCCTTGTAGTTCTCCGGTATCCTGAATGTATGGAGACACTGGAGAGGTGGCAATTTGGAGTCCACGTTGAGCAAATGCGAGATGAGGTATATATTTGAATTAGACACCTTGTCTCCAAGTGGATTCAACATGGATTTCGAAATGGCAGTTTTAATTTCATTTTCTTCTCTTATTTGCACTCTATCTTTATGCTGGGTAGGAGCTTATATCTATTTTTATTTATTCTTATCCCTATGATTCATTTTTTTTTTTATAAATTCTTTATTTTGAAAGTTTTTTTGTTTTTAAAGGGGGGTACAGAAAAAAGAACAGGGAGTTAGAGTTTGGTGTACAAGCTGTTGCATAACATGCAAGTATAGTTTAAAGTGGTTACACAGTCTGAGCATATTTGCCATTTGTTAACGTTAGTTTCTGCACATGTTATGTCTAAGTAAACAATATCAACATTTTTGTTAACATCTGTTATTCATTAGTCTTGGGGTTGGGGAGGGATACAGAAAAAGATTAGAAGGGGTTAGGGTGTTCTCTCCGTATATTTTCTTTTTCATGTGCATTCCTTATTATTCAAGGGTTGTGTGTTCTTTTAGGGTAGTGGTACAGGAGAGGAATTGTATGTAGTAGATGGTTATGTACATATATTTGCCTCTGAGAGGGGCTAGCAGTCCAGGTGTGGGCTCTGTCTTTTCTGCTTTGGCTGTAGCGTACTTAATTTGTTTGTTAGTTCTGTTTTCTTTCGTACCTTCCGTTTGGGTCTGTGGACTGGGGTTAGGTGTTAGGTGTGGTGTACAGGGGGAAGTCAGGAGGGGGAGGTTGGGGTACCATACCCTTATGCAGTGCTCAGTTTGCTTTTCGTGGTGCGTTCAGTGTTGGCAGTCCAATGGGGGGGCCATGCTTGTTGTGGTGGGTGGGTTCCCATGGTGGGTTGGGGGGGATCTGGGTCGGGTGATAGTCTTTCCTTCCTTAGGAGTGTTTGTCCCCTTTACGTTGTGCTGTGGTGTCTGCCTTATGTGTTAGTGTGGCGCGGGTGGTCCGTGTGGGTGCGGTTTTGTAAGTCAGCCGGTGGGTGTGGGGAATGGGGGGGTGTTGGTTGTGGTGTGGTTGGAGTTCCTGTGGGGTGGGTGGGGTTGCCTGGTGGATTTTGTCTCTGGTGGGGGGTGTGGTGTCTTCTGTGGGTTGGATGCCCCGGCGGCATGCTGTCTAGGGGTTGAGGGGGAATTCCAAGAGCCATGGGTCCCATATTTAATGGTAGGATTTGGTGTTGTCGTGGACCAGTGCTGAAAGGTAGTCCATTTCTCTTGTTTCCTTAACCTTCAGTGTCACTGTGGCTATTGGGGGGGTATCTGGACTACCCCAGTTTGCGGCTATTGCTCTATGTGTGGCCAGAGCTATTTTAGCTATAAGTTTGTTTTGTGCTTGTGGTGTGTCCCTATGGGGTTTAGATAAGAGCCATATCCAGGGGTCTAGTGGTATGTCAGTATGCAGTAGTTGGGAGGTCAGTAGCGCAACTTCGCACTAGAGCGGTGTTATGTGAGTGCATTCCCACCACAAGTGTAGGTAGGTGCCTTTCTCTCCACAGCCCTTCCAGCAACGGTCTGAGTCTGCCCTGCCCATCTGAGTGAGTCTGAGTGGAGTGAGGTACCACCTGAATAAAGTTTTGTATGCCTATTCCTTGTGGTTTACACAAATTGAAATGGAGGCCATTGCGTCCCAGATGGCATCAATGTCCCCAGGGTCCTCTGGTGGGCCCAGGTCCCTCTCCCAAGCCAATTTATATATTAGTGAGTCTTTACCTGCGTTGTGGCTAATGTGTGTGTAAATAGTAGAGATCTGGCCTCTCTGAATGGGGTGTTTGTTGCATGCTCTCTCAAAGGTCGTGAGTGGGGTAGTGCCTGCTAGTTTGTAGGTGGGCGATGTGAGGAAGCTTCTGATTTGTATATAGCGGAAGAAGTCGTGGGTGTTCAGGGGTACGGTCTGAGGGAGGTCTGGGAAGGGGATGAGTTCTTGGTTTCGGTAGAAGTGGTAGAGTTGAAGTAGTCCGTTATCTTCGAATCTTTTGAAATCTTTAGAGCACATACCGGGAATAAAGTCCGTGTTTTGGAGAATGGGTGTGAGGGGTGATGGGCCGGATATGAGTCGGAATTTAGTCATAGTTTTGTCCCATATTTTTATAGTTGTGAGGATCGCTGAAGAGGTCGGGGGCAGGGGGGGTCTTGCGTTTTTCGGGAGCCATGTGTACAGTGATGGGAAATCCCATCCCAAGATTGTGTGTTCGATGTCTACCCACCTTTTTGCGCCGGGTGGTGCGTTGAGGTTTTGTGCTTGTGCTAGTTGTGCGGCGTAGAAATAATGGGTGAAATTAGGTAGTCCTAGGCCTCCGGATCTGTTGGGGACGTATAGTGTTAGGCGTTTGACTCTTGCTCTTTTGTTTGCCCATATGAATCTATCTATGTGGGTTTGAAGTGTTTTAAAGTCGCGTTGTGAAATCTGGATTGGGAGTGCCTGAAAGAGATATAGGAATCTGGGCAAGAGGTTCATCTTGATCGTTGCTAGTTGGCCGAGCCACGATATGGGCATAGCGTGCCATTTGTTGAGGTCCTGGTGGGCTTTTTGTATTAGCGGGGTGTAGTTGTGTTGGTAAGTTTGGGAGAGGTCTGTTGGCAATGTGGTGCCCAAGTAGTTGATTGTGCCGTTTTGGAATTGGAAAGGGTGTTGCCGCTGGAGGGCTTGGAGGGTGTGTCGTGGTACCTGTATGGGTAGTGCTTCTGTTTTCTCAACATTTAGTTTGTACCCTGACACCATTGCGTATTGTTGTAGTGCTGCTAGGAGTGGTGGGATGCACTTCGAGGGGTCTGTGATGGTGATAAGCAGGTCGTCGGCGTATGCCGCTACTTTGTATTCTGTGTCCCTGATGGTGATTCCTTTGATGTCATTCGAGTCGCGGAGAGTTTGGAGTAGCGGCTCCAGAGATAAGGCGAACAGGATTGGGGAGAGGGGGCATCCCTGGTGAGTGCCGTTTAGTATTTCAAAGGTGGGAGGAGTAAGGTCGCGGTAGGGTTTGAGTATAGTGTTTGTAGCGCTCTCGTGATTTGGGATGGGATGCCGAATTTGCCGAGGGTGGCGAATAGGAAAGGCCACAATAGCCTGTCGAAAGACTTCTCGGCGTCCAAGGCTAAGAGCACTGTCGGTATTAGTCTGTTGTTCACGTACCAGATGAGGTCGTAGGTCCGTCTGGTGTTGTCCTTGGCCTGTCGTGTGGGAATGAATCCTACCTGGTCTAGGTGGATGAGCTTGGGGAGGAAGGGGTTATGTCGTTCGGTCACAAGTTTAGAGAAAATCTTAATGTCCGCAGTTAGGAGCGATATGGGGCGGAAGTGTCCTGGTTCTAGGTGTGATTTGTCTGGCTTGGGTAGGAGGCATATGTTCGCTTGCAGCATATCTGCAGGGAGCATTTCTCCTTCTAGTAGGGCGTTGAATAGGTTGCTGAGGTGTGAGATTAGTATGGAGGCGAATATTTTATAATATAGGCCGGAGAAGCCGTCAGGCCCTGGGCATTTGTTCTGTTTTAGGGTTTTGAATATGGTCGCTATTTCTTCTGGGGTAATTGGGGGGGACAGTTTTTCTGCTCCTTCGCGATTGATGGAAGGTAGTTGGATCGAGTCTATGTATGCGTCAATGCGGTTAGTCTTGATTCCTGGGTCATGGCGGGTTTATTATATTTAAATGTTTTTTATGATATTTTGTTTATCCTACCTCTCCAAAACTTAAAAATATATTTTTCTCTTTTTACAGATTTATATCACCTATATAGTCATGAGTAATAACAATCTCATATTCATATTTTAAAATGTATTGTTTTTAATAGTATTATCATTTAGTCTTTATTATGTTTACAATAAAGAATGTATGTTTAGCTTTTTTTGTATGGATATAAAAGCAGCAATGATCTCTAAGTAAGGACACCATTGCATAGAACAAGTGTTGTGTCCCAAAAGAAAAATGGCTGCCAATACTTCAGATCCCTTTAAGACTATATTGAAGCCGGAACTGACATGAAACCGGAACTGACCTAAAACCGATAATGTGACCAAAAACCAGATGTGACCTGATGTCGGAAGTGACCCGAAACCGGAAGTGATCGAATACTGCGAAAATGGCTCCCAAATTCAACACCCCCAGACTACTATTTAAACAAACATGGGGAATGAGGAACTATGCACCTGAGGAAGACCTATATGGTTGAAACACATTGTGCTTTTACTTTGGACATTTTTTATTATTTGTCTGCTGATATATACTGTTTTCTGAACTTTTTTGAAGTAAATCCATTTGAGAAAAACCTTCAAGTTTCCAGTATATTAAGGAGTAACAGAATTCCAGGATTCGTTCCAGCAACTTTATCTGCTGATAAGCCATTACAGCCAGAGCCTGCTATACGTGGCTCTGGGTATAGTGAGTGACCCATTACCTCTGTGTACTTAAATATTTGTGTATATACAGTATTACACTATGTACAGTTTTATATTTTACAGATAACCAAAGACAAATTGTAAGGCCCTCCTTGATATAAGTATATCAAATTCTGTGGTGGAGTTTTTAGCTGCCCACCCTGCACTTTGTACTTGTTTTTGCACTTCATGTAGTGTCTTCTGAGGGATTATAGACACTAGCGTTGCTGCATCTCTCACAATGTAATAGCGTCAATCTACCCATTTCCAATTGTTTTTAACTTTTGCTGTTTTAACAAGACTATGCCTGGCCACAGCACTTAGATCAGATCAAAGTATGTTTGAGAGGACAAATGGGACACAAAAAGGTTCCTTCATGTCAACACAACAGTGAGAACCCACCCTCAAGCTCCACTTAAATGTTTGATGAAGCAAGCCAACCTATAAAACAATAAAAGGTTTGAAACGCCTAAGCCACCACACAACCTAAAGTAGAGAGTGAGATAGGATGACACTTTTGGATTTTTACCAACCCAGACATGTTAAAGCATATGCTTTTGTAAATTAAGAACTTTCACAACTATAGGCGAGCGTGTGGGGTGTGCCTAGCCTGCTGAAGAAGCCAACAGAGAGATGAAAAGATCTTCCTGATCAGCCTGTGTTCCCTCCTGATCGCAGAAGCCAAGCCATCTTCGGGATCTTCAGTGATGGACATAGTCTCCACCCCTACTGCCAAAGGTGAGGAGGGAGAACTTGACCTGTACTTACAGAGCAAGTTCTCCACTCCTTATACACTGTGAGGAAAAATTTATCTGATACATTTTCTGGTGCAAGCTGGAAGGAGCTGTCTGCACTTGGGTGCAGACATGCTGCATTTTAAACTGGACCACAAGGGGCTACACATTACACACAGCCAGCCTTGTATATTACACAGAGAAATAAACAACACACCTCACAGGCAGCTATAGCACTTACAGCCATCCTACACCTATACACCCACAGCACACATTCACTCAACATTGTAAAAATATGCACATTACATAACATTAAAAATAACATAGGAAAACATTTTCCAGTGCCAACACTGATGAAATAGGCTGCACGCACCTATGAAAGGGTGTGATGGTTATTGTATTTACACAGACCATTTAAGCAGGTTGTCATTCTAAAGACCTATTTTCTTCTCTTAACTCTAAGCAATCTTTGTAATACTCTACACACTGTGCTCTTTTGTTTTAGATGGATAATCTATTCCCATGAAGTGTTTTTAGCCTTGCGTGTTTCAGTAATTATATTGAACTGCATGCAGAAAAATAAAAGATAAGTTAAATAAGCAGCCTTTGTTCCATGGATTGATTCCATAGCTTGGCACACATCTCCCACTGATTAGCTGTGAGGAACCATTTTCAATTAAAATGGCATCTACTTTATTTTAATCACAACATTTATTTCTACCTTAAGAAATGTTAGTTGTGTTTATATCAATAATTAACAAAAAGAACACAGGAAATAACCATTTGGGAGATATGCCCCCATAGGTGGGGAGTAACCCTAATAAAACGTAACTTTTAATGTGTGTATGTGTATTAAAACCTCTAATATCAAAGAGGATCAAATAGAGTATCTATATTAGGAATAAATCCTACAAACCTTTAGTATAGCAAAATATGTATTGATAAATATAAATTGATGAAATTATACACTGCAAAAATCATAAATAATAAGAAAATAGAAAAAATCTGAGACTCTCCAAACTAAAATTGTGGAGAGTAATTACACTGTAATTAGCAATTGGTATAAATAAAAATAAGAGAGTAAAGTAACGAAAGATAAATAACAAATGATAAATTGTAACCAATAAATTGGATGGAGGGGGAAAGGAAAGTGAAATAAGGTTACAATGTTGCAAGTCGTCTATAAGAGCGAAATGAGATTCCAGAGTATAGATAAGCAAATACAGCCCGTTAAATCAAGAATAGAGTTCCAGTAAGATGTAAGCTTGGGACACATCCACAGAATATGATGGAACAAACCTACTTGACCGTATCCCATGCACAATGCATTTGTAAGCGACAATTGTAACTGAAAAAGTCTGAGGGAGTGAGATACCAGTGATAAATTATTTTATAATGGGACTCTAAATGTGTCACATGCTGCACAATGCCCTCCAATGCAGACACAACATCAAACTATTCCTGTAGTCTATACTCTGTGCCTAATTCCCTATACCAGTGGTTCCCAAACCAGTTCTCATGGCCCACCAACAGTCCAGGATTTATGTATTTCCCTGTGTTATTCCAATGGAGATAGTAACAAAACCTGGACTGTTAGTGTGTCTTGAGGACTGGTTTGGGAAACACTGCCCTATACCATTTTAACATAGAATCATTTTTTTTTTAACAACATGTCCAGCTAAATACGAGTAGCACACATAGTGTGCTTGTCCATTTCCAGGCCAGGTCCAAATAATAAGTGTTTTCTAAAGTTGACATTTCTAATTTGCATTTATTTAGATCCTGTGCAGAAAGGCCACAATGTTCACTAATATAGATTTTTCTGATATATTTTTGATATTTTAACATTTTGAAAAAATTATTTGAAAAAGTTTATAAAAAAAAATATAAAATCATTTGGAAAGCATATGCAAAAATATTAAATCATGGCCAAACTAGTGAACTTGTCATAATTGATCTGTGTTTATGTGTATAAATGTGATTGTAAATTAGGGATAAATGTAATAGTTATTTATCACTTTATACTGATTTTCTACAATTCGGATTTTACTTCTAATGTGAGAGTAAGGCTAAAAATAAAGAGCCACGGAATAGTAGGCACTAGCATTTCTCAAACATTTCCACTTTTGTTGAAGGAAGTGGATATTGTCCAAGATGTGGAAGGTAAATGCAGGTTTGCATCAAGATTAATGATTCTAATGAATCTTTGAGAAAATGGATTTTAAAATAAAACAGTTGAATTTTTACTAATGAAAAAAAAAAACATGCTAAAATAAGATTATTTTTCTCAGTTTCCACCCATTTTATTTATGGAAGGAAAAGTCATACAAAGATCACTGAAGATGCTTTAAGACTAGAAATTACTTTGCCTTACAATATGATGGAATATTTAAAACCTGTGTTAAAACAGCTGCTGGTACTTCAATATAATACTAGAAAATAGAGAAAGATTATGATGTAGTTCTTTGAATAGTAAAAGAAAGCAATTAGGACCTTTACAGTTTGTGTAATGGAAGATAAAATAGAATAAATTATCAGAAATTTTAAAGAACTTCTAAGAGTAATTTTAGTGTGTAATCTTACATCTCCGATGGAAGTTTTTCTATAATTTCCCTATATTGTTCTGAATGCAACAGTTTTTACTATTTGATTTTATGGGGATCTGGTAAAAGGAAGCAGTCTGTTTGCTCTTCTGCACTATAATCTTTGTGAGTACATTTTCTTAAACATTGTGTTTCAGTATGAAAAGCAACAATTCTCACTAAGTGTACTTCCCTAAAGTGCAATAATATTAAATATACTGGTGGCATTCTATGGAAAAACATATAAAAGAAAGACATACAGAAAGATGGAGAGGCAGGTAGACAAAGTGCCCGTATCACAGAGACCACGATAACATTATAAAAATGGACATACAGGGAGTGCAGAATTATTAGGCAAATGAGTATTTTGACCACATCATCCTCTTTATGCATGTTGTCTTACTCCAAGCTGTATAGGCTCGAAAGCCTACTACCAATTAAGCATATTAGGTGATGTGCATCTCTGTAATGAGAAGGGGTGTGGTCTAATGACATCAACACCCTATATCAGGTGTGCATAATTATTAGGCAACTTCCTTTCCTTTGGCAAAATGGGTCAAAAGAAGGACTTGACAGGCTCAGAAAAGTCAAAAATAGTGAGATATCTTGCAGAGGGATGCAGCACTCTTAAAATTGCAAAGCTTCTGAAGCGTGATCATCGAACAATCAAGCGTTTCATTCAAAATAGTCAACAGGGTCGCAAGAAGCGTGTGGAAAAACCAAGGCGCAAAATAACTGCCCATGAACTGAGAAAAGTCAAGAGTGCAGCTGCCACGATGCCACTTGCCACCAGTTTGGCCATATTTCAGAGCTGCAACATCACTGGAGTGCCCAAAAGCACAAGGTGTGCAATACTCAGAGACATGGCCAAGGTAAGAAAGGCTGAAAGACGACCACCACTGAACAAGACACACAAGCTGAAACGTCAAGACTGGGCCAAGAAATATCTCAAGACTGATTTTTCTAAGGTTTTATGGACTGATGAAATGAGAGTGAGTCTTGATGGGCCAGATGGATGGGCCCGTGGCTGGATTGGTAAAGGGCAGAGAGCTCCAGTCCGACTCAGACGCCAGCAAGGTGGAGGTGGAGTACTGGTTTGGGCTGGTATCATCAAAGATGAGCTTGTGGGGCCTTTTCGGGTTGAGGATGGAGTCAAGCTCAACTCCCAGTCCTACTGCCAGTTCCTGGAAGACACCTTCTTCAAGCAGTGGTACAGGAAGAAGTCTGCATCCTTCAAGAAAAACATGATTTTCATGCAGGACAATGCTCCATCACACGCGTCCAAGTACTCCACAGCGTGGCTGGCAAGAAAGGGTATAAAAGAAGAAAATCTAATGACATGGCCTCCTTGTTCACCTGATCTGAACCCCATTGAGAACCTGTGGTCCATCATCAAATGTGAGATTTACAAGGAGGGAAAACAGTACACCTCTCTGAACAGTGTCTGGGAGGCTGTGGTTGCTGCTGCACGCAATGTTGATGGTGAACAGATCAAAACACTGACAGAATCCATGGATGGCAGGCTTTTGAGTGTCCTTGCAAAGAAAGGTGGCTATATTGGTCACTGATTTGTTTTTGTTTTGTTTTTGAATGTCAGAAATGTATATTTGTGAATGTTGAGATGTTATATTGGTTTCACTGGTAATAATAAATAATTGAAATGGGTATATATTTGTTTTTTGTTAAGTTGCCTAATAATTATGCACAGTAATAGTCACCTGCACACACAGATATCCCCCTAACATAGCTATAACTAAAAACAAACTAAAAACTACTTCCAAAAATATTCAGCTTTGATATTAATGAGTTTTTTGGGTTCATTGAGAACATGGTTGTTGTTCAATAATAAAATTAATCCTCAAAAATACAACTTGCCTAATAATTCTGCACTCCCTGTAGAGACAGTACGAATAGCTTTCTGGCAACATGTTTATCAACAGGACTGTACAAATGATGAGAAGTCATCCCCTGAGACTTGAAGAAAGGACATTTTGTCTCAGGGAGAGGGAATGTTTCTTTACAGTAACAGTAACAGAGGCAGAGAGTTAGGGAAAAAGACAAAAGACCATGGTTTAATTAATTTTGTGTGCCTAGCACATTGTCTTTCAAAGGTGAGATGGTGTCATTTTTCCTTTCCTGTCCTCCTCTGCTCCCCCATTGCTCAAAACCTATATGTGTTTTAACAGTGCATTAATAAAAGTATGATTTTTTTTTATTTTTCAGTATAGATGGAAATTGATTTATGGCATCTCTGCTGAGACATCTAACTGTTTAGTTACAGATTTGTAGCAGTCACAGTAAACGAGTTAACTGTTATCTTTTGTAATATATCCCCTATATGATCATTTAAAAATCCCAAGAACATTTTAATTAGTCAAAGAACATGACTTACCGTATGACCAGCAATTCTACCCATACTCGAACAAATGCAGGTAATGGGCCAAAGGCTTCCAATATATATGTATAGTGCCCGCCAGACTTTTTAATACATGTTCCAAGTTCAGCATAACTCAGAGCACCTGTTAAAAAACAAAACACAAATGAGTGTGACATTATATGCATTATATTGTGTGTGAGAATTGTTGGATTGCTACATTAAGTTTGTAGAATAAAACAAATGATTTTATTTGTGGAGTAACCTATATTTAAAGGTTACACAATTACTGAACGTACTGGAGCCTAATAATGTAAATACAACTCAACTTTTTTACATTAATTGAACGATTTTTTGAATAGGCTACAGATACTGATAGTTCGTAAGACATAGAAACACCACTTATTCATACTTTTCTGATTACATATTATTTTTTACATTAAACACAGGGTATCTGATCTTCAATAAAACATATACAAAGAATGATGCTTGCTACAGTGTTAAATCATTCAGGCTCTTATAATAATAGTATAGACTTTGTTCATGAAAGTAACAATTATACCATCTTGATAGGATTACTTTCGAAGCTTTCTCATAATTTGGGCATGGGTTAATTCTAGCAATCATTGCGATTTACAGTCTAATTCTAGATTTATGCATTGATTGCATTTATTATAGAATGGTTTGCAAGCTTTGGAATACATACTTCTCAATCATCCCTCATTAAATAGTACATATGAGACATATATTGCAATGATTGCAACATATGTACAAAGGAAACCTGAGGTACATGCTAAGAACCAGGTTGCTTGCTAATAGTCACTGTTAAGGCAAAAAAGCAAGAATCTCCTGGTGGAGATTAATTATTACAATAAATAAAAATAAAATACATATTATAGAATTGTTCCAAATATATTAATCTTGCAGTGTGGGAGGATGGTCTAGCTTTAGCTTTACTGCTTGAAGTACATCCAGAGGTGCATGTGAAGAAAACCAAAAGAGAAAAAACTCCAGTAGTGTGGTATGCTTTCATAGGTGAGATACCCACAACATCCAAATGTGTGATTTCCAACTCACATGTAATGGAGCTTAAGACCAGCTCCAGAATATGCAGCATGTAGTAGTATAAATCCCCACTGATAGATACAACAGCACCTCAACGTAGTTTGTAACTGTAGGGTAAGACCATAGATGACAAGAGAAAACAATACAGTGTTAACTGTTTGGTTAAAACAATAGATACACTTTGAAGCCTTACTTACATTGAATAGAACAGAAAAACCACTAATTTCACAGACCAGATTGTCTGCTATATTCAGTGTAAGTAAAGCTCCAAATTGTATTTATTGTTTTAAACAGGCACAGCCTTTTTTAACTTTTCTGTTCTATATCTCTATCCGAGCTTTTGAGGGAGTTCCATTTTCAGGGATAACTGCCACATTACTTTTGCTCAGTTATCTAGCGCTTGCCCATTACTATAAAATTAAAAATTTTTACTATCAGTAACTGTTATGGTTGGACCAAAAATTAAAAGATTGGACTTAAATTCAGCATCAAATACTAATTAATAATGCATCCAAAACTACATTTGAAATGCTTATATAGGTATATTTTGGAGGTTTGAGTACCTATGTTTTTTTATATCACATGTAATTTCCTGGTTATTCTACAGTGGAGCATCTGTATAAACAGTCAATGAAGAGTTTACTAATGCAAAAATAAAGTCTAATGCCTAAAGTCCACAAACTATATCATGCAATACTATATTTGGTTAAAACAATAAATAAAATGTATTGCAACTCTTAGCATCAGTTTGGTTAGCAAAATATTCTGGTAAAATTGTATTCATTGTACGGTAGCAGCATGCCATATTTGGCATGAATTGTACATTTTAAAATGCATCCACTTAAAAGCTTATAGATTAATAAGACAGTAACGTGACTATAATAGCCATACATATAAAAAAATTAATGTATTAATTAATTAATTAATCAAATCACATTAATTGTTCTAAATCAACAGAAATATTATGTTATGTTAGTTAAGCAAGTAAAAAAAATATCAACAGAATAATTTTCAGGCTTTGCGGTTTGCCTGATATCTAGTTCTAGAATGTCAAGCATATTTTCATTAGAAAATCATTCACAGCTAGTGTACCATTTGAAGAATTAAGTTGACTATAATTTAATTCATACTTTATGTATGGGTTTATGTCTGATTCATACTTAAACTCATAAATAAAATGGTCATTAGAATATAGTTTAACAAGTCACAACTGTGCAAAATACTTTATGGTCAAGAATCATGACAAGCTACAAACAAGTCATTATGTCAGGTTGCACAATTATACAATGTTGAGATTAACTATATCCCAACCTCATTGCTAATTTCCATAACTATGTTAGTAGATGTGTTCAGCTAGTAAGTGCAATAAAACACCTTAAGTGCTGCAAAGAGTACAGCTGTAATTAAGACTAATATGTGTTATATGTAGTACAGGTAATGCATTTAAACTATGTCCTTCATGCATCAAATATGAGTAAATAGGACATTGGATACTGAATACATCTGCATTTTTTGGACGTCCTGATAGAGGCGAGTGAAGGGCACTTATCGTTTGACCTATACCAAAAACCAATTGGTCGTACATCATATTTGCATGCCAGCTCTTTCCATCCATCACACTTTATCAGACATTTATCTTATGGGCAATTTGTCAGGACACGATGGATAGTATCGGATGAGGGTGGATTTGACAAGCGGGCTGATGAGTTGATACAATCCTTTTCCTCTAGGGGATACAGGACTGAAACATTAGTTGAATGTAAGAACAAGGCAAAGTTGCTATCCAGAGAACAATTGTTGCAAAAGAGATTAAGGGATAAGAATACCAATATCCCATATGTAACCACCTACTCGACACATTCACAGGAAATCAGACACATTGTAAATAGACTTCAGAAGGTTTTACAGTCTGACCCAAGGTTAAGATCATGTTTTAATGAAAAACCTTTATTTTTGTTTAAAAGGCACAAGAATTTTCTGAATCAATTAATGCGGAATGTGGATCTGGAGGTTTCAACTGTTGGGAAAGAGACATGGCTTAAAGTGCCAACGGGTATGTATCAGTGTGGACACTGCATTAATTGCAATGGGGTGATTACAGGGGACTTTTTTGAACACCCGAGGACTGGTAAGAAATATTCGATTGGGGAATTCTACAACTTTCAAACAGAATTTGTGGTGTATATGCTCAAGTGCCCTTGTGGCCTAGCCTATGTGGGTGAAACCACAAGAAAATTTACAACCAGGATTAGGGAGCATAAGAGCAGTATTAGAACTAATAAAGTCCAATACCTGGGCTGACATTTTTCAGTGAAGAAATATACGGTTTCCCAACTAAGATATATGGTTTTACAATCTGTCAAACAACCGGTGAGGGGTGGATCAAGGGAGATTATGTTGAAGCGACGTGAGTTGCATTGGATATATAAATTGCAGACGTTATACCCAAAAGGCCTCAATGAAGAGCGAGATCTCTCTCCATATCTGTGATTAGTTTTACACATTGTATTAATCCTCTCTGCCTGTGTATAGTTTGTATCTTTAGTGATTGATTTTATTTTCACATATTTATTTTAAACTTCAATGTGAATTACGACTTTGGATATATGGACATGTAATACACTGGAAGAAACTTTGCAGGACTCCCGTGGGATGCTGTAGTCACAGCATTGGGATCTTCCTTGTGGTTCTCCAATGATTTATTCGGCAATAGTACTTGAGCAGATTACGTGTGGAACATCTTAATAATTTACTATATAGCGATTTTGTGGGATAGTTATGAGATTGTTTGTATGGTTAATGTACATTATAGATGTTGTGAACTTATATATTTTTGTGAGAAATAGCAATACTGGCAACTATTATACTATTGGATGTGTAGTGTACTGCCCTAGGATATATAGGTATATTCAGTATATACATAGTTTTTATTTTGTGTTATGAGGCTAGTCACATAAGAGACACCAAGCACTTTGGTACTATGTTGACGATCATATGTGATTGTTCTGGATATTTCTATGCATTATACATTTTTTGTAAACCTGGAAAAGACATGGCTTATATTATATCTTTGGGTATACTGGATATTTGTACAAAATATGTATATGTCTTTAACACTGTGGACATGTGAATATAATGTTTATGTAAATCTGGAATGTGTATATCTATATATGGTATATTTATATATAGACATTAATACAAATTGTGTATATGTCTCTTACACAATGGATATGTGAGTATATATTTGCACTTTATTAAGTATAATTGCACTTTATTTTTGGTGTAATATTTTCCTTTTCTTGGTGATGGTGGTGAATTACCAGTAATTATATACTATAGTGCTTTAAATACTTGTTTGGGAGATTTTCCTTCTTGTTACCTTCTATTAATTGCTTCCTTTATATTTCCCCTTTATTATGGTTACACACAGGTGGATGTGTTGTATGGACCATATGGTAGTTTGATACATCATTTTACTGAGGTACTTAGGTTTAGTAATATTGCTTCTTAGCATTAGCGCTTGTCTTCCATTATGTGTGCTTGCTATTTCAGTTGTAGACATTGTGCATGTAATTTCTTCCAGTAACTATAATGGTGTTATACCTGTTTAATCGCGATCACACATTAAACATTTAAAGGACTAGTGAGTTATTTTCACCTAGGCTCCATTGTATATATAGGTTAGGGTTAATAGTACTTTGATGGTTATCCTTGGGTTGCATGTAACAATGATGGTGGGTAAGGATATGTTTGGGACTCATAACGGACGTGATGATGTCACTTCCGGTTCCGGAGCGGCATAATCACTGATGCCCATCAGCTGTATGGAAGCTATATATAAGAATTGTGGTAAGTCAAGATACAAACACCTTTGAAAAAGGCAGCCAGTTGGTGCCAAAACGTTGGAGTTCTCAGTGTGACACAATCCTACGTGCTGGATCAACTAGTAATCCTGTAGAATTGTATCAGCAATTGCGAGAGAAAGCTTGAGGAGAATGATCACCGTATGGATCAATTTGCCCAGGCATTCAGTATGCTTCTTATTCGAACAGTGCATCTGCAACCTGCGTCTTCTCCGACTGTCACCGCCGTCTAGTGTACCTCCACCTATGGTACATAAGGCACTTACTATCTCCCTATCGCCTCTCCTGCATTTTGATAACAATATTCAAGAATGCCAGGGATTCCTGTATCATTTTGAGGCCTCACTGGGATCTTTCCCCATGGATAGAGCTAAGATTGGTTAGCTCTATCCATAACAGATTGGCCCAAGCTAAAGCTTTGTACTTATCAGCTTGGGCCAATCTGTTATAAGAGAGTAATAGGAATATTGCACATAATTACCAGGAATTCCTTGCATAATTCAAATTGAAGTTTGACACATTAGGCAGGGAGGATGACGCCTCCACTGCCCTAATGCATATCAAGCAAGGGAACCGGTCTATCTCGGATTATGCAATAGAATGTCGCACCTTGGCTTCTGAGGTAGACTGGACGGGTTAATCTTTGCATTTAAAAAAGGATTATCCAAAGCAATTCTAGATGAGATTGCTGCCAAAGATTTACCTAAAAAATTAATTAAATGAGTTCATAACATTTGTCATGTAGATTGAAAATAGATTAAGAACTAGAAAAAATACCAGAAATAGACCCAGACGTATGGCTGTTTCACTGACGCCTCGTTTCTCCAGACCTATTGTTCCTGAACCTCTTGTTCAGTCTGAACCCGAACCTATGCAGTTGGGGGTCACTAGACTGTTAGAGGCATAAAATCAATATAGGAGAAAAGAGGGCCTATGCTTATAGTGTGGTAAAAGAGGATATATGAGGAGTGCTTGCCTGATACGTCCAGAAAACTTCTGCACCTAAGAACCTTAAGGGTACAGGTCTTAGGTGTGATGGATACGTACTCTGGGAATAACAAAAATAGATTCCTCCTGGATATTACGATCAAATATAACAAAAATAACTTTTCATGCAAGGCCCTGATGGACTCAGGAAATTTCATCGATGTTCATTTTGTAAAACAAAATGCTATACCTATCAAGGAAAGACTATCACCTCTGGCCATTGAGACTATTAATGGGAGACCACTCTCTCGACCCTTAATTAACCACAAAACCTTGCCCATTAACATTTCCATTGGTGCCTTACATAAGGAAGACATAATATTCCAAGTTATTTTCTTGCCCTATCATATTAGGCTTTCCTTGGCTTAGTAAGCACAATCTTCATATTGAGTGGGCTAGTGGGGAAATAGTGGAATGGGGCAAGGATTGTACTGAGAGGTGTATGTTACACATTACCAAGAGAGTGGGCATCATTAAATTACCCACTAATACGCCTCAAACCCCCGGAGTTCCCATTCAATATTGGGAGGTTAAGGAGGTATTCAGCAAAACTCAGATCTCCTCACATACCATATGACTGTTCCATAAACCTACTACCTGGGGCTATGCCACCTAAGGGAGCAGTACATGCTTTATCTCCACTAGAGAGTAAAATAGAGTAGGAGTATATCCAAAACTCCTTAATTAAGGGTCATATACGTAAATCATGCTCACCTGCTGGTGCAGGATTCTTTTTTGTGAGTTACGTCCATGCATTGACTACAGAGCATTGAACAAAATAACCATTAAAAATGTGTACCCCTCTCCCCTCATTTCCGAATTGTTTGACAGGCTCCAGGGTGCTAAAATCTTTACTAAATCTTTAAAAAAGTACCAATTATCTTTTTATACACATTCCTTTCATTTTTACCCTGGCTTTTTAATATTTATTTTTATAGTTATTTTACTGAATTATTTTATTATTATTTTTAACCACTTATTGGTTTGTACCAACAAATTGGAAGATTCCAGTACCCCAAGAAATCCTTAAGTGGGGATCAATCCACTTACGCTGTCATCATAGAGCAGTTCGCCTGCTCTCTATTTGTAAGTATGTTTTTTATTCAATTTATACCATCACCACTATACAGTGAGCACTATTGGCTGTCTCTTCTTCCTTCCGAGAACTGATCATCCCTGACGGAGAGATATCCTACCACATATATCCCATAAGCGGGGATCATACCGATGTGTGCGCTTTATCTCAGAGCTGGACAAAAGCTCTTGTAAATGTGAGTGTTCCATTATTATCTCTCAATATGTCACAATTTGGACTTGATATACTGCACCATTGGTTGTCCGTCTTTTTTCTCTTTCATATAAGAGGACCCACCATTATATTTGAAGAATCAACCATCCTACCAGCCTCCCAATAGGAATATCCGTAAGGACTCACAATTTGGACTCTTTTATTGGTTTTTATCTTATTTTTATTTTTATTTTATGTGGCGCAGCCTTTTTTATTGTTACTTTTACTTATCTTGTTTTAAGGGTATCTAGAGGGATTCCCCTTTAAGGGTTGCTGCCTTGAGTTGTTTAGCGCTGTCTCATCCACTTATCACTACATTGGTCACTACCCAATGGACTAAGAGCCATTCAAAGATTCATTGGGTTTGCAAATTATTACAGGAGATTTATTAAAGGGCAGTACGATATGTTCTAAAGGAGCTAGAGAGGCTTTTGAACTCCTCAAGCAAAGGTTTGCCTTGGCTGACATATTGAGACACCCCAACACAAGCAAACCCTTCATAAGGAGGTTGATACATCCAAAAGGTGGGTAGAGGCGGATCTGTCCAGGAGGGAGAGTCAGGATACCCCTTTAAATCCATGTGGTTACTTCTCTAGAAAATTGTCTCCTGCAGAACGCAATTATGACATTGGCAATAGAGAATTGTTGGCCATTATACTTGCACTTAAGGAGTGGCAACATCTTTTAGAGGGTTGATCATTACTGACCATAAGAATTTGGCCTATATAGGGGATGCTAAACAACTATATTCTAGACAGGCTAGATGGTCTCTGTTCCTTTCTTGCTTTAACTTTCTAATTACTTACAGACCTGGTCCCAAGAACGTAAAGGCAGATGCATTATCCAGACAGATTGATACTGAATCGGTACAGGGACAAGAGGCAACCCCTATTATTCCACCTGAGTGTATCATCGCTTCCACTGTCCTTTTCTTATCTTCCACTCTGCTTTGCACCATCATGGAGGCTCAGTCTCAGGCGCCTTGCAATAAACTGTTGGATAAATAATTTATTCCATTGGGGGAAAGGGAAAATGTCATGAAGGTGTTCCACAACTACGTGACTGCTGGACACCCAGGCATTAATAAATCCATATCCGCAATCATGACATCTTTTTGCTGGTATTCTCTCAGGAAAGAAATCACAGAATATGTGCAGGCCTGTTTTGTGTGTGCAGTTTCCAAAGTACCTCATAAACGTCCATGTGGATTATTACATCCACTTTCCGTACCCAGTGTTCCGTGGTCCCATTTGTCCATGGATTTCATTGTGGAACTTCCTAGTTCTAATAGCTATACCACCATCCTTATGGTGGTTGACCAATTTTCCAAGATGGCTCATTTTGTCCCACTCATAAAATTGCCTTTTTCTCAAGACTTAGTTCTTATTTTTATATGTGAAATTGTCTGATTACATGGTATCCCTCACAACATTGTCTCTGACAGAGGTTCTCAGTTTGTGTCTCGGTTTTGGAGGGCTTTCAATAAACAGTTGGGCATTAAATTGTAATTTTCTTCCTCTTACCATCCCCAGACCAATTGGCATGGCTGAGAGGGCTAACCAGTCTCTGGAATTATACTTGCGTTGTTTTATTAATAGCTCTGACATGGCAATACCTGCTTTGGATGATGGCCTTGCTACTATCCATGATTCGTGGACCAAGGTTCCCTCCACTCTGGAAACTGCGGCTGATCGTTTCAAGTATTATGCTGATAAACAGCAGAGTGCCAACCCTGTTTACCAAGTGGGTGAGAGGGTGTTTTTATCATCACGCAATGTTAAGCTGAACGTTCCTAGTATGAAGTTTGCCCCCAGATTCCTTGTCCCATTCCGTATCATTAGGAAAATGAATCCTGTTTCTTATTCTCTGGCACTTCCTGCCTCTTTGCGTATTCCCAACACCTTTCATGTCTCTTTGCTCAAACCTCTTGTTTGCAATAGAATATACTGTCCCAAGTGTTCCCCCTCCTCCATTGGTTGTTTCTAGACAGGAGGAGTATGAGGTCTCCTCCATAATTGATCTCAGGTTTTCTTGTGGCACCTTACAGTATTTGGTTGATTGAAGGGGGTATGGGCCTGCTGACCATTCTTGGGTTCTGGCCTCTGACATCCATGCTGGTTGCAAAATTCATTCTTTTCATGCCAAATTTCCTCTCAAGCCTGGCCCTGCCTGCCCAGTGGGCGGTCTTCAGGTGGGGGGTAATGTAACATATTCCTCCTCACCTTACGGTATTTGCGCCCAGCGGCCGTGCGTCTGTACTAATGACTCTTGCAACATGTTAATGGATGCCGGCCGCTGCCGATCCACACCAAATTATACCCCACGTCCGCCAACATTAATGATGATGTCAGTGTGCGTGTGATGTCACGCGGGAGACATGCACACACGTTTTGGGGTCAAAGGCAGTTCTCGGCCTATCAGAAATGTACAGCACTTATTTAAGCTCAAAATTACTTTTTCACATTGCCCTGTTGTGGTTTGCCTAGTGGTTGTCCAAGAGTGTGTTCCTGAGTGTTTATTTTCTGGTTTTTAACTTTGGCTTCATTTGACTTCCCTGTATTCTGATATTACTGACTACTGGCTTTCCCTTATCGTTGTGTCTCGCTCTGTGTCCCCTGACCTCGGCAAGTATCCTGACTATTTTTTGGTGCATTATGTCCGGCCATTCTAAGTACATTACCTATTAGTCCTCTGTGTGACACAATCCTAACTGCTGGATCAACTAGTAATCCTGACAAGACCTATGTCTATCCTCTGTCCATACTCCCACATCTGATGCTCGCCTCCAAAACTTCTCCAGGGCTGCACTTTTTCCGTGGAACTCTCTTTCCTTCTCTGTTAGACTTTCACCCAGTCTCCACTCCTTCAAAAAATCTTTGAAACACACTTCTTCAGGAAAGCATATCATTTAAAAGTTTTCATCCCCCCAATAACTCCTCTCCTGCAACTGTCAAAAATAACCTACTAAGTTCTCATTGATTACTTTTCTAGCAACCTATTTCACTATATCCACTCCCTCTAGCATGTAAGTTCTCATTGAGCAGGGACCTCAACCCCTCTGTTCTTGTGCGTCCATTTGTCTGATTACAGTTACGTGTCTGTTAGTCCACCCATTGTACGCTACAGAATTTCCTGGCACTATATAAATAATAAAATAATAAATAATAATAATAATAATAATTATAATATAATAGTAGTTGTTAGAGGAACAGGTATAAAGAACTTGTGTAAATAATTAGCCTGACAAAATATAATCACAAACCTTGTATTTAGGGGTGATATTATTACATGGGCATACTACTTACTTGAACTACTATAATTAAAGTCAAATTACCTATAAGATGGTTCAGGCGGCTGTCTAGATCCTGGGTTACGACAGATGCCCAATGTTTCAGACTGGAGCCTCTGCCAGAAGGGAGATCTTGCAACCCTGAGTCTCCTCACTTGTTTGAGAGAGTGTTGCGGTCTGAATCAATATTGAGTGTAGATCACTTTAAAAGCCATGTTAAAAAAGCACCAAGGGGGTCTGAAATGCATCTAGGGCTTTATTACTCGACCTTTTCACTCAGGTAGCTGTGTGGGTCATCTCTCCCCTGTCTGGCAGCTACAGGCAGTACTGTTTTTCGCTACATATTTTTATTTTTATTTTCTAATTGCCTAAGTTTGCTGCTTATATGAAAACCTAAGCGACTTCAACACACCATGTAGTTTGTATGATATGTCATACCTGTACAACCTGAAGTAATTATGAGGGCTGCCATGACAGTTTGATGCAATGTACTTATAGTCTACATATATTTTTTTTCTTAATAAAAGTGTACTTTTTTCATATTTCCATTTTTCTCTGTGACTTATTTAAGGATTACCCATGTTTGCGCAGACTACTGCTTATCTTTTTGGACTTATTGTTTAACATTGGAAAAAGTCCAGCACCAAGATTATATCTCATTGCATGATTTTAAAAAATCTGATGCATGACTGGAACATTCCCCCTTTTTTTGCATAATTTTTTTATTACACTGAACAAAATTACAAAATAAAAAAGACAAAAAATGGAGAGCTTAGGGAATACACTCTGACTGGGGATAACCCAGATGGCTAGAGAAGTAGTAATGAAAAAAGAAAAAGAAATGAGTGCCCTAATGAAATTTAAAACGTAACCTTTAATAGTTGATAATAAAATGATTATGTCAAAATTAAATGAGTGCTGATAGTGCTCAAAGTGATGATTAAAAAGGCAAGATAATTATTGGTAACGTTTATAGGCTTGCCTAATAGGTAAATATCAATGGTAGGTCAATTATAATTATTGTATTATTGTACCTATAATGATGTAACTTATTGTAATCATTATTGTTGCAAATGCCTGAGGTTGCGACATCTGTGGCATTGTGCTGTGTGATAAAACTGCACATTTTAGAGTACCTTTTTATTGTGACCAGCCTAAGGCACACTTTTGCAATAATCATGCTGTCTAATCAGCATCTTGATATGCCACACCTGTGAGGTGGATGGATAATCTCGGCAAAGGAGAAGCGCTCACTAACACAGATTTAGACAGATTTGTGAACAATATTTGAGAGAAATAGGCCTTTTGTGCACATAGAAAAAGTCTTAGATCTTTGAGATCAGCTCATGAAAAATAGGGGCAAAAACCAAAGTGTTGCGTTTATAATTTTGTTCAGTGTATTTTACTTAGAGATGCAGCAACCCCTGTGAATGGGATGACATATCACATTCGCTAATTACATTGACACTTTAAGTGCTCCCTCGCTGTCACCAGTGTTTCTCAAAGTAGTCTGCACCTGATATTAGTGCAAACCACAGCATTCTCCCAGAAAACCACAAGACATGGATCCAGCTTACCTTCCATCAGACCACCATATAACAGCCCCATCCAAACAAAATGTAAGCAGAATAGGGACAAAATAACATATTCAGACACCACACACACTCAGACTCCACACAAAACACTCTCTATACACACACAACACAGACACCTCCACACAGTCTCAGACTTATTCACAGACACAAACAACAGTCAGCCACTACACACACAACAATGGAATGCAAATAGTCTAACTGATTAAAAATAATATAGCAAGGTAAACTTCGATTGTCCTTGTTATGCTCCATATAGAAGATTTGTACACAATAGAATTTGCTTTTTGTTCTTGTGCTTTGACCGATGCCAAGTTCTATATTATTGACCGAAAACCAATGTCATATTAAATAAAGAATTAAAAAAACAAAATGAACGTCACTGTTGCAGCTAAAAGAGGTCATGTGTGCAATTACTTCTTTTATTTGTTAAGCAGAATTTAAAATGACATTTCATTTGTTTGTACATCCTTTATATACTGGTATTTAGAATGAGCACACGTCTAATCTAACTCAAGTGGACCAGAAATGGAAAAACAACAGTTATTAGCTTCAGTGTGACATGTTGTAGTTTTGTGTAATTTGTAAATATTGCTTGTGGTTTGTGGATAAGAACAAGTAGGTCTCACATGATTTTGTAGTCTTATATACTTATGGGCTATTAAGTAGATAAGATATTATATTGTAATTAATAGAAAACAGAATGTGGATTTTGTAAAATAAAATTACGATTGGTTTACTAGCACTTTTATTTCAAAAGGTGTTGCTTTCTTTTGTATGTTATTTATTTACTTTACTTACTGTAATTTCTTGTTAAAGGAACACTATAGTGTTGGGAATAAAAACATGTTTTCTCAACACTATAGTGTTAGACTTCCTATTTAGGTCCCCAGCCCCCCCCAGAAAGATGTTAAAATGGAATTTTACTTACCGTTTCTCCATTGTCACGCTGGTCTTGCCACAGATGATTCCATCTTTATGCAATGGGGTCCATGAAAAGCATTGGGAAGCTATTGTGCATGTGCAGCAAAACACTGGACTAATCAGCATCTCCTCATAGAATATCAATGCATTTCTATAGGGAGGGTTCAGTGTCTCCATGCAGATTGTGAAAACGGTGAACGTAGGTGCTGTACACTGTGCAGCACTGATAGGAAGCACCTCTAGTGGCTGTCTGAGATACTGTCACTAGAGATTTTACTAAGCAGCAATGTAAACACTGCTTTTTCTTTGAAAAGGCAGTGTTTACATTACTGAGCCTGCAGGGACATACTATAGACACCAAAACACAATGCTAAGCTGTAGCAGTTCTGGTGACGATAGTGTCTTTTCAATAAGCGTGTTTTAATAATGCCCATGTCAAATTATGGAAAAGGAAAACATTATAACAGTCAGTTTCCTGATGTACCTGGTGTCTCCAAGGGTTTATTGACACAATTTGACATGTAGCAGAGCATAATTATAAGTTTATATGAAGTGTTAACTGACTATTTAAATTGAATAGATCTCCAGGGACCTAAGTAAAATGTAAAAGAAGAACTTTCATGCGGTTTAGGGTTCTGATGGTGCAGAATAATGGCTAAAGAATTGAGCACAACTTATAGTTGAACTGTATAATGAAAGGTCATAGTGTAGACAAAGGCTATTTTTTTTTAACTTGTTTTATAATTTCAGGAAACATTACTGCAGAGGGTCTAGTGGAGTCTAGATAAGTAGGCTCTATGGCTGCACGAATGTAACTTCACAGAATACATTATGAAATGATGGTAAATTGTGAGGGCGTGGTTACATAAAGGAAATTCCAAACAACCATATATGTATTAGATTGTGCATTGAATAAAATGTTTTAGCTCACAAGTAGCATTGTCTTCAAATGTAACATCTTTAGAAATGCTTATTCTGTATGATGACATTGCTGTTTTCAAATTAAATACCAAAGGTTACTTTGTTTTTATATTTAATGATGAATGACTTTTTTTTAGAATCCTAGCTAAAACAGTGGCCATCGCGTAATCTCTAGTCAGAGGAATTATTACAGCTCAAACCAATCTTAGACTGAACAGCACATTAATTGTAACTATATTGCTATTTTATTAAGAAACATTTCTAGTTTTCTCATGAAATACTTTGGAGTGCCTTGTAAACTTGGAGAATCATTTTGGTTTGAACTGAAATTCTCTCGCATTTGGGCCAATCAGATAATCAGTTAATTCCAAAACGCTGTGCTGAAATGTACCTGAATCATTGACCAAGCAAACAATGCAATGCCAAACATGTTTATTTTGGTAGAAGTTAACACAGTAAAGGAGTTTAAGCATGCGTGGGATAGGCATAAGGCTATCCTAACTGTAAGATAAGGCTAGGGACTAAATGTTAAGAACGCAAGTGGTAAGTATGAGTACCTAGAAACACAGGCAGCAAATCTTCTTCTACTTAGAGCCACCCAAGAGACTGAATATAAATCTATAATATAAAAAGCAGAAACATAAAGCCTTTCTGTCACATAAAAAAACCCCCGTAAGTTGGGGAAGTACTATCATACCTCACTCCAAAGCAGGTACAGTTATAAAATAAATAAGGAACCAGAGAAAACAAGACGTAAACAAAACAGTACACATTACTTTGATACTTATGTATTTGCACTTTTTTATACTACTCTTTATACTCTTTCTCTCTCTCTCTCTTTCTTACAATTAATGAACATTAATATTAAATATTCCTGTTTAAGTCATATAACATATAACACAAATAATTGCTCCCAGGTTGCTAATGTTCAGCCAGTGAAAGATTCCACGGCTGCTCGGTCAGTGATTGTTTGCATAATAAGTATATACATTTAAATTTCTAATTTTCCATATCTCTCTTTGTTACCTATGCATATGGATATTGAAACTACATTGTATATCACTGGCAAAGCCTCTGGCAGGTGCTGAATGCATTCTACACTCATTTTGTAAATTAGTACTCCTTCCTATCTCCCACGAGTCTTCCACCCTCCAGCTCTTGAACATAACTATCAGTTCTGACATTTTCATGACATATGCTATTCTCTTTTACTTTGCTTTGGGAAATGGTGAAAAAAAAAGAAAAGAATAAAGTAGATTTAGAAAATGACCGATAAAATTCACCACTTAAAAAACATGGGCTCTACATAAAGCTAATTACATATACAAAGACCTGAAATTTAAACACTCTTTGGTAGAAGTTTGAAGTGCAGTTAATAATTCAGTGTGAGTACATCAGTGGTTACCAATGTATGATCTAGATCAGAACAAATCTTTTTTGTTCTGAGGCCATGACAGATGAAGTCAGCCTTATTAGCAAAAGGGAAGCTAGATCAAGTCAGGGAATAGTCATTAGACCGATGAATAGAAACAGTTTGCGTATTTCCAAGGTGCTTGGACTTTGGACCAGAAATTCAGTTAGTATGGTAGAAGTGGGACATTCATTTTTTTGTATTTTTTTTTACTATGTTTAAATAAGTTGGGGTACTGCTGCTTCATATAAATCTCTGTTTAGAGCACCACATGTCACACATTTTTTATCATGATTCATATTTCTGTTAACTGAAAAAAATCATATATTTTGCTGTATCTTTTGAGTGTGGTAGTTGTCCCTTTAACCTTCTGGCTGTATATAACAACTATTCATTTTCTGTATCAATTATGGAAATTGTACTTCACTGCTGAATAAAGTTATAAATCTATCTTCCTCATTGATAAGAATAAGAATTGCCCCTGTAGGCTTGTGTGGTCTATTATAGTTAAATTATAGTTAAATAATAAATTCAATAAATTCAATTTTAGCATCTGTCATTCACCATTAATACTTTACATCCATTTTACTTAAAGGGACACTAGAGTCACCAGAAATCTACAGCTTAATGTAATTGTTCTGGTGAGTATAGGCAATCCCTGCAGGCTTTTTGTTTTAAACATTGCCTTTTCAGAAAAAATGCAGTGTTTACATTGCTCCCTAGAGATACCTCCACTGGTTACTCTCAGACAGCCACCAAAGGTGTTTCCTAGGTCAATGCTGCACACTGTGGCATTCAGCATCTCCACGCTCTGCATGGAGATACTGAACTTTCTCCACAGAGATGCATTGCTTTTGCTATGGGAATGCATTAGATTGGCTGAGATCATCATTTATGATGATGCCAGCCAAGAAGATGGATCAGGATAGGGCCAGTGCCAGCTTATAGGAAATAAGGAAATAAGGTAAACGCTTAGGAATAAATGTTTGTGTTCCTGACCCTATAGTGTTCCTTATTATTATTATTATTATTATTATTATTATTTTATTTATATAGTGCCAGCAAAATTCCATAGCGCTGTACAATGGGTGGACTAACAGGCACGTAATTGTAACCAGATAAATGGATGCACAGGAACAGAAGGGTTGAGGGCCCTGCTCAATGAGCTTACATGCTAGTGGGAGTGGGGTATAGTGACACAAAGGGTATAAGTAGGGGTAATAAAATAGGTTGCTAGAAAAGTATTCACTAGGAACTTAGTAGGTTATTTTTGACAATTGCAGGAGAGGAGTCATGGGGGAGGGAGAGATGAAAATCTGCTAACAGTTTAAATTATATGCTTTCCTGAAGAAGTGTGTTTTCAAAGATTTTTTGGAGTGGAGACTGGATGAAAGTCTAACGGAGAAGGGAAGGGAGTTCCACAGAAAAGGTGCAGCTCTGGAGACGTCTTGGAGACGATCAGTAGATGTGGGAGTACAGACAGAGGATAGACGTAGGTCTTCGGCAGAGTGCAGGTGCCTCGACGGGACATACTTGTGTATTAGGGAGGATATGTAGGTTTGAGCAGCATTATGTAGGGACTTGTAAACAAGCACCAGAATCTTAAATTGAGCCCTATATGTAACTGGAAACCAATGTATGGACTGCCAGAGGGGGGAGGCGTGGGCGGTGCGGGCGGAAAGGAAAATGAGACTTGCCGCTGCATTCATAATAGATTGCAGGGGTCCAATCTGGGAACACGTAAGACCACTGAGAAGGGGATTGCAGTAGTCAAGACGAGAAAGAAGAACGGCATGGACCAGCACCTTAGCCTCGTCTGGTGTTAAATAGGGGAAGATGCAAGCTATGATTTTTAAGATGGAAGCGGCAGGATTTGGCAATCGACTGGAAATGAGGGGTGAAGGAGAGGTCGTAGTCAAAAAGAACACCTAGGCAGTGAGCCTGCGAGGTAGAGATGATGGTGGCGCCATTGATTAGGAGGGAGACAGACACGGGAGTAGCAACACTTGAGGGAGGAAAGACCAGAAGTTCTGTTTTGGACAGGTTGAGTTTAAGGAAGTGAGCAGCCATCCAATTGGAAATCACGGAGAGACAGTCAGAGACACGAGTCAAGATGGGCGGAGAGAGATCAGGAGAGGACATGTAGAGTGTGTCATCTGCATATAAATGATAATGGAAACCAAAGGAGCTGATGAGTTTACCAAGGGAGTCAGTATAGATAGAGAACAGTAGGGGACCTACTGAACCTTGGGGGACACTAACAGAGAGGGTTTGGGGAGAATAGGCAGAGCCACAGAAAGAAACACTGAAAAAGTGCTGAGACAGGTAGGAAGAGTACCAGGAGAGAGCAGTATTTTGTGGACCGAGTTTATGGAGAATGAGAAGAAACTGTTGATGATCAACAGTGTCAAATGCAGCAGAAAGATCAAGGAGAATTAGGATAGAGTAATACCCGCAAGATTTAGCAGCGATTAAATCGTTGGATACTTTGGAAACAGCTGTTTCAACATAGTGATGAGAACGGAATCCAGACTGAAGTGGGTCAAGCAGAGAGTTGGATTCAAGGAAGTCTGTCAATCTCGCATACACAACTCTCTCAAGGATCTTGGAGGCAAACAGCAAAAGCGATATAGGGCGGTAGTTAAATAGGGAGTTAGGGTCGAGGTTGGGCTTTTTCAGAATTGGCATTATGGTTGCATGCTTGAAGGGTGAAGGAAATGTGCCTGAGGAAAGGGAGAGATTCAAAACTTTAGTGAGAGGGAGACAAAGTGCAGATGAGATATGAGGGAATAGGATTGAGGGAACAGGTGGTGGGACGGAAGGACCGGAGCAGAGTGGAAACCTCTTCTTTTGTAGTAGGTGCGAATGAGCATAGAACAGTGGAATGAGTGGGGTTGGGTGATGTATTGGGGATGTATTGGAAGGGGAGGGAGAGAGATTAGAGATCTATTCCCTGATTGTAGAAATCTTCTCAGTGAAGTGAGTTGCAAAGTTTGAGGCAGACGAGGGGGAGCAACAGGTGGAAGGAGAGCATTAAACGTGGGAAATAGGCATTTGGGTTGGCGGGACAGTGTGCTTATGAGGGTTATGAAGTCATTTACTTTTGCAGAGGAAAGAGCCAGAGTGTAGGAGCGCATCATAACTTTATAGTGGATGAAGTTAGGTGCAGAGTGAGACTTTCTCCAACAGCGTTCAGCAGTTCTGAATCATTTTTGGAGATATTGGATCAGCTTGGTGTACCAGAGTTGTAAATGGGAACGCTTGCTGCGTTTAAATGTAGGAGGTGCCATGATGTCTAGTTGAGAGTGGAGTTGTAGAGTGAGGTTGCAGAGGTAGGGCAAGTGAGATTTGAGATGGGTAAAGGGAGAGTTTGGAGTTTGGAGTTTGGTGGAGAAATGCTGGAGATCACGGCTGTGGAGGTTTCTACGAGATTGGAGAGTTGAGGGTGGTGAGATTTGGGTATGGGATATGCAGATGTCAAAGTTCAGCAGATGGTGGTCAGATAAAGGAAATGGAACAATGGAGAGATTAGAGTTGGTACAGAGATTGGTGAAGATGAGGTTAAGAGTGTTTCCTGTTGTATGATTTTCTGAAGTAGACCACTGTGTGAATCCAAAGGAGGAGGTTACAGAGAGCACACGGGAGGCATCAGGGCAGTTGAAGTTATTGATTGGGATGTTAAAGTCCAAAGTATGAGGGAAGGAGTGCTAGAGGAGAGAAAGTGGGGTAGCCAGTTAGAAAAGTGTTCAATGAATAGCCTAGGATGACCGGGGGGGAGGGCGATAGATGATGGCAATTCTTAAAGGAGTGGGCTTAAATATGCAGACAGTGTGCACTTCAAAGGAAGTAAAGGATAGGGTAGGGACAGGGAGGATAGGTGGAAATGTACATTGAGGGGAGAAAAGGATGCCTACACCGCCGCCTTTACAGTTGAGTCTGGGAGTGTGGGAGAATTGTAGTCCACCAAAACATAAAGAACTAGAGTAGTGGTATCAGAGGGGGAAAGCCAGGTTTCAGTGAGTGCCAGTAGTGTGAGGGAATTAGATATGAAGAGGTTGTGTATGGCTGTTGATTTAATATTGCTACAGATGGAACGGGCATTCCGGAGTGCACACTGAATGTTGGTAGAGGAGGATAAACTGCAGGTAATTTGGATGAGGTTTGTGTGGTTTCTAGTTGTTTTAGTGTGAGCAGTGTGGGGGGTTGGGAGAGACGTCACCAGCTGCTAGAAGTAGGAGGAGAGATAGTGACAGGAGGTGTGAATAGGTTTCATATGGGCGGAGTCTAGGATGAGATTGGATGGGAGCAGGAGAGAAAGAATTGAAAAATGAGTGCAGGGCATGAGATGAGAGAAGGGGGAGCAGAGATGGATTAATGTGGATGTGATTGTGTTGTTGAGGGAAGTGGGTGTAAGGAGATATTTTGATGCTCAGGGAGAGAAGAGAAAATAAAAAGAGGAGAAGATAGAGCATTGCTCAGATGAGTAAGTACTTTGAGAAAGCAGAGTGGGCAGAAGCAAGGAGAATGAGGACTATGAGGAATGAGGAAGTGTTAGGGGTTAAGGGAGTGTATGAGTGTTCTGGATGCAGGTAGTGTTTGTAGCTGTCATTTCTAATTATCTAAAATTGTACGTGAGATTCTATCTATAAATTGAATAAAGAGCTGGGGCTTGTCAGGGAGGGGAGGGTTGGGGTGGGCGGGCAACTGAGAACTGTTCTGGTTTCCAGCAGGGGAATTTTAACTCAGACTGTGGAAGACAGAGATGATAGGGTCAAAAATGGCTGAAATAAAACTATGGAATGGAGATGCACAGAGGAGATGAGGACTGGTCAAGCAAGACATTCGGGTGGGTATCAAAATAAGGGGGGGTGCAGAAATAACAGAGAAAGTCTTTAGAGATAAGCAGATAGGCGGATAACATTTAAGTTAACAAGCCAACAATGTTGAGTAGGGCTGGGAACAACTAGCTTTAGCATGCAGGGCAAGACAAAGTAAAATACATATGTATAAATATTACATAAACAAGTACACATACACACTCACAACTGTAGTTTTTTATATATAGTATGATGTGCGTGGATGAAAACAAACCAGAAACAGTAACATATTAAAACATAAATAAAAGTGTATGGTATTGCTGTGTGATATATAGCTATTTGTAGGGAGAGAGGGGATCTATTCTAAAGGGTTAAAAGGTTGGAAGGATGTGTTGATCATTGTTTGCACCTGTCATTTCCATAGAATGCAAGTTGTGTGGGAGACTATCTATAAATGAGGACATAAGCTTGGGATGGATGAGAGGGAAACTGACCTCCATAAGGATACCTGTAGCATATGGCAGCAGAACACCTGATAAAGCACTGTGTTGCTTGTAAGTCCTGGACATATTTTAAATCAGGCTGAGGGAGAGAGACATATTAGGGTCAGATGGGCCTGCAATAAAACTAAGGAATGGGGAACATGCATCTGTGCACATTTGAGGTAAGGGTCATTCAAGCAAAAACAAAAGGGAGAGATCAAAACTCACAGAGATAAGACAGACTTGTCCATGTAGAGAAATAAAACAATTAAACAAATTACAAGAAATATATATGGGCCTGAGCTGGTTAAACTAACTTTTAACATAATGGACAAGACATAAAGGTGATAAAATATGCAATGTGCCAGGAATAAGCAAAGTATGACTAGCACAGGCTTACAAAGTCATGGAAACATATATACATTTAAAATAAGAAAATAAAATAACAATCACTAAATATAAAAACACACACAACAGCAGAAATAACAGAGTATGTAAAATATAATTAAATGCTGATCCTCCAGAAGGCTACCTGTTGCATATGGCAGTAGAACAGTGATATAGCATTGTGTTGCTTGCAAGTCCTGGATACATTTTAAATCAGGCTGTACATGTATCAATGTTTTTACTGCTAATATGGATTTAATTTCCTTTGGCTTATCATTTTTTTGTAATCTTATTCTATGCCATGCTTAAATCCCGGAAAATACATCCTAGTGGAACCGGATCTATAACTTCAATCTCAGATGCAGAGTAAACAGAGAGGTGAACACATGTTCCCTATCTTCATATATCATATATTGTATCTAAACAGATTATGTTACTGAAGCACTGTATAGAAGATGGTTGGTCACAGTTTCTAGATCACTGTTTGCACCATCTGCAGGCACAGTAATCAAATGTGTCTTGTATGAAAAATGGAACAAAAGAAAAATGACTCTTCTCTATAGATCAAAAGTTGAAAAAGCTGATTATTTACTCTCTGATGCCCCACATTATTATCTCCTCCAGGCATAAACAGCATATATGTGCTATACTTTAATTTTGTATTTCTATGGTTGTATCTGAGCATGTATTCCATTAGGAACAGCACTGTAGATATTTCATTTAGCTATAAATACAAGACATTTAGTAGTATAAAGCAATAAAAGACATATAATGGAGAACACTGCATTATTTGCTACATTTGATTCCCTCCCCCAGAGACTAGTAAAAAGACTAGTAATTTAGTTTATAAAACTAAAAGATGTAAATTGCTCACAGCTTTCAATCTCTACTAGAGTAAAATAGTATTATTTAAAACATACCATAGTGCAAACTCCCTTGCATGTTTCCTAGAAAAAAAGACGTTGATGTCCATATGTATGTTATTTACTGTGTATTTAAATAATATAGATGAGCTCCAAATGTTATAGGCTTCAGAATTGGTGTCATTGCACTAACAAAGGTCTATGTACAACCTTGTATGTCACAGTTTAATTAAGAAGACATGCAGAGTAAACTTGACATGTTATATGTAATCAATAATGTTTATCACCTTTGGGATGTTTAACTAGATTATTTTATACACAAGGAGAGAAGACAGACGGCCTCTGTTATATCCAGCATGTGGGAGCCATCATCCTTTCGGCGTGTAGTATGGCCATTAGCAGACTAATAAAACACACATAAAAAGATGTTTGGGGTTTTAGCTAACAGTCTAGATCTGATGACAAAAAGTAAATATTGCAAACTAGTACTTGTTCTTGTTCTCCATTAATTATGTGACATTGATTAAAAGCCAACCTGCTTTACTCACAGATTTATTCACGCTTGTATCACTACTTGTACACAGGTGTGTCAAAGCGTAATCTTTGTACACTATTGTTGTACATAAGATTGTGTGTATGTGTGTGTGTATATATATATATACACACACTGAACAAAATTGTAAAAGCAACAGTTTTGTTTTTCCCCCCATTTTTCATGAGCTGAACTCAAAGGTCTAAGACTTTTTCTATGTACACAAAAGGCCTATTTCTCTCAAATATTGTTCACAAATCTGTCTAAATCTGTGTTAGTGAGCACTTCTCCTTTGCTGAGATAATCCATTCTCTCTCATTATATTATATATTCCAAATTGCAATATGAACTTTGGGCATCCTTGCCCTCTTTCAAAATGGACAATTGGGAAGCTACTCCTATCAAATGACTGTGAGGCAAACCACCTCCCACCGGATGCGCAACGTCACAAAACATACATCACAGGAAGTGACGTATCGGGAAAATGCCGACTGGAGGGACTGAATGCCCACCATGGAAAAGCCTTCTCAGGAAGTAATAGAATGACTGATGAAAAGGAATTGGGAAAGGAGGCTATATATGCATCGCGGACATCTTGGGGTGGGAAAGGATACTATGCTCGAGACTACATGTACCACCATATTGTGGATGGCGATATACATCTGGTCTTGACCATATTTGATTGTGGGTGGTTTTTATATACATATGTTTTAAATTGTGTAATTACCTGACCTATTTTATGGCATATATATAGCCATACATGCTCAGTTTGAAAGATACATGCACCTGAGGAAGACCTTTTAATGGTTGAGCTATTTTGTGCTATTTTGTGCTATTTTTATTTGTTTTTAAAACGTATTAAATAATTATTCACCTTTAAATACTTATCATGGACTACTGGTGTTCCTGTGCTGTAGCAGTGCCAAGTTCCTGAGGGCGACTATTGGAAATTCTATCATATACCTCATTGATGAGATGAAAAGCGCCATAAGTACCGAGCCAACTGTATGTATGTTTTTTAACTCATTTAATATAGTTAAAATAAATTTCTGTGTGTTGGTTACCAAAGAGATAATAAGTGTAAATTAAACCAAATATTTCTTTCTGTGTGTGTAAATCACCTTATCTGTTTTCTAATTTTAAAAATAAAAGTGTTGCTTTAATAATTTTGTTAAGTTTATACATATACACATACATTAATACATCTGCATTTATTAATACATCTGCATATATTTATAAATTTAGGAGTTTGTGCACAAAATTCTGAATTGTAGATAATTAAAATCCAAACTGCAAAGATGAAACTGAAATAACCAAGCTTTTCCATAGAGCTGGAGATTTTTCCAGATCATCTACTGTAGCCTTAATATTGCCTTTAGACTTTAGTTTGCTACAATTCAGTAAATATCCATTTAATGTTCTAATTGCCATACTCGCTACTCTAATTGTAGAATTCCCTCAACTTGTGCAAACTGTGTCCGTGTGAAGATGACACCACAATCAATAGGAATCCATTTCCAAAAGTTTGCTTAGCAAAATGTTCCAAAAAATAAGAAAGGAAATGTAAACTGTAGTTTTATTTTAATATTTCTATAATTTCATGGTTAGAATTATAAAGCAAATCATAGAATTTGTAGAAGACATGAACATGGAATAAATACTTTTGTTGCGTCAACCACATCATTAAAACCACATGTCTACTATCGTGCAGATCTCCCTCGTGCTGCTGAGTTGTGAGGCAGGGGCCTCCATGAATTGGGTTTGTTGTCCCAGCACATCCTACAGATGCTTAATCGGACTGAGATCTGGGGAATTTGGAGGCCGAAGCAACACACTAAACTCTTTGTCATGATCCTCAAACCATTTCTAAAAATTGTTTGCAGTGTGGGAGGGTGCATTATCCTGCTTAAAGAGGCCACTGCCATCAGGGAAGACCATTGCCTTGAAGGGGTGTACGTGGTTTGCAACTGTTGTCCTTCCTTGCACGACTTTTGGTAAATATAAAAAATTTAGAACAAACAATAAAGTGTGCTGTGCATTTAAGACACTATTATCATTATTACTGATATTTATATATATTTATATAGCGCAGGCATATTCCGTATTGCTTTACAATATTATCAAAGGAGGAGATTTAACAATAAATGAGACAATTAAAAAAACTTACAGGAACGATAGGTTGAAGAGGACCCTGCTCAAATGAGCTTACAGTCTATAGGAGGTGGAGTTTAAAACACAATAGGACAGGAAATAGCAATCAAATAAGGTGGGAGTGAAGCAAAGCTGGAGGAGAAAGTAGAGTGCTGCCCTTTATAAGAGAGCAAGAGACAGGTATGTGAGGCAGAGCTTACTCTGGGAGGCCATAAGCTTTTCTAAAGAGATTGGTTTTAAGGTACTTTTTAAATGATTGAAGACTAGGGTGGTAGGTAGGCAGGCTATTCCGTAGGTAGTACTACCCACGAGTAGTCCTGCTAATGCGAGTTGGCCGTACGGGTGCGAGCAGAAGACAGGAGAAAGTCATGGGCAGAGCGGAGAGACTGAGAAGGGGCATACCTATGAATCTGTGAAGAGGTATAAGAGGGGCTAGAATTGTTCAATGCTTTAAAGGTATGGGTTAGTACTTTGAATTGACTCCTGTGGGATGCAGGAAGCCAATGGGAGGACTGACAGGGGTGTAAGAGTTCTAACTAGAGAGGAATTTGTTTGGCGGCAGCATTTATTACATTTATTACAGACTATAGTGGGGCAATATGTTTTTTGGGAAGACCAATTAGGAGAGGGTTACAATAATCGATGCAGGAAATTACTAGAGCATGGACAAGATTCACCTTATCTGTACAGGATTTGGTAACATACTGGATGTGAGGCCAGAACCAAGTATAACGCCAAGACAGCATGCTTGCACGGATGGACTGATGTGGATGACATCCAGTCAGAGATGGAAGAAAGGCAAGCAGTGACACGTTGCAGGACGGCAAGGGGGAGGTCCGGGGAGGCGAGATATATCTGGGTGTCATCAGAGTACAGGTGGTAGTGGAATCCAAATGAGGTAATAAGTTTGCCAAGAGAGGCAGTAAAATGAGAAAATAGAAGGGGACCAAGGACAGAGCCTTGGGGGACTGCAACCAAGACAGGACGAAGGGAGGAGGTATCATTAGAAAAGGAGACACTGATTGAGCATTGGGATAGATAAGAGGAAAACCACGAGAGGACAGAGTCACAGAGACGGAGTGATTGAAGAGCTTGAAGAAGGAGAGAATGATCAACGATGTCAAGTACATATTGGTAATAAAAGTGTCTGTCAAAATAAACATTTACTTACTGTAAAGCATATTTGTGTTAATCAAAAATATATTGTTGTAACAGACGCTTGCCAAAATCAAATAAATAGCTGTTTAATGAAAATGATGCAGCTGTGTCAAATCTCACTCCTCCTGGTCATTGTTTCCACATCAAGCTTCTCCGACCAAAAGCAATGCTGTATCATTCTTATAGTTGCTGTCACTACAGTATGGCTTTGAACTAGCGTTTTGTAAGAAATTGACATCTCAATTTGGTATTACGCATGTGCAGAATTGACGCAATATTGATGAAAGGGTTTATGCATATACAAACCATGTTTCATCATACACAGGAGGCTCCTGTCAGGTTAGAAAGCTATTTAAAACACAGGAAATACAACATTCTAAATTAAACAGACTGTGCAATAAAGGTCATTACAACATTAGCACACTCTTTACAGGATGTGCTTAGAATGCTGTGCAAGTAACATGCAGGTAGGTGTGACTAGAGCTGTGTAAACAAAGTGATTTAACTACTAAACAAAGATAATTGAGCAGTAAAACTGCAGAGGCATGACTTACACACTAAAACTGCTTCATTAAGCTAACATTGTTTTGGTGTTTATAGTATCACTTTCCAATAGAGAAAAACAACTTTATTTCCAAATACTTTTACACATCAACTTCATCAACAGAGGGAGACAGACCAGCAGTTATCCTGTTTATCCTTGTTGTGCTTGTGCTGGAGTTGGAGATAATCTGAGTCATTGACTCTAGTATGACATGAGGTTTAGCTTTATGCTGTATCTAATCTTGACCATTTGAAACAACTAATATTGTCTTTGGTTCACACGGTAACAGATAAACCATTTTCTTAAATGGACACACTAAACAATAAAAAAACCCTGCCTTTTAGGCAGTCTGCTGAAACAATGGTGCAAACTGCAAGATGAAATGGCTGATCCAAACCGCTAATGGTACAAGGTGTCAGCTTATAGAGTCACAGAAGAAAACAAAAAAATTTAAAAAGATTTAACTGGCTGCAATTTGAATTTTAACTTGATTTATTAGCGGGCCGTTGATAGTGATGGTAAGAAACTTGTTAACTCAAATTGTGTCACCACATTATTTGACTACTATAGACAGAAAACAGGATGGCAAGAGTAGAGGGGAAAAGACAATGGTACTGAAGGAAATCAATACAGGTAGAAGACAGGCGTCTGTGCCTAAAGTGAAACCTACAATTGGATTTAATATACACCTACTGACAATAAGTCCCTTACACACATGTATTTAATAACACCAATCTAGCCCAATCACACATTTTTACTTAAAGGACCACTATAGTGCCAGGAAAACATACTCGTTTTCCTGGCACTATAGTGCCCTGAGGGTGCCCCCACCCTCAGGGTCCCCCTCCCGCCCGGCTCTGGAAGGGGGAAAGGGGTAATAACTTACCTTTTTCCAGCGCTGGGCGGAGAGCTCTCCTCCTCCTCTCTGCCTCCGATCCGCCCCGCCGGCTGAATGCGCACGCGCGGCAAGAGCTGCGCGCGCATTCAGCCCGTCGCATAGGAAAGCATTTACAATGCTTTCCTATGGACGCTTGCGTGCTCTCACTGTGAAAATCACAGTGAGAAGCACGCAAGCGCCTCTAGTGGCTGCCAATGAGACAGCCACTAGAGGATTAGGGGGAAGGCTTAACCCATTCATAATTATAGCAGTTTCTCTGAAACTGCTATAATTATGAAAAAATGGGTTAACCCTAGAAGGACCTGGCACCCAGACCACTTCATTAAGCTGAAGTGGTCTGGGTGCCTAGAGTGGTCCTTTAATTACCCCCAAGAATTACTCATAGAAACCCCATAAATGTGCAGAAAACTAAAACTTAAAAAGGTAGGTACTGTAAAAATACATTGTGTCCTGTTTAATTCTGTATTTTGACATTTTTTTTTTAACTACCCCTCATTTGGTTGTACATGTTTTGGTGTTGTTTTTTCACTATTCATTGATTATCTCACCTTATGTGTTAAATGCTTTGATTGATTATTTTAGAAAGGATGAATAAAATTATATTTTTAAATTAGGCAATTTTCGAAGTTTGGTCTAGTCAGCACTTTGCTTTAACATTTTTATTATCTATCTTTCTATTTTTTAATATTAGACTTGTGCAGATATTTTCTTAAGCTGGAATGAATAAAATTATGTTTACACTTAGCATAACTGAATAGATTTATTAGGGATTTACCTATGGAGTGTTATTAATTAAATAAGGCTCCACAGGTAAATCCCAGA
>OW240917.1:137405909-137418986 GCA_933207985.1 Pelobates cultripes
CTGGGTTGTCTCGAATTTTGGCACTGGATGCTGAAGACAACATGATGCCACCATCTTTGTCATATGCTTTCCCACCAAGGAGCCCTGCAGAGCAATTCTTATATGCAAGAGACTCCGACCTGAAGGAACCACTTTAAAACATACCTTCAAAAGAGGATTACACATCCATGCTGGCTAGACTAGAGGACTCACTCCAAGACATATTATCGCACTCATAACCAACATCTGACTTATGAGGCATCAAGTGGGGGATCTAGAAGAGGACAGAGATACCATCCAAACAAAGATCCAATACCTTGAGCATCACCAAGAGTCTCAGGAGTCTAGATTTACCTAAATAATGAGAAATGTAGAGGAGTTGGACAACAGAGGAAGGCGAAACAACCTGAGATTAAGGGGAATACCAGAACCTCAGGGTACAACAGAATACATATTTAAAGAAATGCAGAATCAATTTAACAACATTCTTCAGAGACCAGCAGACACCCATGTTATCTTAGACAGGGCTCATTAGGATCTGCATCCTAAAGGGATTTCCACAGACTACCAAGGAGATTTTATATACAGAGCACTTATTATAGCTCAACAAAAGATCCCCCAACAATAAGTTGCAGATTCGTCCAATCAGTTCTCCATAACAAAAACATCAAATATCACTGGGGATACCCTTTCACCTTGATGGCAAATCATAATGGCTCCCAAATTTCCATTACCACCAAAAAAAGGACATACCAGAACTTGTAAGTCCATTAGGCCTCCCAACATTGGAAATTTAAGATTTATATGCAACTGAAATACGTGGACACATTTTTTCATGCCTCAGTGAAGTACCCAGCAGGGAAAAAACAACCTTAAGCCCACCAGCTATCCACCAAACTCACGGTCAGAGCCAGACAGGATTCACCTCCACTTTGTGAAATAACATACCGGTGATTCACCTATTGGCCTGGTGGTAGGGGTCTAGATCCGGACACTTATTAAGACCAACTATAAACCCACTAGGGTTGTATAATTGACATATATAAATACGTCCATTACTCTATATATTTTAGTTTTGGGTATTATTAGGCACACATCGAGACATGACTCCATTACTGGACACCTTTGTATGTACGAGAAGAGGCCCTAAGCGAGACATGCTGTTGTAGTCTTAAAGCCTAATTAAATCACTCTTGACCATATTAGCCATATTTATGGTGCTCTGCAAACGCAGAGCTAAACTCATGTTACAGACAGGTTATTGAACTCTGAACCACAGAGCCCCTCACTTACTACGGTCGAACCAAACATATCAAGACCTTTAGTGGTATTCAGATTTAATGCCCACTTGCAAGCCTGATGGTGTCCACTGGTTTAATCCAGCACAGCTGTAAATGTATTGGAGATGTATGAATGAAAGAGGTACACTCAAGCATATCTGGTGGGAGTTTGAGGGGGTAAGCATATTTGGGAGGGAGATAGGAGAGACAGTGACTATAGTTACTGGGATCAATAAACTTTATGAGCTATGTATTCTCCATTTTAACTGCTAGACACAAACATTCCCTACTATATTTTATGCCGACAGCGGCAAGATCCAAGATAACAACCACTGGAGGGCCACAAACTCACCTTCCAAAAGCGAACGGTTCCTCACGTTTGAATATTATCTCTCCCTGGAGGAATTGAGGTGAACATCATTGGGCAAATTCATAAATATGAGAGGATTTGGCCTAATTCAGTGACTTATATAAGGGAGATGACAGGAGGAAACAGTCTGATATTAAGACCCACTGTTATGGGCAAATGCAAATATTACAAGTTTTAGAATGAAATGTTCTGTTTCTTAAACTGTGTACTTTGTCTATACAAGATATTGCAAACTGACAAGGTGTTAGAAATTAAACATTGTTTTTCATACACGTTTAAGCAATAACCAGTCAGTTATGGCCTTGTATTTTTACCAAGTTAAGGGAGGTCCTAAAATGAACATCAAAGATATAAATATGTGTATCTTTTAAATGTAAAGAAAAAGAGAGGAGAGATTTGGAGACAGATGCTGCTCCATCTTAAAATGACAGAGAGGCTGACATGATGACATGTTCAGGAGGGTATGTTAATTCATTAAGATATTGCACCCATATCGTTTAATCTTATAAACTCTGCTAAAAATTATTGTAATGGATTTTATATGTCTATATTTATATTTTTATATAATAAATATCTAAAAAGACAAAACTTTATTGCTTCCAAGACTATCCTTATTTTATATTGTATTCTCAATTATTTATATATTTTAAATAGAGGATCTCTTACTAACTATATAATATTATGGCTAAGATATCTGTATGGTTAGCCCTGCTAAGTTCTATGCTTTAAAACATTATAGTGGTAAATAAGGGAACCAGCTGTGGCTACATCACATGGGCTGTAGGATCTCTGTAAGCTGTGAACATACTACATGTACTGCTAGCACACAATTTATTCTCATCTATATAGAGCAGGGGTTCCAACCCAGTCATCAAGTACCCCCTACCAGTCCAGGATTTAAGGATTACCTCTTGTGTCTAAAGTGTTCTTTTTTCTAAAACCACCTTGCACATAACTGGGTAATCTCTAAATCCAGGACTGTTAGGGGGTACTTGAGGACTGAGTTGGGAACAACTTAAATAGAGCAAGGTTAATGCACTGTCTCCTCAGAAGCCACACTGGCCAAAGTTAGTGTTAATATTTGTTTGTGTGTGAAAAATGCAAAAAAACTAATTTGAATGCCAATTTTGGCCAGTGTTTGTAACTGTCACGATAGTGACCCCTTCACACAGATGGTAACCCTGAAAGGGACGTATACCGGACCTTAGGGTGGCCGGACTTAACGTCAAAGAATAGTCAAGAAAAAACCGAGGGTCAAAGGAGTACGGAAATCGGGATTTACGAAAAAACCAAGCCAAAAGTCAGGGAGCCAGATAGGAGAATAGTCAGAACGAAAGCCAAGAGTCAAAATACCAGAAAAACAGCAAAACAGTAAAAGAGCACTAGGGGAACAATCAAGAACCACACTAGGGCACTGAGGTGTGGACAGGAATGCCCTTTTATACTAATGTGTGTGTCACTTTAAAGCCACGCCCCCAAAAGGTTCGGGAGCGTGGCCGCGTTTGAATTTTCGCGGCAAAATCATTATGACGTCGGCGCGCATGCGCCGCGTCATAAAACGGATTTTGCCGCGAGCGGGCAGCGTCCGAGAGGCTGAGCCGCCTCCCGGAAGTAGCCGGGGAAGCTGTCTTGCCGCGCGGGATCGGCGGACCCAGGTAAGGTATCGTTACAGTACCCCCCCCTCGAGGACCGCCCCCAGGGCGGGCAGGACAGGGCCCGCGAGAACGACGCCTAGCAAAGGAATGGACTAGGCGAGGCGCGTGCACGTCCGAGGCATCAACCCATGACCTTTCCTCGGGACCGTACCCCTTCCAATCCAACAGATACTGGAGCCGACCTCTAGAGATCCGAGAGTCTAAAATAGACCTAACCTCGTATTCGTTTTGGCCATCAATGAGAGTAGAACGAGGAGACCTGGGTTTACGAGTAAAGCGATTACAAATCAAAGGTTTCAGAAGAGAAACATGAAAGGAATTGGGAATCCTCATATTAGCTGGTAAATCCAGGCGATAACAGACTGGATTAATCCGTTGGAGGATCCTAAAAGGACCAATGAAACGCGGAGCAAATTTCATAGATGGGACTCGTAATTTAATATTGCGTGTACTCAACCACACTCCATCTCCCACTATAAAATTCGGAGCATTCTTGCGCCAGGTGTCCGCTTTGCGTTTTTGAGCATCGGCCTTATGAGTCAGGATACGCTTGACCCCTAACCAAGTTTCTTTCATATTCCTCACAGTATAGTCAACACTAGGCACAGCGGAGGATGAAAAAGAACTCGGAAGAGTAGTAGGGTCAAAGCCATAATTTATAAAAAAGGGGCTATGTTGTGTTGATTCGTGAACCCAGTTATTGTGGGCGAATTCAGCCCAAGGGAGTAACTCCTTCCAATCATCCTGGTGATCGGAGATGAAGCAACGGAGGTACTGCTCTAGTGACTGATTCATTCTCTCAGTAACTCCGTTGGATTGGGTATGGTACGAAGAGGAGTGGTTAAGTTTGATACCTAACTGAACACAAAACGCCCTCCAAAACCTGGAAATAAACTGTGAGCCTCTGTCAGAGACTATGTCTGTAGGGATACCATGTAAACGAACCACCTCCCTTATGAATATCGTGGCCAGTTCTGAGGATGAAGGAAGTTTAATTAAAGGGACTAGGTGGGTCATTTTGGAAAATCTATCGATGATAGTTAGAATCACCCGGTGATTTTTTGAAGGTGGCAGGTCTACTATGAAATCCATGGCGATACTTGACCAGGGCATTTCGGGAATAGGCAACGGCATGAGGAGGCCTAAAGGACGACTTTTAGGAGACTTACTAGAGGAACAAATGTTACAGGCCAGGACATATTCTCGAATGTCCTTCTTGTAAGAAGGCCACCAGAATTGCTTTTCGAGTAGTGCTTCTGTTTTATGGATACCGGGATGACCGGCAATCTTAGAGTCGTGTACCAAGGATAGGATTCGTCTTCTATAATTGAAGGGTACGTATAATTTTCCCTGAGGGATAGTCAGGGAGTTGTGGTTTTGAAATTTAGACAATACTTCTATTAAGCTAGAAGAGATTTTAGTACGTACCGTAGCCACTATTTGTGAAGTAGGGATTATAGAAGATAAATGGGTTACTGGTGGGGATATATGTTCATGTTGCCGAGATAAGGCATCTGCTTTTGTATTCTTAGAACCGGGTCTGTATGTCACTAAGTAATTAAAACGTGTTAGGAATAAAGACCAACGAATCTGCCTGTCAGTCATTCTTTTAGCTTCTCCAAAATAGGAGAGGTTCTTGTGATCAGTGAAGATGATGATCGGTTCAGATGTCCCCTCTAATAGATGCCGCCATTCTTTGAGTGCTGAAATGATAGCCAACAATTCCCTATCCCCTATATCGTATCTACGTTCTGTTTCCGTCAGTTTTTTAGAAAAATAGCCACAGGGATGTAGGGGCTGGTCATTCGAGGATCTCTGAGAGAGTACAGCTCCTATCCCTGTCTCAGAAGCATCCACTTCTAGCAAAAAAGGACGCAAAGGATTAGGGTGACTTAACACCGGGGCTGAAGAAAAGGCTAGCTTCAATTTTTCAAAGGCTTCCTTAGCTTCAGTACTCCACACCGTATGACTTCTATTCTTTTTTGTCATAGCGGTAATAGGAGCGGTAATAGAGGAAAATCCTCTGATAAACTTTCTATAGTAATTAGCAAACCCCAGGAAATGTTGGATGGCTTTTAGTCCAACGGGTAGGGGCCAATTTAAAATGGCTTCTAGTTTTTTGGGTTCCATTTGAAAGCCGGAACCGGAAATTATGTAACCCAAGAAATTAACCTTCTCCACGTCAAATAAACATTTAAAGTCCGTTCTTTAATAATTTGGATAATACTATTCTAACATGCCTTTGGTGCTCCTTGATATTCTTAGAGTAGATGAGTATGTCATCTAAACAAACAACAACAAACCTTTGTAGATAGTCCCTTAATACATCGTTTATAAAATCTTGAAAGACTGCCGGAGCGTTGCATAAACCGAAGGGCATAACCCTATATTGATAATGGCCATAGCGAGTATTGAAGGCCGTTTTCCACTCATGTCCCTTCTTAATACGAACTAAATTATAAGCTCCCCGTAGGTCTAGTTTAGTGAATATGGTAGCCCCCTTTAACCTATCAAAAAGCTCAGTAATGAGCGGAATAGGATACGCATTTCGTATAGTTATTTTGTTTAATCCCCGATAATCGATGCAGGATCTTAGGTCACCTTCCTTTTTGGAAACAAAAAAAAACCCTGCACCAGCCGGGGAGGATGATTTGGTAATAAAACCCTTCTTCAAATTTTCTGTGATGTACTCTTCCAGTACTTTGTTTTCTGTTACAGAGAGGGGATACACGGTACCCCTAGGGGGCATAGTACCAGGCAACAATTCAATAGCGCAGTCATAAGAACGATGGGGTGGTAATTTGTTTGCTTCCCTTTGTTCAAAGACTGCCTTGAGATCCCGATATGGTTCGGGTACTTGAGTGGTTAATGGTTCCATGGTAGGAACGTTGAGGAGTCCTATAGGTTTAACTCGACTGATACACTCCTTAAAACAAGAATCACCCCATTTTACTAATTCTTTTCTCTCCCAGTTAATTAGAGGATTATGCTTGGTAAGCCAAGGAAACCCAAGTATAATCGGAAAGGTAGGAGAAGGTATTTGCTGTAAGATTATGGTTTCTTTATGCAATGAACCTACAGTCAAGACTAAGGGTTTGGATTCTTGAGTGATAAAAGGAATGGATAATGGTCTACCATCTATGGCCTCAACGGCCAAGGGTGTTGTTCTTTCTCGAAATGGGAGGTTGTGGTGTTGGCCGAAAGTACGGTCAATAAAGTTCTCAGCTGCCCCCGAGTCTATTAGCGCAGAAGTATTTATTAACTTTTTCTCCCATTCTATAGTTATCGGTAGAAGAAGCCTGAGTTCTTTTCTATCTTGGAAGGAGGACATACACGTTACACCCAAGGCCTGTCCTCCTTGAGGGCTTAGGCGTTGGAGTTTTCCGGCCGGCTTGGGCAGTGTAAGCGGGTATGTCCTCTTTTCCCACAATACATACAAAGTCCCTCCCTTCGTCTATATTGTCTCTCAGGTTCAGACAACCGTGTGGCTCCCAGTTGCATGGGTTCTACTGGAGCGACAGAGGTTTCCTCAGATGAAGGAAACGTTAATGCCAGGCGTTCTGGCATACGCCTAGGTCTATCCCTGGTGTTTTGTCTATGTCTGAGACGTTCGTCTATATGTGCTAGATATGTAATTAATTCTTCCAACACATTAGGGAGATCTCGGGTGGCTACCTCATCTAAAAGTTTGTCAGAAAGTCCGTTCATAAACACATCTACAAAGGCCTGCTCATTCCATCTGACCTCTGCAGCATGAGTGCGAAATTCTAGAGCATAGTCCACAAGGGAACGAGTCCCTTGTTTCATTCGTAAGAGGGTTTTAGCAGCATTGGTACGTCTCCCAGGGGGATCAAATGTTCTTCTAAAGGCTGCGACAAACTCTGCGTAGTTGAAAACTATGGGATTGTCGTTTTCCCACAATGGATTAGCCCAAACTAGTGCTCTATCGACTAACAATGTTATAATATAACCAATCTTAGCTCTATCAGTAGGATATGCCCTAGGATGAAGTTCAAAGTTAATACTTATTTGATTGAGGAAACCCCGACAACCCTTGGGATCACCTCCGTAACGGAGAGGGGATGTGACATGGGCAGAAGCACCCCCTGTCGCCATCTCCAAATGAGGTTCCTGAGGTCTAAGACCCGGAATATGGTCCTCTGGCTGTAGATGTGCAGTCCGAGCTAACAGGGTCTGAACGGCTACAGCAAACTGGTCCATACGATGGTCCAGCTCCTCAAATCGATTATCAGGAACCGGGCCATGAGGATTAGCACCTGCAGGGTCCATGGCCCTAGTGTAATGTCACGATAGTGACCCCTTCACACAGATGGTAACCCTGAAAGGGACGTATACCGGACCTTAGGGTGGCCGGACTTAACGTCAAAGAATAGTCAAGAAAAAGCCGAGGGTCAAAGGAGTACGGAAATCGGGATATACGAAAAAACCAAGCCAAAAGTCAGGGAGCCAGATAGGAGAATAGTCAGAACGAAAGCCAAGAGTCAAAATACCAGAAAAACAGCAAAACAGTAAAAGAGCACTAGGGGAACAATCAAGAACCACACTAGGGCACTGAGGTGTGGACAGGAATGCCCTTTTATACTAATGTGTGTGTCACTTTAAAGCCACGCCCCCAAAAGGTTCGGGAGCGTGGCCGCGTTTGAATTTTCGCGGCAAAATCATTATGACGTTGGCGCGCATGCGCCGCGTCATAAAACGGATTTTGCTGTGAGCGGGCAGCGTCCGAGAGGCTGAGCCGCCTCCCGGAAGTAGCCGGGGAAGCTGTCTTGCCGCGCGGGATCGGCGGACCCAGGTAAGGTATCGTTACAGTGACCAAGTGGCTACTAAAAAAGACTGGACATACCCAATTTGCAATACCTTGGGTTGTCTATTATTGCAAATGTTATACTCGGGAGACTTTGCTGAACACAAATATTAGTGTTTCAAAACAGTAAAACGTATCACAACAATTATATCGTCCGTGTAAGTGCCATTTGTGTGTGAAAAATGCAAAACATTTCACTTTCACTGACCATATCATCGTTGTAATACATTTTACTGTTTCGAAACACTAATATTTGTGTTCAGCGAAGTCTTCCTAGTAAAACAGTACCCCCATGTACAGATTTTATGGTGTATTAGACAGTTACAGGGTTAAATATAGTGCTAGCAAATTAAATTCCCTGGACTTTCGGCCTGGGTTGTCAGGCAGGTCCCACAAATTATAATTAATAAAATGACCTAATTATGTAAAATTATTACAAATATATATATATATATATATATATATATATATATGTATGTAGAATTATTTTATATATATATAGATATATATATATAATTTTTTACAATTATTTTTATTTATATAGGTATATATATATAGTGATATATACGTATATACTTATGTATATAGATATATATATATATATTATTTTGTTGATATCAATATATTTATATATATATATTAATTTTAAAATACAGTTAGAACAAAATGGCATATATATATATATATATATATATATATATATATATACACATTTATTTATTTATTTATTTTTTACGTATTTACATATATATTTATTTTATATTATATATCTAAATATATATATATATATATATATATATATATATATATAATTATTATATATATATATATATATATATATATATAAAAAAAGGAAAATACCGGCACTCAATGATTTTCATATGTTTAAATCTTAATTTATTGCGAAGGATTAATATCAAAATACACGTAGAATGATATTAAAATACACTTAGACAGTGTATGTGTGTGTATGTGTAAATGTATATATATACTTAGATCATATATATATATATATATATATATATATATAGTAAATATATATATGATCTAAGTATATATTATTTAATTTTAAACTGTTTTAAACTTTTATTTATTCATTTTACAACCAGCAGGGGGACTATCTGTCATTTCAGGCAGTCCCCGTGCTGGCAATGCTGTGGACGGCAATGTTGTGGACGGCTATGCCGACCATGTGATCGTGAGGTTCTCGCAAGGACCTTGCGATCACATGGCCCAGGGGGGCCAGAACGGCAGCAGGAGGACTCCCTGGCAGTGCAGGTGAGTCCCCCCACCGCGATCACCAGCGTGGAAACGCCGGCGACCGGGTAAGTACATAGGATGGCTTGGACATTCTATGCCGTGCGCCGGCGTTTAGGACCAGATCCCCAAGGATGTCATAGAATGCCCACCGTCCTTAAGGGGTTAATGAAGCATTGTTTGTGTATAGTTCTTGTCCCTGCGGTCTCACTTGAAAATTATTAAAAATTAAATAATTTTGTTACAATGCTGGCTGGCCAGCTAGGGGAGGTGTGGCTAGGGCTGCATAAACAGAAACACAAGTAATTTAACTCCTAAATGTCAGTGAATTGAGCAGTGAAACATCAGAGGCATGATCTGTACACATGCACTGCTTTAATAGGCTAAAATTGTTTTGGTGACTATAGTATCCCTTTAAATGAGTACAGGTTACTGAACACACTGACTGAATATGAATAAGTATGATTTGACATTGAGATGTAATACAAATATGATACATCTTTGAATACATCTTAATACATGTGATACATACATACATGGGATCTTTGATAAATGCTATGATTGATGCATAACTGTATTTTGTAAATTGTGTGCGTAAGTCTGTTATACATATTTAATAAATATTTCTGCTGCTCCTTTTTCCAGCTATTGGTTAGTTATTCACACTTGAATGCCAAAAGGCATGAAAATCCACCAGTGTACTACAAGTGTACTACAAGGTATATACAATCACATGAACAAAATTTCCCTGAACCAATTTTTTTCACCATTCATAAGTTTACAAAATGTGTATGTTTAACCTGTTACACTTTTCACAGCTATACGCCTTGCCTTTTATTTAAAGGCTATACGTATAGAATGAAAATAAATCCCATTGGAAAATGTGATTGCCTTGTGCTTTCTGCCAATCAGAACAGCTGTGATTTAAATCATTGTCAATGAGTTGAAAAATATGCAGAATATACTCTAATGGCAGTCCTAGCTTACTGTAAAATGCATAATTCCTACATTTATAAATGTGGAAATAGGTAAATTGTATTTCTTTCAAATGTGTTTGAACTTCAACTGTTCTAGCTGTGATCGTAAAGATGATAAAACTGATAATGATGATTTTTATTATTACTATTACAATATTATTATTTTGTTAATTAACATTTTAAGTTAATTTAAAATAAGCAAACATTAAAGTATGACTTCTTTTAGAACAATCTATGTGTATTATACATAACACATGACATTCCTGAAAGACAAATATTAGTAAATAACACATATAGAATTTGTTTGTTTTTGGGTAAATTTTTAATATAACTGTACTAACACTTTCATGAATTATAATGGCAATGCCTTCTGCAGGGAGCATCAGCCTGGCTCTGAAAAGGTTAAGTTTACACACGCGGACTCTACTATTGACACACACCTCTGGTTACGTCAGTGTTTTAGTATCACCAAGAAACAAACATTGCTATACAACATTCTAGCTGGCTCCTAAGGGTGTTCCTACTAAAACACTTCCACAGTGATAAAAATAACACAATTTTATACTTTCGGGATTTCATTTAGTTTAGCCGTCCTGCAATAGAAGAAGGCCATTCATCGTCAAAAAATTGCAAAAAACTGTTTTTTTTTGTTGCTTGCTAAAACACAAAGTGAAATGGTTTACGGTGCATTAATTAGAGAAATGATTCAGAACTGGCAGGTGAAATACTTTGTGGACTGAATTTGACATTGTTACTGTAGAAAAAAATCTGAATAAGCATAAATTCAATGTAGAATGTGGTAATAAAAAAAGAAGTACATTAACCCTTTAAAATGCAGGCATATGCTGCAACATTTAATTGCACATAATATCCCTATTATTGTTTCATAAGCAAAATGAAATAACATCCTGAATCCATAATTTAGGTTATATTCTGATATTAACACTAATAATATTGTAAGTGAATGCATTCATATTTTAAGCAGATACTCACCGAGCAGTGAAAGAATTCCGCAGGCTGTCCACACAATAAGAGACATTCCTACACTCCCTGTATTTTGTAGAATTCCTTTGGGAGCAATGAAGATTCCAGCTCCAATAATAGTACCAATTATTATTGAAATGCCTCGTAACAAAGTAACTTTTTTTTTCAGTTCCACTTTTTCCCTCTTTTTAGTCGATTTAGAGTCAGTGGGATTCAATATGCCCCGGGATTCCATGGGAATGTGATTGCCTTTGGAAGCCACTAGCACATCTGCAGAAGGTTTCTTATACATTTTTAGCTCCGTGAGAGGAATAAAAAAAAGTGCTGTGCAGGTGTTTCTGACTCCTTTGTTATCCTTCTGGATTGTACTGAGCGAAAAACCTGCCTGGTTTCAAACTTTCACAGAAATAATGCTTTAAGCTGCCGTCTCTCACTTTTTAAGTAACACCTGTTCTCCCTTAAAGTTGCTCAACCAGCCTATGATTGGAGAACAGCTCAACTTCCGTATAAGTCTGATAATTTGTACAGTATTTGGGCTTCTGTCATACCAGGTTACTGCTGATGTATGATGATTCAAATTCCCCAGGTTTGCATCAGCCACATAAAAAACATTTTCATTACTCAGCAAAACTCAGTGACAAAGCAGCAACTTGCACAAGACAATACTTGATCTCCTTACACTCAGTCTGGGGGTGTAACAGGAACTTTCTTTAGTTTTAAGCCGGTCATTATGACTTGCAAAACAGATTTGACAAAAATGCTGTTCACTTACAGAAAATGTATGAAAAAGACAATCGTAATCCAAATCTATAGTCTTATGTAGATACATCCGCATAATACCATTTAACCCATTGTTCAACTTTCAGGCACTAAAACCATAACTGACTAGTTTGTTTAGTTTAAAGGTCATTTCATTTTTTGTTTTTTTAAATACAGCTTTATGCACATAATCCTGTAAAGCATAAATATTTTATTGGTTTTCAATGTAGAATACTGCTACTGAAAAGCATGATACCCTGGTCTCTCAATGTCTCGGAGCAGCGGGGGATGAGGGGGGTTCACAAAATGTTACTCATTTTTCTCCACCAAGGGTACATGTGGGATGAGGACAATGATACATCTCAAAACAGATGGACGGGTGGGGTATATTAAGTCAGAGACAGGGAGAAACTTCACGTATCACAGGACAAAATATGCCTGTACAATAAAAGTAACTATTAACTCCTTATTAACTTATGATATGCAATTGTTCCACTAGTTCAACTGCAATTTTTTTTCTTTTTAATTTTTAATGTGGATCTACGCTCTCCATCTAATATATGTATCTACTATATGTAACTTTTAAAGACAGAGAGGGTGTTTATTTGATACCCAATATATATATGTAACTAACCATATGGTATGCTTAAAATATACAAACACAGGAGGAATGATAAAAGTATAATTGTTCATAGTTTTACATTTCATATTTATTTCAAAACCAGTACAGCTAAAGAAAATAACATTAAAAAATATTTATTTACTTGCCCAGATTTTGGAAATACCTCATATGCCCTGTTTTTTTTTTTTTAATTTCTGCCATGCTAGGTCCCACATTGCAAGTTGTTTGTAACTATAATATAATATAATATATCTTTGTTTATCGTAATTTTTCCTTTTTGAAGGGGAAGAATTTGGGTTTTGAAATTATTTCTTACAATTCATACTTCTTTTCTATTTTGAAACATAGATTGAGATACAGTATTATGTC
>OW240917.1:137419086-137429691 GCA_933207985.1 Pelobates cultripes
CCAAGGGCAGTGTCACGACAGTGACCCCTTCACACAGATGGTAACACAGAAAGTGACGTATACCGGACCTTAGGGTGGCTGGACTTAACGTCAAAGAATAGTCAAGAAAAAGCCGAGGATCAAAGGAGTACGGAAATCGGGATAAACGAGAAAGCCAAGCCAAAAGTCGGGGAGCCAGATAGGAGAATAGTCAGAACGAAAGCCAAGGGTCAAAATACCAGAAGAACAGATAATATAGTATAAGAGCACTAGGGGAACAATCAAGAACCACACTAGGGCACTGAGGGGTGGACAGGGATGCCCTTTTATACTAATGTGTGTGTCACTTTAAAGCCATGCCCCCAAAAGGTTCGGGAGCGTGACCGCGTTTGAATTTTCACGTCAAAATCATTATGACGTCGGCGCGCATGCGCCGCGTCATAAAACGGATTTCGCCGCGAGCGGGCAGCGTCTGAGAGGTTGCGCCGCCCCCCGGAAGCAGCCGGGGAAACCGCCGTGCCGCGCGGGATCGGCGGACACAGGTAAGGTATCGTTACAGTACCCCCCCCTCGAGGACCGCCCCCAGGGCGGGCAGGACAGGGTCCGCGAGAACGACGCCTAGCAAAGGAACGGACTAGGCGAGGCGCGTGCACGTCTGAGGCATCCACCCATGACCTTTCCTCGGGACCATACCCCTTCCAATCCAACAGATACTGGAGCCGACCTCTAGAGACACGAGAGTCTAAAATAGATTTAACCTCGTATTCGTCTTGGGCCATCAATGAGTGTAGAAAGAGGAGACCTGGGTTTACGAGTAAAGCGATTACAAATCAAAGGTTTCAGAAGAGAAACATGAAAGGAATTGGGTATCCTCATATTAGCTGGTAAATCCAGACGGTAACAGACTGGATTAATCCATTGGAGGATCCTAAAAGGACCAATGAATCGCGGAGCAAATTTCATTGAGGGAACTCGCAATTTAATATTGCGTGTACTTAACCACACTCTATCCCCCACTATAAAATTCGGAGCATTCTTGCGCCGAGTGTCCGCTTTACTTTTTTGAGCATCGGTCTTATGAGTCAGGATACGCTTGACCCCTATCCAAGTTTCTTTCATATTCCTTACAGTATAGTCAACACTTGGCACTGCCGAGGATGAAAAGGAACTCGGAAGAGTAGTAGGGTCAAAGCCATAATTTATAAAAAAGGGGCTATGTTGTGTTGATTCGTGAACCCAGTTATTGTGGGCGAATTCAGCCCAAGGGAGTAACTCCATCCAATCATCTTGGTGATCGGAGATGAAGCAACGAAGCTACTGTTCTAGTGATTGATTCATTCTCTCAGTAACTCCGTTGGATTGGGGATGGTATGAAGAGGAGTGGTTGAGTTTGATACCTAACTGATCACAAAACGCTTTCCAAAACCTAGAAATAAACTGTGAGCCTCTGTCAGAGACTATGTCTGTAGGGATACCGTGTAAACGAACCACCTCCCTTATGAATATCGTGGCCAGTTCTGAGGATGAAGGAAGTTTAATTAAAGGGACTAGGTGGGTCATTTTGGAAAATCTATCGATGATAGTTAGAATTACCCGGTGATTTTTTGAAGGTGGCAGGTCTACTATGAAATCCATGGCGATACTTGACCATGGCATTTCGGGTATAGGTAACGGCATGAGGAGGCCTAAAGGGCGACTTTTAGGAGATTTATTAGAGGAACAGATGTTACAGGCTAGGACATACTCTCGGACGTCCTTCTTGTAAGAAGGCCACCAGAATTGTTTTTCGAGTAGTGCTTCTGTTTTATGGATACCAGGATGACCGGCCATCTTAGAGTCGTGTACCAAGGATAGGATTCGTCTTCTATAATGGAAAGGTACGTATAATTTCCCCTGAGGGATAGTTATGGAGTTGTGGTTTTGACATTTAGACAATACTTCTATTAAGCTAGAAGATATTTTAGTACGTACTGTGGCAACTATTTGTGAAGTAGGGATTATGGAAGATAAATGGGTTACTGGAGGAGATAGGTGCTCATGTTGTCGAGATAGGGCATCTGCTTTCGTATTCTTAGAACCGGGTCTGTATGTCACTATGTAGTTAAAACGTGTTAGGAACAAAGACCAACGAATCTGCCTGTCAGACATTCTTTTAGCTTCTCCAAAATAGGAAAGATTCTTGTGATCAGTGAGGATGATGATTGGTTCAGATGTCCCCTCTAATAGATGCCGCCATTCTTTGAGTGCTGAAATGATAGCCAACAATTCCCTATCTCCTATATCATATCTTCGTTCTGTTTCCGTCAGTTTTTTAGAAAAATAGCCCCTATCCCTGTCTCTGAAGCATCCACTTCTAACAAAAAAGGACGCAAAGGATTAGGGTGACTTAACACCGGGGCTGAAGAAAAGGCTATCTTCAATTTTTCAAAGGCTTCCTTAGCTTCGGTACTCCACACCGTATGACTTCTATTCTTCTTTGTCATAGCGGTAATAGGAGCGGTAATAGAGGAAAATCCTCTGATAAACTTTCTATAGTAATTAGCAAACCCCAGGAAACGTTGGATGGCTTTAAGTCCAATGGGTAGGAGCCAATTTAAAATTGCTTCCAGTTTTTTAGGTTCCATTTGAAAGCCAGAACCTGAAATTATGTAACCCAAGAAATTAACCTTCTCCACGTCAAATAAACATTTTTCTAATTTACAGTAGAGTCCATTTTTCAATAATTTGGATAAAACTATTCTAACGTGTCTATGGTGCTCCTTGATATTCTTAGAGTAGATGAGTATGTCATCTAAATAAACAACAACAAACATTTGTAGACAGTCCCTTAATACATCGTTTATGAAATCTTGAAAGACTGCCAGAGCGTTGCATAAGCCGAAGGGCATAACCCTATATTGATAATGGCCATAGCGAGTATTGAAGGCCGTTTTCCACTCATGTCCCTTCTTAATTCGAACTAGATTATAAGCTCCCCGTAAATCTAGCTTAGTGAATATGGTAGCACCCTTCAACCTATCAAAAAGCGGGATAGGATATGCATTTCGTATTGTTATTTTATTTAATCCCCGATAATCGATGCAGGGTCTCAAGTCACCTTCCTTTTTGGAAACAAAAAAAAACCCTGCACCAGCTGGGGAGGATGACTTGGTAATAAAACCCTTCTTCAAATTCTCTGTGATGTACTCTTCAAGTACTTTGTTTTCTGTCACAGAGAGGGGATACACGGTACCTCTAGGGGGCATAGTACCAGGCAACAAATCAATAGCGCAGTCATAAGAACGATGGGGTGGTAATTTGTTTGCTTCCCTTGGTTCAAAGACTGCCTTGAGATCCCGATATGGTTCGGGTACTCGAGTGGTTAATGGTTCCATGGTAGGAACGTTGAGGAGTCCTATAGGTTTAACTCGACTGATACACTCCTTAAAACAAGAGTCACCCCATTTCACAATCTCTTTTCTCTCCCAGTTAATTAGAGGATTATGCTTGGTAAGCCAAGGAAACCCAAGTATAATCGGAAAGGTGGGAGAAGGTATTTGCTGTAGGGTTATGGTTTCTTTATGCAACGAACCTACAGTCAAGACTAAGGGTTTGGATTCTTGAGTAATAAAAGGAATGGATAATGGTCTACCATCTATGGCCTCAACGGCCAAGGGTGTTGATCTTTCTCGAAATGGGAGGCTGTGATGTTGGCCGAAAGTACGGTCGATAAAGTTCTCAGCTGCCCCAGAGTCTATTAGCGCAGAGGTAGTTATTAACTTTCCCTCCCATTCTATGGTTATCGGTAGAAGAAGCCTGAGTTCTTTCCTATCTTGGAAGGAGTACATACACGTTACACCCAAGGCCTGTCCTTCTTGAGGGCTTAGGCGTTGGAGTTTTCCGGCCTGCTTGGGCAGTGTAGGCGGGTATGTCCTCTTTTCCCACAATATATACAAAGTCCCTCCCTTCGTCTATATTGTCTCTCAGGTTCAGGCAACCGTGTGGCTCCCAATTGCATGGGTTCTGCTGGAGCGACAGTGGTTTCCTCAGACGAAGGAAACGTTAAAGCCAGGCGTTCCGGCACACGCCTAGGTCTATCCCTGGTGTTTTGTCTATGACGGAGACGTTCGTCTATATGTGCTAGATATGTAATTAATTCCTCCAACACATTAGGGAGGTCTCGGGTGGCTACCTCGTCTAAAAGTTTGTCAGAAAGTCCATTCATGAACACATCTACAAAGGCCTGCTCATTCCATCTGACCTCTGCAGCATGAGTGCGGAATTCTAGGGCATAGTCCACCAGGGAACGAGACCCTTGTCTCATTCGTAATAGGGTTTTAGCAGCATTAGTACGTCTTCCAGGGGGATCAAATGTTCTCCTAAAGGCTGCTACAAACTCTGCGTAGTTGAAAACTATGGGATTGTCGTTTTCCCACAATGGATTGGCCCAAACTAGTGCTCTATCGACTAACAACGTTATAATATAACCAAATTTGCTCTATCGGTAGGATACGCCCTACGATGAAGTTCAAAGTTAATACTAACTTGATTGAGGAAACCCCGACAACCCTTGGGATCACCTCCATAACGGAGAGGGGATGTGGCATGGGCAGAAGCCCCCCCTGCCGCCATCTCCAAATGAGGTTCCTGGGGTCTATGACCCGGGATATGGTCCTCTGGCTGTAGATGTGCAGTCCGAGCTAACAAGGTCTGAACAGCTACAGCAAACTGGTCCATACGATGGTCCAGTTCCTCAAACCGATTATCAGGAACCGGGCCATGAGGATTAGCACCTGCAGGGTCCATGGCCCTAGTGTAATGTCACAACAGTGACCCCTTCACACAGATGGTAACCCAGAAAGGGACGTATACCGGACCTTAGGGTGGCCGGACTTAACGTCAAAGAATAGTCAAGAAAAAGCCGAGGATCAAGGAAGTACGGAAATCGGGATAAACGAGAAAGCCAAGCCAAAAGTCGGGGAGCCAGATAGGAGAATAGTCAGAACGAAAGCCAAGGGTCAAAATACCAGAAGAACAGATAATATAGTATAAGAGCACTAGGGGAACAATCAAGAACCACACTAGGGCACTGAGGGGTGGACAGGGATGCCCTTTTATACTAATGTGTGTGTCACTTTAAAGCCACGCCCCCAAAAGGTTCGGGAGCGTGACCGTGTTTGAATTTTCGCGGCAAAATCATTATGACGTTGGCGCGCATGCGCCGCGTCATAAAACGGATTTCGCCGCGAGCGGGCAGCGCGGGATCGGCGGACACAGGTAAGGTATCGTTACAGGCAGTGAATGTAAACCTCTCCATGGGGTGTACAAATGGCAGATAGTGGATGTGACAGCACTGAGGCACTAATCCTAGCAGCACAGGAGCAGGCACTAGGCACCAGATCAATAGAAGCTGGAATCTACCACATCAGGCAAGACCCAAGGTGCAGTCTATGCAAAGAGGCCTCTGAAACAGTCCAACACCAAGTAGCTGGATGCAATATGTTAGCAGGAACAGCATACACGGAGAGACACAACCAAGTTGCTGGGATTGTGTACCGAAAGATCTGCACAGAATATGGATTGGACCTGCCTAAGTCCAGATGGGAGGTACCACAAAGGGTAGTTGAGAATTACAGGGCTAGAATCCTGTGGGACTTCAAGATCCAGAAAGACAAGCAAGTGCTGGCCAACCAACCAGACATCGTGGTGGTAGACAAGGAACGAAAGACTGCATTTGTGGTGGATGTGGCAATACCCAGTGACTATAACATCAGGAAGAGGGAACATGAGAAGGTGGACAAATACCAAGGACTGAAAGAAGAACTAAAAAGCATGTGGAAAGTGAAATCAGTAGTAGTCCCAGTTGTCATAGGAGCACTCGGAGCTGTGACTTCCAAGTTGGGGGTGTGGCTTCAACAGATTCCAGGTGGGACATCTGAGATCACTGTCCAGAAGAGTGCAGTTTTAGGAACAGCTGAGATACTGCGCAGAACCCTCAAACTCCCAGGCCTCTAGTAGAGGACCCGAGAATGAGGAATAAACATACCACCCAGGAGGGGTGAGAAACTATATATATATATATATATATAAATATAAATATATATATATATATATATATATATATATATATATATATATATATATAATTATTATATATATATATATATATATATATATATAAAAAAAGGAAAATACCGGCACTCAATGATTTTCATATGTTTAAATCTTAATTTATTGCGAAGGATTAATATCAAAATACACGTAGAATGATATTAAAATACACTTAGACAGTGTATGTGTGTGTATGTGTAAATGTATATATATACTTAGATCATATATATATATATATATATATATATATATAGTAAATATATATATGATCTAAGTATATATTATTTAATTTTAAACTGTTTTAAACTTTTATTTATTCATTTTACAACCAGCAGGGGGACTATCTGTCATTTCAGGCAGTCCCCGTGCTGGCAATGCTGTGGACGGCAATGTTGTGGACGGCTATGCCGACCATGTGATCGTGAGGTTCTCGCAAGGACCTTGCGATCACATGGCCCAGGGGGGCCAGAACGGCAGCAGGAGGACTCCCTGGCAGTGCAGGTGAGTCCCCCCACCGCGATCACCAGCGTGGAAACGCCGGCGACCGGGTAAGTACATAGGATGGCTTGGACATTCTATGCCGTGCGCCGGCGTTTAGGACCAGATCCCCAAGGATGTCATAGAATGCCCACCGTCCTTAAGGGGTTAATGAAGCATTGTTTGTGTATAGTTCTTGTCCCTGCGGTCTCACTTGAAAATTATTAAAAATTAAATAATTTTGTTACAATGCTGGCTGGCCAGCTAGGGGAGGTGTGGCTAGGGCTGCATAAACAGAAACACAAGTAATTTAACTCCTAAATGTCAGTGAATTGAGCAGTGAAACATCAGAGGCATGATCTGTACACATGCACTGCTTTAATAGGCTAAAATTGTTTTGGTGACTATAGTATCCCTTTAAATGAGTACAGGTTACTGAACACACTGACTGAATATGAATAAGTATGATTTGACATTGAGATGTAATACAAATATGATACATCTTTGAATACATCTTAATACATGTGATACATACATACATGGGATCTTTGATAAATGCTATGATTGATGCATAACTGTATTTTGTAAATTGTGTGCGTAAGTCTGTTATACATATTTAATAAATATTTCTGCTGCTCCTTTTTCCAGCTATTGGTTAGTTATTCACACTTGAATGCCAAAAGGCATGAAAATCCACCAGTGTACTACAAGTGTACTACAAGGTATATACAATCACATGAACAAAATTTCCCTGAACCAATTTTTTTCACCATTCATAAGTTTACAAAATGTGTATGTTTAACCTGTTACACTTTTCACAGCTATACGCCTTGCCTTTTATTTAAAGGCTATACGTATAGAATGAAAATAAATCCCATTGGAAAATGTGATTGCCTTGTGCTTTCTGCCAATCAGAACAGCTGTGATTTAAATCATTGTCAATGAGTTGAAAAATATGCAGAATATACTCTAATGGCAGTCCTAGCTTACTGTAAAATGCATAATTCCTACATTTATAAATGTGGAAATAGGTAAATTGTATTTCTTTCAAATGTGTTTGAACTTCAACTGTTCTAGCTGTGATCGTAAAGATGATAAAACTGATAATGATGATTTTTATTATTACTATTACAATATTATTATTTTGTTAATTAACATTTTAAGTTAATTTAAAATAAGCAAACATTAAAGTATGACTTCTTTTAGAACAATCTATGTGTATTATACATAACACATGACATTCCTGAAAGACAAATATTAGTAAATAACACATATAGAATTTGTTTGTTTTTGGGTAAATTTTTAATATAACTGTACTAACACTTTCATGAATTATAATGGCAATGCCTTCTGCAGGGAGCATCAGCCTGGCTCTGAAAAGGTTAAGTTTACACACGCGGACTCTACTATTGACACACACCTCTGGTTACGTCAGTGTTTTAGTATCACCAAGAAACAAACATTGCTATACAACATTCTAGCTGGCTCCTAAGGGTGTTCCTACTAAAACACTTCCACAGTGATAAAAATAACACAATTTTATACTTTCGGGATTTCATTTAGTTTAGCCGTCCTGCAATAGAAGAAGGCCATTCATCGTCAAAAAATTGCAAAAAACTGTTTTTTTTTGTTGCTTGCTAAAACACAAAGTGAAATGGTTTACGGTGCATTAATTAGAGAAATGATTCAGAACTGGCAGGTGAAATACTTTGTGGACTGAATTTGACATTGTTACTGTAGAAAAAAATCTGAATAAGCATAAATTCAATGTAGAATGTGGTAATAAAAAAAGAAGTACATTAACCCTTTAAAATGCAGGCATATGCTGCAACATTTAATTGCACATAATATCCCTATTATTGTTTCATAAGCAAAATGAAATAACATCCTGAATCCATAATTTAGGTTATATTCTGATATTAACACTAATAATATTGTAAGTGAATGCATTCATATTTTAAGCAGATACTCACCGAGCAGTGAAAGAATTCCGCAGGCTGTCCACACAATAAGAGACATTCCTACACTCCCTGTATTTTGTAGAATTCCTTTGGGAGCAATGAAGATTCCAGCTCCAATAATAGTACCAATTATTATTGAAATGCCTCGTAACAAAGTAACTTTTTTTTTCAGTTCCACTTTTTCCCTCTTTTTAGTCGATTTAGAGTCAGTGGGATTCAATATGCCCCGGGATTCCATGGGAATGTGATTGCCTTTGGAAGCCACTAGCACATCTGCAGAAGGTTTCTTATACATTTTTAGCTCCGTGAGAGGAATAAAAAAAAGTGCTGTGCAGGTGTTTCTGACTCCTTTGTTATCCTTCTGGATTGTACTGAGCGAAAAACCTGCCTGGTTTCAAACTTTCACAGAAATAATGCTTTAAGCTGCCGTCTCTCACTTTTTAAGTAACACCTGTTCTCCCTTAAAGTTGCTCAACCAGCCTATGATTGGAGAACAGCTCAACTTCCGTATAAGTCTGATAATTTGTACAGTATTTGGGCTTCTGTCATACCAGGTTACTGCTGATGTATGATGATTCAAATTCCCCAGGTTTGCATCAGCCACATAAAAAACATTTTCATTACTCAGCAAAACTCAGTGACAAAGCAGCAACTTGCACAAGACAATACTTGATCTCCTTACACTCAGTCTGGGGGTGTAACAGGAACTTTCTTTAGTTTTAAGCCGGTCATTATGACTTGCAAAACAGATTTGACAAAAATGCTGTTCACTTACAGAAAATGTATGAAAAAGACAATCGTAATCCAAATCTATAGTCTTATGTAGATACATCCGCATAATACCATTTAACCCATTGTTCAACTTTCAGGCACTAAAACCATAACTGACTAGTTTGTTTAGTTTAAAGGTCATTTCATTTTTTGTTTTTTTAAATACAGCTTTATGCACATAATCCTGTAAAGCATAAATATTTTATTGGTTTTCAATGTAGAATACTGCTACTGAAAAGCATGATACCCTGGTCTCTCAATGTCTCGGAGCAGCGGGGGATGAGGGGGGTTCACAAAATGTTACTCATTTTTCTCCACCAAGGGTACATGTGGGATGAGGACAATGATACATCTCAAAACAGATGGACGGGTGGGGTATATTAAGTCAGAGACAGGGAGAAACTTCACGTATCACAGGACAAAATATGCCTGTACAATAAAAGTAACTATTAACTCCTTATTAACTTATGATATGCAATTGTTCCACTAGTTCAACTGCAATTTTTTTTCTTTTTAATTTTTAATGTGGATCTACGCTCTCCATCTAATATATGTATCTACTATATGTAACTTTTAAAGACAGAGAGGGTGTTTATTTGATACCCAATATATATATGTAACTAACCATATGGTATGCTTAAAATATACAAACACAGGAGGAATGATAAAAGTATAATTGTTCATAGTTTTACATTTCATATTTATTTCAAAACCAGTACAGCTAAAGAAAATAACATTAAAAAATATTTATTTACTTGCCCAGATTTTGGAAATACCTCATATGCCCTGTTTTTTTTTTTTTAATTTCTGCCATGCTAGGTCCCACATTGCAAGTTGTTTGTAACTATAATATAATATAATATATCTTTGTTTATCGTAATTTTTCCTTTTTGAAGGGGAAGAATTTGGGTTTTGAAATTATTTCTTACAATTCATACTTCTTTTCTATTTTGAAACATAGATTGAGATACAGTATTATGTCCTATTAGCGGGGAATAATATCACTGGGATATCTCTCTAGACTGCAGGAGAGAGGTTTTAAGAGCACAATGGCTGCCCAGGTCCCAGGAGTTAGACAGGGGCTACGGAACCTTTAATTTGCTTTGGCCAATTCACCATCCCATGTAAAGAATGAAGGGAGAGTACCAAACCTTTATCCAGTGGAATCTTAACCCCTTAAGGACACATGACATGTGTGACATGTCATGATTCCCCTTTATTCCAGAAGTTTGGTCCTTAAGGGGTTAAACCATCTCTGACCTGCACAGTGTCCAGTACACAACAATGCACAAAGTCAGATTAAAACAGTTTTTCTGGTCCTGTGATC
>OW240917.1:137429791-137487538 GCA_933207985.1 Pelobates cultripes
ACAGACTCAGTCACAAAGCTTCAGCTGCTTTTTATATGTCTGATCACACACTGTCATCAGACACTGGTAATCTTAAGACTGGTATTCTTAATCAGGGCAGGTGCATCTTATAGGCGACTTAGGCAATCGCCTAGGGCACACCGGCCCATGGGGCACAAGATTTGAGTAACCCAGCAGGAGGGCTGCCTCCTGCCATTCACTCAGTGTAGCATGGCCGGCCACCGTGGACCGCGGTACAGGAGCTTCTAAGGGTGAATAGGAGATGAGACCACTAAGGGACGGGGGGAGTGAAAGAGATCACACACTGCTTATCTTACACACACACAGAAACACAATGCATCTCTTACACACACTCAATTCACCCCTTACAGACACACTGCATTACATTACATACATACATACACAGAAACACACACATTGCATCCCTTACACATACAAACACAGATTCACACAATGCATCCCTTACACACAAACACATATTGCATCCCCTATACACACACGCACTACATCCCTTACACAAACTGGTATCCCCTGCATTCCATAAGAACACACACACATCACATTACATCCTCTACAATAAAACATAACACATCCCCTACACATATACACTCCACTCCCTGTGAGTGAGCTCATGGGTTGGCCTTGAACGCAAAAGGCTTATGGGCGGACCTTGTGGACATATTCATGGTCAGGCCCTGTAAGGGACCCCCATCAAAAATGGAGCTGGTTCCTGTATGTTGATATCTGTGATCACTGCCTCCAGAGAGCATGTTTTAACACCAGACCAGTGGAGCCAGACTGCAGCCTGAGCCCATCATCATCCTCTTGTCCTCATCTGGTGGTAAGTAGGCAATCCAGTATATTATTAGAGGCACTAATCTCAAATTTACCTCAAACTAAAGGGACACTATAGTCACCGGAACCACTACAGCTTAATGTAGTGGTTCTGGTGTCTATAGTTTGTCCCTGCAGGCCTTTTGGCCTTGAAGGGGTGTATGTGGTCTGCAACCATTATCCTTCCTTGCACCACTTTTGGTAGATATTAAAAATTTAGAATAAACAATAAAGTGTGCTGTGGTTTTAAGACAAATTACTAAAAGTACTATAATTATTATTACTGATATTTATATAGCACCAGCATATTCCGTAGCGCTTTACAATATTATCAAAGGGGGAGATTTAACAATAAGTGAGACAATTACAAAAACTTACAGGAACGATAGGTTGAAGAGGACCCTGCTCCAACGAGCTTACAGTCTATGGGAGGTGGAGTGTATAACACAATAGGACAGGAAATAGCAATCAAATAAGGTGGGAATGAAGTAGAGCTGGACGAGAGAGTAGAGTGCTGCCCTTTATGAGAGAGCAAGAGACAGGTATGTGAGGTCGAGGTTACTCTGGGAGGCCATAAGCTTTCCTAAAGAGATCGGTTTTAAGGTACTTTTTAAATGATTGAAGACTAGGGTAGAGTCTGATGGTGGTAGGCAGGCTATTCCATAGAAAGGGAGCCACCCGTGAGTAGTCCTGCAAGCTTGAGTTAGCCGTGTGGGTGTGAGTAGAGACAGGAGAAGGTCACCGGCAGAGTGGAGAGACCGAAAAGGGGCATACCTATGGATCTGTGAAGAGATATGAGAGGCTAGAATTGTTCAATGCTTTATATGTATGGGTTTGTACTTTGAATTGACTCCTATAGGATACATGAATCCAGTGTAAGGACTGACAGAGGGGCAGGGTGTGAGAGGAAAATCAGTACGGTGGCAGCATTCATTACAGACTGTAGCGGGGCAATAAGGAGAGGGTTACAATAATCCATGCAGGAAATTACTAGAGCATGGACAAGCTCCTTAGTAGCATCTTGCGTAAGAAAGGGGTGAATGCCGGCTATGTTTTTAAGATGGAATCTACAGGATTTGGTAACACAGGAAAGACCACCTAATCTTTATAGGATTTGGTAACATACTGGATGTAACGCTCAAAGGTGAGGCCAGAATTAAGTATAACGCCAAGACAGCCCGCTTGCAATCATGGACTGGTGTGGCTGCCACTAACTTGATGGGAGGATCAGTATTAGGAGGAGGAAAGACAAGGAGCTCAGTTTTAGAGAGACTGAGTTTCAGAAAGCGGGAGGACATCCAGTCAGAAATGAAAGAAAGGCAAGCAATGACATGTTACAAGACGGCAGGGGAAAGGTCCAGGGAGGAGAGATATATCTGGGTGTCATCAGCATACAGGTGGTAGTGGAATCCAAATGAGGTAATAAGTTTGTCAAGAGAGGCAGTAAAATGAGAAAATAGAAGGGGACCAAGGACAGAGCCTTGGGGGACTGCAACCGAGACAGGACGAAGGGAGGAGGTATCATTAGAAAAGGAGACACAGATTGAGCATTGGGATAGATAAGAGGAAACCCACAAGAGGACAGAGTCACAGAGACTGAGTGACTGAAGAGTTTGAAGAAGGAGAGCATGATCAACGGTGTCAGATACATAGTGGTAATAAACGCTTCTGTCAAAATAAAAAGTTACTTACTGTAAAGCAAATTTGTGTTCATCAAAAATATATTGTTGTAATAGACGCTTGCCAAAATCAAATAAATAGCTGTTTAATGAAAATGATGCGGCTGTGTAAAATCTCACTCCTCCTGGTCATTGTTTTCACATCTAGCTCCTCTGACCAAAAGCAATGCTGTTTGATTCTTATAGTTACTGTCGCTACAGTCTGGCTCTGAACTAGCGTTATGTAAGAAATTGATGAAAGGGTTTATGCATATACAAACCATGTTTCATCATGCACAAGAGGCTTCTGTCACGTTAGAAAGCTATTTAAAACACAGGAGATACAACATTCTAAATTATACAGACTGTGCAATTAAGGGCATTATAACATTAGAACTCTCTTTACAGGAAGTGTTTAGGAATAATGTGCAAGTAACATGCAGGTAGGTGTGACTAGAGCTGTGTAAACAAAGTGATTTAACTCCTAAACAAAGATAATTGAGCAGTAAGACTGCAGAGGCATGACTTACACACTAAAACTGCTTTGTTAAGCTAACCTTGTTTTGGTGCTTATAGTATCCCTTTGATGTTGATTTTATTCACCAATCAAGTGAACTTTCCAATAGAGGGGAAAAAAAAAACTATATTTCAAATACCCTTACACATCAACTTAATCTACGGAGGGAGACAGCCCAGCAGTTATCCTGCTTATCCTTGTTGTGCCTGGGCTGGAGTGGGAGATAATTTGAGTGATTGATTATAGTATGACATTAGGTTTAGCTTTATGCTGTATCTAATCTTGAACATTTGAAATAACTAAATGTGAGATATTTTGTCATTATTCCTAGTGTGAGACTAGGTTACCATAAGCCATATATAGTTTTTAATTGTTTTTTTAATCCATCATTTTGGGAGTGTGGTGTTTGATAACAAAGGAAAGAAAAGTCCATCTAGCCTGTATCTTTGATTCTAGTGTGAGTCTAAAGCTTAGCTGGCAGCCATGCCCAACAAGAAGCAACTACCAGAAGCACTTGAAACAACTTAAATGGAAGCAGGATATTGGCAGGCATTTTGTCATTGTTGCTAGTGTACTAGGTTACTATTATCAATATACAGTTGTTGAAACATTTAGTTTTAATTTTGTTAAATTTTTGGAAGAAGGAAAATCTTTGTTTTTGGAACTGTGCACTACAGTAACATAGACAAATTCCTCTTTCCTAGCAAAGGCCAATGTAATACTAGATTAAAAGTATACAGTTGTTACACATGTATACATTTTGTTGACTGTTATGTGCAATTGTATGAGCACTGTGCAGTGTTTAAGGTCAAACACAATGACATCATTGCAGTAAATCTACCAAGAACTAACCAATTTTGCAACACAAACACCTGTTTTTGCTAAATACATTTGTGCGAGTGTGTACAATACACTATCATTCATCTATCTTACCTAATGTATTGTATTAAAAAATAAATTTAAAAAAACCCCATTATCATAAATGTTGCATACTAATCCCAAATTGAAATTGTGGGGAGGTAGGGGAAGGTGTCCTCTTCCCCAATCTACTACCAGCAGTAGTGCCATGGCTTCTAAGCGTTAAAATACATCTTTATTATCCTTGAGAACTGCTGACATCTTTGTCACCACTACCTCCACCACCACCGCCAATACCAATAGTAGTAGTAGTAATCAGCCTGAGGATAGTGAGATTAAAAACGTGTCCATTACCTATAATGCAACACACAGGAGGCAATTGTTTTTTTTCCCCATCCTCTTCATGCTGCAACAATTTGTGCTGCCACTTTCATTGGCACTGCAGCTTCTTCTATCATCACTAGTTCAAACATTATACCTTTTTGGTGACCCCTATGAAGCAACTAAGGGAAAGCACAGAAGAGTCTACTTTGAGGTTGTCATGAGAGTCATTCTTTCCTAAGGACTTTGAGCAGAGTAACAAAGTGGTACCGCCAATGTCTGATGTTGGTGATGATAACTATGTTTCCTGTCCACTTGAGACATAGCACTTTTACCATAGAACTTTTAGCTACTTGACTATGAATGTCAAGAACCAGAGGAATAAGAAAGTGTGTAGAAAACAGGTAGCAGACTAGTATTTTCTTGCAGTTAGTGTACATTGACTTCCTGCATTCTGTCCACCATTAACAAGTCCATTTGTATCTGCTGTAGAATTGTCTTGTCCAGTGAGATCAGCTGCACCTTCTATCACTTGCAAAAGTAAATCACCCACTGTCAATGCAACTACCACCACCACCACAACTACCAACATCACCAACAATACACCACAAACATCACCGGTATCTGCACCATAAAAATTTCCATTATTATTAATAAATCAAGCTCTATTTTACAGACTAGTGTTGCAACAGCTGCCACTGCCACCAATTACACTTGCATTCAGGGCTGGAGTGACCATAAGGCGGCACAGGCAGGTGCCTTAGGGTGTACCAGCACAGAGAATGCAAGATCCATGTGAAGGGCAGGAGGGGAGTGCACATGCACCCCCACAGCCAATCAGTTCTTGTAATGCGAGCCACTGACCACGGACAGAGCTTCTGTACCCTCTTCCTGGTCTGACAGGAAATGCTCTCTGGGAGCTCTAAACAACTTTCTGTTAGTCTGAGTAGTAGAGTCCAAGAAAGGACTCAAAGAGACAGACAGGGGAGGTGCAAAATAGATAGACAGGAGCTTGAGGAAAGAAACAACCAGAGGGGCTGGGAAAAGGGCAAAAGAGACAGACAGGAGAAGAGACATCCAGAAGATATGTGGGTCACAAAGAGACTGAGATGGGAAGGTACAAAAAAGACAGATGGGCTGGGGGAGACACCCAAAGGGGCTGGGGGGGACATAACAATAGATATAGAAGGGCTGTGGAGAAATAGACAAGGTGCTGGAGGGACAAGAAACACAAAGAAGTTAGGAAGGGTAGAAGGAGACACACAAAAGGGATACAAAGAGGGGCTGGGGGACACAAAGAGACATTGAGGGCCTGGGGCAAGGGGAAAAAAGACACAGGAAGGCTGGTAAAGGGGCAAAAGAGAAAGACACGGGCTGGGGAAGGTGTAAACGAGACAGACAGGGGCTGGTGGAAAAGAAGAGACACAGATGGGCTAGGAGGAAACAGAGACAATTTGCCATGGATACAGAAACACAGATGGACTGGGAGGGAGAAAGAGGCACAGATGCCACGGGGAAGGGGCGCAAGAAACATAGAAACATAAAATGAGATGGCAGATAAGAACCATTTGGCCCATCTAGTCTGCCCTATCTTCAAAATACTTTTAAATAGTCCCTGGCCTTATCTTAAGTCTAGGATAGCCTTATGCCTATCCTACGCATGCCTAAACTCCCTCACTGTGTTAACCTCTACCACTTCAGCAAGAAGGCTATTCCATGCGTCCACTACTCTCCTTGTACAGTAATTTTTCCTGAAATAATTTTTAAACCTTTGCCCCTCTAATTTAAGACTATGTCCTCTTGTTGTGGTAGTTTTTCTTCTTTTAAATAAGAGATCCAAAAGAGGGGCTGGCGGAATAAATAGACATAGAGGGGAGATAATGTATTGTGTCTTTAAGTACCTCCAAGAAAGCCAGTTTGCAAAACTGTGCAGCAAGGAAGTGAGTAGGGAGCAAATTAATGGTCTCACAGGTGCTTTAATAAAGCACCACATTTGAAAGATACAAAATGTTTGTGTTACTGAGAGAAGAAGCAGAACAAGAAAGTTCTATGAAAGTCTATGGTGCTGTTCTGATTTGTGAAGTTGCACTTGAAACAACTTAAATGGAAGCAGGATATTGGCAGGCATTTTGTCATTGTTGCTAGTGTACTAGGTTACTATTATCAATATACAGTTGTTGAAACATTTATTTTTAATTTTGTAAAATTTTTGGAGGAAGGAAAATCTTTTTTTTCGAACTGTGCACTACAGTAACATAGACAAATTCCTCTCTCCTAGCAAAGGCCAATGTAACACTAGATTAAAAGTATACAGTTGTTACACATGTATACATTTTGTTGACTGTTATGTGCAATTGTATGAGCACTGTGCAGTGTTTAAGGTCAAACACAATAACATCATTGCAGTAAATCTACCAAGAACTAACCAATTTTGCAACACAAACACCTGTTTTTGCTAAATACATTTGTGCAAGTGTATACAATACACTATCATTCATCTATCTCACCTAATGTATTGTATTAAAAAATAAATTTAAAAAAAACCCATTGTCATAAATGTTGCATACTAATCCCAAATTGAAATTGCGGGGAGGTAGGGGAAGGTGTCCTCTTCCCCAATCTACTACCAGCAGTAGTGCCATGGCTTCTAAGAGTTAAAATACATCTTTATTATCCTTGAGAACTGCTGACACCTTTGTCACCACTACCTCCACCACCACCGCCAACACCAATAGTAGTAGTAATCAGCCTGAGGATAGTGAGATTAAAAACGTGTCCATTACCTATAATGCAACACACAGGAGGCAATTGTTTTTTTTTCCCAACCTCTTCATGCAGCAACAATTTGTGCTGCCACTTTCATTTGCACTTCAGCTTCTTCTATCACCACTAGTTCAAACATTATACCTTTTTGGTGACCCATATGAAGCAACTAAGGGAAAGCACAGAAGAGTCTACTTTGTGGTTGTCATGAGAGTCATTCTTTCCTAAGGACTTTGAGCAGAGTAACAAAGTGGTACCGCCAATGTCTGATGTTGGTGATGATAACTATGCTTCCTGTCCACTTGAGACATAGCACTTTTACCATTGAACTTTTAGCTACTTGACTATGAATGTCAAGAACCAGAGGAATAAGAAAGTGTGTAGAAAACAGGTAGCAGACTAGTATTTTCTTGCAGTTAGTGTACATTGACTTCCTGCATTCTGTCCACCATTAACAAGTCCATTTGTATCTGCTGTAGAATTGTCTTGTCCAGTGAGATCAGCTGCACCTTCTATCACTTGCAAAAGTAAATCACCCACTGTCAATGCAACTACCACCACCACCACAACTACCAACATCACCAACAATACACCACAAACATCACCGGTATCTGCACCATAAAAATTTCCATTATTATTAATAAATCAAGCTCTATTTTACAGACTAGTGTTGCAACAGCTGCCACTGCCACCAATTACACTTGCATTCAGGGCTGGAGTGACCATAAGGCGGCACAGGCAGGTGCCTTAGGGTGTACCAGCACAGAGAATGCAAGATCCATGTGAAGGGCAGGAGGGGAGTGCACATGCACCCCCACAGCCAATCAGTTCTTGTAATGCGAGCCACTGACCACGGACAGAGCTTCTGTACCCTCTTCCTGGTCTGACAGGAAATGCTCTCTGGGAGCTCTAAACAACTTTCTGTTAGTCTGAGTAGTAGAGTCCAAGAGAGGACTCAAAGAGACAGACAGGGGAGATGCAAAATAGATAGACAGGAGCTTGAGGGAAGAAACAACCAGAGGGGCTGGGAAAAGGGCAAAAGAGACAAATAGGGGAAGGGGCAAAAGAGACAGACAGGGGAAGAGACATCCAGAGGATATGGGGGTCACAAAGAGACTTAGATGGGAAGGGACAAAAAAGACAGATGGGCTGGGGGAGACACCCAAAGGGGCTGGGGGGGGGGGCATAACAATAGATATAGAAGGGCTGTGGAGAAATAGACAAGGTGCTGGAGGGACAAGACACACAAAGAAGTTAGGAAGGGTAGAAGGAGACACACAAAAGGGATACAAAGAGGGGCTGGGGGACACAAAGAGACACTGAGGGCCTGGGGCAAGGGAAAAAAAGACACAGAAATGCTAGTAAAGGGGCAAAAGAGAAAGACACGGGCTGGAGAAGGTGTAAAAGAGACAGACAGGGGCTGGTGGAAAAGAAGAGACACAGATGGGCTAGGAGGAAACAGAGACAATTTGCCATGGATACAGAAACACAGATGGACTGGGAGGGAGAAAGAGGCACAGATGCCACGGGGAAGGGGCGCAAGAATCATAGAAACATAAAATGAGATGGCAGATAAGAACCATTTGTCCAATCTAGTCTGCCCTATCTTCAAAATACTTTTAATTAGTACCTGGCCTTATCTTAAGTCTAGGATAGCCTTATGCCTATCCTACGCATGCTTAAACTCACTCACTGTGTTAACCTCTACCACTTCAGCAGGAAGGCTATTCCATGCGTCCACTACTCTCCTTGTAAAGTAATTTTTCCTGAAATAATTTTTAAACCTTTGCCCCTCTAATTTAAGACTATGTCCTCTTGTTGTGGTAGTTTTTTTTCTTTTAAATAAGAGATCCAAAAGAGGGGCTGGGGGAATAAATAGACATAGAGGGGAGATAATGTATTGTGTCTTTAAGTACCTCCAAGAAAGCCAGTTTGCAAAACTGTGCAGCAAGGAAGTGAGTAGGGAGCAAATTAATGGTCTCACAGGTGCTTTAATAAAGCACCACATTTGAAAGATACAAAATGTTTGTATTACTGAGAGAAGAAGCAGAACAAGAAAGTTCAATGAAAGTCTATGGTGCTGTTCTGATTTGTGAAGTTGTTTCAACCTGTCGCCAGTGCTATCTCATCCACTACCACTCTAACCAGAATAGTGGGTGTGAGGTTTAGGATATTGCAAGTTGTCAACAGAAGCTGTTTGGATAAAAACAGTGGCACTTCTCATCATGCAGTTAATTAAAAAAGAGAAAGTGGGGTGTGTGTGGCTTGACTGTGAACCAAGCTGGACATGTTTGTCTAGAGTTCCTCACTGGCCTCCTAGCCAAAAGCATATAACGGCAAAAATTCCACGAATCCATACCTACCTTCCCAGCCCCAAGGCGAGATGGACAAACTTACTCCTCGTAAGCCAGCCAAAAAGACCCCTGACTCAGGTACAACTTTGATAGACCTCCTTGCGGCCTCCCGCACACTGCGCCCTGAGGCTCACGATGGCAACGATTCCAGCCCGCAAGCTCTTGCTTCCCCTACAGGATCGGAGGCCTTGCCACCACGAGGCAGCACCACCTCAGAGACCACATATCCTCTTGGAACTGACGGCTGTCAAAACCTACCTAGCCCGGGAAATCGAGCATAGCTCCAGAGCTGTACTGGTGGAGATCCACTCACTGGGCATGAGAACTGCAGCCCTGGAACACCGCTCGGTAAGACTTGTCCAGGTAAGGCAAAACCAGTACAATAAAAGGCATTTTCAAAAGGGGGCAGTATCAGTAGTAATTTAATTTTAAAACTAGATTTTTCAAAAAATCTAAGAGAAAGTGAGTGAGCAGTTGATAACGCACTTACCCATTCAAACCTTTTATTATTATTTTTTTTTTTTTTAACCCCGTTTTCAAATGAACTGACGTCTACTGCTTACAGGGCACAGTTTTCTTGCTTGTTTTAAACTGCTCCCCTTCTTCATTAGTAAAAGATTACAATCAATCATTCTAAAAGTCCTTTCACTTACTATTTTTTATCCAGATATATAGTAATTTTGTCAATTCAGAAATGGAATATCACAAATGGATGACACGTTAGGCCATGCAATAGAGTCACTGTTTTTTGCAAGCTGGCAGTCATAGGCAACATTTTTCCCCCTATATTCTGTACCTGAAATTCATTCGAACCAAACAGAAGCATGAACTAAATTCAAATATTTTGCTTGGAGGCAAACCAGAGTCATCCTCATCATCACCATTGCCTTCATCAAGAAATATTTCCACTCATTTTCTAAAATATATCCTGTAATATTGGCAACATGTTGGCAAAACTTTCCAATTTAAGTTTTAGAAAAATGTTGTCTACTTTTGCTAGCGGAGAAATATTCAGTAAAGCACCATTCTCACTTTTGGATCTTTTTTATGATTGTCTCAAAAGAACGAGAATTGCCTTTAAAAGAGTGAGGCTTCTCATATTGACAATTAGCCAGCTGTTTGATTTCTGAAAATCTCTTTTCAGGGTTATAGTAGACTGTATGTAGTCCAAATGCAGACATAGACTATTAAAGGTTAAAGGTTAAAGAATCTTAACATGTATAGCTTGAAGGAAAGACAAGACTGAGGGGATATAACAGAAACATTTAAATACATAAAGGGAATCAACACAGTAAAGGAGGAGATTATTTTTAAAAGAAGACAAAACTACCACAACAAGAGGACCTAGTCATAAATTAGAGGGGCAAATGTTTAAATATTATATCAGAAACTATTTCTTTACTAAGAGGGTAGTGGATGCATGGAAAAGCCTTCCAGCTGTGGTGGTAGAGGTTAACACAGAGAATGAGTTTAAGCATGCGTTGGATAGGCATAGGGCTATCCTAGCTATAACATAAGGCCAGCGCCATACATATCACGGTCGCAGGGGTCGCAGCTGCAACCGGGCCTGTCACTCCAGGGGATCGGCCGCCCTGCGAACCCCCGCAACCAGGTACCAGCTGCCACATTTTGCGGCACCGGCCCGTGCAGCAACCGCCGGGGCCGCATGTTAAGGGGTCCATCGGGTGACCCATGCTGTCAGGGCCACCCGATGGATATGGATTGTCAGGGGGCCCGGTCAGCACTGTGCACTTTAACAGCGCGACCGGGCCCCCTATGATGACATCACTGCTGGGAGGAAGTGACTCCCCGGTCACTCCTCCCAGCTATCAGCCCGCGCGGGAGGAAGCAGGAAGGTAGAGGGAGTCAGAGTGAGAAATCTGACTCCCATCAGGCTGAGCCCCCACTGGACCCCAGGGAAAGTAAAAAAAAGGTAGGAAACATTTTGTGTGTCTCTGTATGTGTGTGTCTGTGTCTCTGTATTTGTGTATGTGTGTGTTTGTGTCTCTGTATGTATCTGTGTGTGTTTTTGTATATGTGTATGTATGTATGTGTGGACGTATGTGTGTGTCTGTGTCTCTGTATGTGTGTGTTTGTGTATCTGTATGTATGTGTGTGTGTCTCTGTATGTGTGTGTGTGTCTGTATGTGTGTGTGTCTCTGTATGTGTGTATGTGTATGTGTGTATGTGTATGTGTGTGTGTGTCTCTGTATGTGTGTGTCTCTCTTTTGTGTGTGGCTGTCCATGTCTGTGTGTCTGTGTCTCTGTATGTATGTGTCTGCATGTGTTTATGTATGTGTCTGTGTATGTATGTGTGTATGTATGTGTCTGTGTGTGTCTGTGTATGTGTCTGTTGGGGGGGTGTGTTTGTGTCTGTATGTATGTGTCGGGGGGGCCATGGTCAGGGGGAGAGGGTCAGGGTAGAATGGGGGAAGGGGAGGAGGGGCCCACGTATAAGTTTTGCACCAGGGCCCCATGAATTGTGTGTACGCCACTGCATAAGGCCACGAACTAATGAAAGTATTTAGAAAATTGGGCAGACTAGATGGGCTGAATGGTTCTTATCTGCCGTCACATTCTATGTTTCTATGTTAATACTGTTAGCTTTTACTGCAATATAACACATATGTGTGTTCGGCAATGGCTAATTTATATTAATATAAAAAAATAGAAAGAAATTAAACACACACACACACACACATACATATATATATATATATACATATATATATATATATAAAGAGAGAGAGAGAGAGACATAGATAGATAGATGATAGATAGATAGATAAATAGATAGATAGATAGATAGATGATAGATAATTTCAGCCTAAATGTATATTGATATTTTGATATTGGTATATTTATATATTGATATGAAAATATACTAAGACGGAATACATATATATATTTATGACCCTCTGCTAAGATGGTGTCTATTTTCTAACAAACCTGTGTCTTATCTACACTCATGTCGCTTTAACCCCTGTATCACAACTCAACTTTGAATTCTGTGTGTCGTCTTGCTCAGAAATGCTTCAGACTTGAGAAAGGGAGGTTCTCCCGAAAGCTTGTCATCAAAAAATTCTGTTAGTCCAATAAAAAAGGTATTACAAGATACGAATTTTATCTGTTTTTGTTATCTATATATATATATATATATATATATATATATACACACATATATATATATATATATATATATATATATATATATATGTCTACATGGTATTCAATGCATCTCTAGGACAAAATGCTTAATGACCAGTAGGGCAATTGGCACTGGACCCCACATGTCTCCTTGGCTCAGATTATCAGAATTGACGATCTCAGCCAATCCAATGCTTTTTCTATGGGAAAGGATTTGATTGGTTGAGATAATACATTTTGATGATGTCAGCCAAGGAGGCGGATTCGGGATGGAGCCTTAGCTGTTGAACCTGAGTGGCCCTGAAATATAGGTAAGATTTATGGGGTCAAGGGGGCCCGGCCTCCTAAATACTGTTTTTAACAGTTAGGGTCTGGAATACACATTTGTTTCCTTTAAAACTGGCTAGTTTTTTTTTTCGTTTTTTTTTTTACTTTTTGGGGTTTTGGGCATTTTAGTGCTACTCTTTGTGTTTTTAATCACTATTACATCTCTTGCATTGTGGGAAATGCCTTTCTTTTTTGAGTCGGTAATGTGAATATACATTTTTAGATAAGTATGCACTTGTTTAGATACATATAAACACATCTACATTCATCAGAAACAACATTGAAACCACCTGCCTAATATAACGTAGGTCCTTCTCGTGCATGGTTAATTTTTGATGCTCACATCTCCATTGAAGTACGCCGTAAACTGTGATGCACTGTGTGTTCTGACACCTTTCTATCATGGTTAGCATTATGCTTCCTTCACTCCACATGTGCATCAATGAGGTGTGTGTGTGTGTGTTTGTTTATATAGTGGCTTGGTTGTCTGCCAGAGATTTTGTTGGTGTTTTTAACTTAAGGGTTATGTTTCTCTGCTGTTTTTTTTTGTTTTTTGTTTTTTAACACTGCTCCTTTTCTATCCATAGTGCCCATGTCCCTAGTTTCATTCCTACCCGCTTCATTACCTTTTAAAGGACCACTATAGTGCCAGGAAAACATACTCGTTTTCCTGGCACTATAGTGCCCTGAGGGTGCCCCCACCCTCAGGGTCCCCCTCCCGCCCGGCTCTGGAAGGGGAAAAGGGTAAAAACTTACCTTTTTCCAGCGCTGGGCGGGGTGCTCTCCTCCTCCTCTCCGCCTCCGATCCGCCCCGTCGGCTGAATGCGCACGCGCGGCAAGAGCTGCGCGCGCATTCAGCCAGTCGTATAGGAAAGCATTATCAATGCTTTCCTATGGACGCTGGCGTGCTCTCACTGTGAAAATCACAGTGAGAAGCACGCAAGCGCCTCTAGCGGCTGTCAATGAGACAGCTGCTAGAGGCTTTGGGGGGAGGCTTAACCCATTGATAAACATAGAAGTTTCAGAGAAAATGGGTTAACCCTAGCTGGACCTGGCACCCAGACCACTTCATTAAGCTGAAGTGGTCTGGGTGCCTAGAATGGACCTTTAACATTTATATGGTTGCGAGGTTGAGAGAGGATTATGGAAAATGTAGTTTCTTTAAATTGTTTTCCTCTCTACATTAGAGCTGGTTGTCTAAACAGCTTTATGTGGTTGTAGGGCTAGAAAACCAAGATAATTATTTCCTGAACCAACAAATATCATGGGTATACCAAGGATGTGGGCTTTTAATTCAGCAGTGTGCAGGATGTACACATATATTGATTTGCCACCATGCCAACATCGGCTCTTCATTTTAAATAATATGTGCCAAATCTCTTTCCAGCAACAAAGAGAGAACTGTAAAAAAATGTCATCATATCTTGTCAAATATATGCAGTTTAATGTGAAAAGCAAAAAAAAAAAATTAGAACGTTTTGCTCTGATCGGAAAAACACATTACAAAAGAGAAGGTTGCATTCATTCTTACATGATCATATTTCGTTTTTGTTAACCTCCATTATTTTTACGCTTAAAGTAACATTTTTTTTTTAGTTATTTTTTGGTACTTAGAACAGATATATATATTCCTAAAGATTGCCAACAATTGTAAATGAACAATTGAAAATGATTGAAAATATAAAAAAATGAACAAAAATTAGCTGAGCTAACCAAAGTAGGATTTAATTTGTTTAAAAGGTTTAAGAAATAGTATTAAAATTTCAAAGTCACAACTTTGCCCATAAAAGCAAGAAGCTCTTTACTATTTGTATTACACTGTCAAGTAGTCTGGTTTGCACAAGGTGATTAACAGAAGAGTGGTTGTTCATCTCCAGCATAACATATGTTTCTAATTAATTTGTGGTAGGTTATGGACTTTCTCAACTTTTTTGTTGCAAAATTACCAAATCTTTGAAAATAACAAACTGGTCATCCTGGGTGAAAGTACAGACATATCTAAACAGACGTCTGCTGAGTTTTACACTGAGGACAGCTTGGGATTTGTTATCTGTGTTCTCAGATTGCTTATATAAAGAAATAACATTTCAGAATTAGCTCTCATCTAAGCTTTCATGCAGCTATTGAAATCGCTATGTCAATATTTATTATAACCTTAACTATGTCACTAGTGTAAACTGGCGGAGTCTATCAAATTTAACTTTTTCAGGATCTCCTCACCAGTTATTTCACAGGTTTATTTTTTTTTTTTTAGTTTGTTTTTAATTTGTTTTAAATGAAAAAAAATCATGATGACCTGAAGTAGTTTTAAAGTAACGTATTGATTTAATGTAGCCATGAAGTCATTTAATAGAAATCACTAAACATTTTCTGTTAGTTGCTCTATATTTAGCACCTTGACATGGCATATCATTTATCAATAAACTGCCACTATCGTGCATAGCAACTCACCTTTATCACCAAACACATTTAAGAGTAGTTGAATGAAAAGGATTAAGATCCCACAGGCTCCTATGCAAGTTATTGCTTTGGTGCCCTCTTCATGATTCACACAGGGATGGTGAATAGGGCCAATAGAAAAATTCATGGTTTCAGAGTCCCTTTCTAACACATAGGCCCTAGATGGACACCCAAGCTCAGCTTATTGTGATTTGAACAGGGCACAGACATCAATTCTCGTAATTCCTTCTTGGTCTTAGCACGGCAATATACACCATATAACATCAGTCAATTTTCTACATAATTTGCTGGGAATGAGGTACGACAACAGACGTGTGGTAACAGTGCTACCTGTGTTCATTTGTAATAAGCATACTATCAAATGCCACACAGCAGATGACTGTTTGCATAAGATTCAGTGTTAACTTTGAGTTGGGATAATTTATTGTCCCAGGAATGCAAGTATTGGCATTTCCCTGTCACTGTAGGCATTTTTCAGTGCCTAGATTGCTTGATTTGAGGAGTGTGACTGCAGTTGTGGAACGGTGGAAACAGGAGAAAAAAATTGTGAGATGCGTTTCCCACTAAAACACTCAGACCAAAGCATGTGAGGCATTTTTACAACCTCTGTTTTTGTTGTCTCCTAATAATTGTTAGACCAGGCAGGACTCTCTGGACACATCACATGCAGGTCATTTGGTGTTGATTCCAGGGTACCTAAAAATTCTAACCAAGAAGATTAGCTGCAGTATTTATATTATAAGAATATCTGTGAATAAAGTAGAGATGCAAGCAAACATTTATTTAAGGGAAGAGAATGACTCAGGTAGAATATCTGACATGTTTCCAAATTTTACTTCAGGTAATACAAGCAGGTCACTAACTGATGATTTTTCCTTACAGCGTTCTTGGCACATCTTCTCTTTTCAGTGCAAAAAGTGTTGTTTGACAACAGAGTTTAACATGCAGGGTTATCTAACCAAGTAATATAGACAGTAACCTAAGGTGTACCATGGAAGTGTCTCCAGCCTCAGGAACTTATTCATCCAGTTTAACTGGTTTCAGTGTGTTGTCCATGAAGCAGTCTTAGATCTTTTCATTTTCTTTGTACATACTCTTTACAGTAACTATGGTTTTATACTACACTGTGCTGTGCCTTACTTTTTAATCCCTCAGAGTTAAAAATGCTTTTCAATTGCTTTCAAATACAGAGAGCAGGTTTAGTCAATCCAACTCTCTAAACATTTCTGCATAAACTAGATTTAATGATGTCACTCAATAGCCACTGATCGCACTGCACCCAACAACCCGAGATTACACTTTCTATTCACCGAGACACTCAACGTACACGAGACTGGATTACTTCCTAATGACACACCACAACCTAAACCTGCTTAATGCAGCAGAGATCCTGCCGATGACCTGGTCGGATCATTGCCCGATCCGAATACGGTTGAAATCACTGCTATACAAACCCCGGCAGATGTCATGGAGACTAAACGAATCGATCCTCTCAGACGTGATAGTGACAGACAAGATCAGCAACTCTATACAAGATTACTTCCAAAACAATGAGACGGAGAACGTGATGCCACTAACATGCTGGGAAGCACACGAGACGGTAATCACGGGCCAGATCATCGCACTATGCGCAACCCGCAAGAAGGAGGCGGTGCGGGAGACGCTCAAGCTTAGCAGGGACATCGCTACCCTGGAGACCAAGCACAAACGCACCCTCGATGCATCGACATAAAGAGATCTAACAGCCAAATGAAACCAACTCACCACACACCTCAACAGAGCAATTCAACGCTCTTATCAACACTACAGACACATGATACATGAACAAGAGGATAAATGCGAGAGACTGCTGGCAAACCTTCTGAAACAACGTAAAACCAAACTATATATCCCAAAAATCAAAGACACACAGCAACAACTTAAGCACCTCCCAGACCAGATCACAACAGTGTTCCACGCCTACTATCAAGACCTATACCACCTCTGCCGAGACAAACCGGTAGAACCGCAACCGAACAAACTCACTGACATACACAGATACCTGGACTCGACACATAGAAGCAAGAAGCACTAGAGGCCCCCATCACGCCGGAAGAACTGGCACACGCCATTAAGAAGGCAAAAATGGGCAGGGCACCGGGACCAGACGGGCTGCCCCTTCAACACTACAAAGTTTTCGCACAAGACGTCATACCGAAACTACTGAAAGCCCTGAATTCCATTCAAGAGGGAGCCACACCAACCGCTCAACCGCTCAGTTCACCTCGGCGAACATCAGTCTGCTTCTAAAGGAGGGTAAAGACCCAACACTGTGCCCAAGCTACCGCCCGATATCGGTGCTGAACACTGACATCAAGCTCCTGGCCAGCGTTCTGGCATTACGACTGGCGCCTCTACTGCCTGCCACAATCCATCTGGAACAAACGGGGTTCATCCCAGGCAGTGAGGTGAGGGACAACACCATTAGGGCCCTGAATATCATAGCGCAAGTCAGAACCCAAGAGAACCGAACCCTTCTCCTGTCAACAGACGCGGAGAAGGCGTTTGACAGGGTGGACTGGGACATGATGATGGAAACCCTCCACGCAATAGGCATAGGACCGAAATACGGCATTTGGGTGAAGGCGCTATATAACTGCCCGGCGGTGCAGTGCAAATCCGGATCAACGGCGCACTGAGAGACCATAACGGGACCAGACAAGGCTGCCCACTTTCACGATTACTCTTTGCACTGACACTGGAGCCATTCCTAAACAGACGCAATGCCGACATCCAGGGGCTTACAATCAGAACCACACACCACAAAACGCTAGCGTACGCAGACGACATACTGTTCGTAGTCACAAGCCCAGAAACCTCCCTACCAGCAATACAGACAGAATTTGAGGAATATGGATGAATCTCAAACCTCCAAATTAATTATTCAAAATCAGAGATACTGAACTTAACCATCAAACACACGAACAGACAAATACAAGCCCCACAAACATTCTTCAGGGCATTGAAGGCAGAGGTCTGCACGTTTATATGGAAAGGCAGATCCCCACACATAGCACTCACCCAGTTAATCCTTGAGAGGGCCTGGCACTCCCCGATTTTGAAAAATACTATTATGCAGCACACCTTACACGAATCATCAGCTGGACGGTAGCCAGCGGCACAAAACCTTGGACCCAACTGGAATCCAATACCACGAATTGCGACCTCCGGACACTGCCTTGGATCTCCGCGGCGGCATACAGACACAAACGCATCACCAACCCCTTCATGGCGGCAACCATGAGGATCTGGCACAGGCAGGGCACAAAACAATACCTGATGACAGATCTAGGCCCGCTGTTACCACGAAGAGGCAACCCAGACTTCCCAGCAGGCTACCTCGGCCCTACACCGGGCCCAGCAGGACGGCCAACAATTCCTCGCATGGCAGATATTCTCATGCACCTGTTTGACATTCGCCCGTTAACTAAACTCTTCCCGGACAGACCACTCACTTTCTCACACACACTGGCGAGAGCGCAAATCTCCCAATGCACTCGATCCATCCCGCAAAAACCATCCCTGCTGAGGGAAACTACACAATTCGAACACCTTTGCACGCGAGACACCGAAACACCCCGAGCCATCTTACAGATATACGCAATATTGGTCACCAGTAGGTACCTGTTAGCACCGCCCTGCATAAGAAACTGGGAAGAAGACCTTGATGAGACGATGTCGGAAGCGGACTGGGACAAGAGCATCACCCTGATACAAAAAACCCCAAGCTCAGCACGCTTGCAAGAAAACTCTTACAAGATACTCACCAGATGGTATCTGACACCGACGGCACTTCACGTCAGGATCCCAGACATACCAGACACCTGCTGGAAATGCGGGGAGAAAACAGGCACATTCCTGCATATCTGGTGGGCATGTTCATGGCTTCGGCCCTTCATGAACATAATACACAAAGTAACGGACGAGATGCTCCCACGGGCCCCAGGCGCCTTTCTCCTCCATCACACCAGCATGACCACGCAGACATATAGCAGATCCGTAATTCCGCAGTTACTGAACGCAGCCAAAGTGATAATCCCCATCTATTGGAAGCAGGCCAACACACCCCCGATAACACGATGGGTGGAAGAGGTAGAAACCACCAGTAAATATGAAAATATAAAGGCAAACACTCCGAAACACAGAGACCGATACACCAAACGCTGGTTTCACTGGACACGATTAACCACATCAAACGCCTTTCAACACCGCCTAGCCACACAGTAGCCGGAAAGAATGGGAGAAGGGAAGCCGGAATTGGGAGACCGGGGTGCGGCGGACCGGGGTGGCGGCAGGGGATGGAAATACTCATAGCCCCCCAACACCCTTTCCCACCCCCCCACACCAAACCCCATTCATACTCATTAACACACCTCTAAGGACGGACACAGACGCAATACAAGACCGAAAGACCTTAACAGGACACCTCTACACAACATGACTAACAGGCAACACTATAAGAACAATGCAGTCCTACACAGTGCCACAAGAAACCCGGCCCAAAATTGACCCATAGACAGCCAAGACGCAAAGTTGGGCAACACCGCAGTCAGAATAGGAAGGAAGAACACACACAGGAGACACAGGAACAAAAGTTCCACATGCCACACACGTGCACACACCCAACCACGACCGTCAAAACCAGACCCAGACCCAAACGAATAAAACAACAGACACCACACACCGAGCACCCATCAGAACACGACATCTACACAACCAAACGGAAAAACTACAGGGAACCGAATTAACCACACTAGTAGACGAGCCTCATCATGGTATTGCCAAAGGCTGAAACAATAAGCCTCAGCGACGGAGATACAAAACCGGCACATTCACACACTGAAAACCAGGCATCCAAGCAGGCTACAACGCATCAGAACCAAGGGATATCCAACACCTAGTACACACGAACCATTGATGTAATCAATACCACACACTGGCGCACCCCAGCTCAGTATACCTAATAGCCACACTTATTACGGAGACAAATACAGTGCACCAATAAACAAGCACAACCTTGAAACACCAAGCTACACAAAGCAACAGATACTTAGAAGCACAAGTAGTTTACAGTTACATGTACCAGAGCAAAGCAGGACAAGGTTAAATGTCAGATATATGCCCCACAGCAGAGGAACAAATAGAAAGCCAACAAACCGAATGCTACTAGCAGAGAAGCAAGATACAATTTGTACGCCGCTACTGCATCCCCGGTTTAGATACGATGCAACACACTAGCGAAAAGTCACAGGGCCCACAGGCACAAAAATGTATATGCACAGGGCAGAAACACTCAAAACCATACTCGTCTGTTTAACCACAATAAAGGTGCACTACAGGTCTTACAGATGTAAAATGCAAGCAACCGAATATAAATATATCTGCTATATCACACATGCAATGACCAACCAGCCTCTGCGTAGACGACGAAATGCAAACATGCGTATGTACTGATACCTACGCCCCTGTGTGGGTGACCTTTGCTTTATTACAAACAAAGATGCTACCTGCATGTGTTATGATAACAATAAAAATATTCAAAACAATGGCCACTGCTCTCTCAAAATCCATTTAACTTGAAAGCATTAATTGAAGAGGCATTTATATTAAAATACCAACCCCTTGTACCCTGAAGAGCTATAGCAGTGTATGAGCATTTCGAGATTGGAAAGTTAAAGCCACAATAGCAATACATATTATTGATTTACAGTTAGGTAAATCATTCACTAATGTTCGGTATAGCTTGAAGAGAAAGCCCCAGTCAGTTTCCACTTATTACATTACAAAAAAAAACCTAGCGAGACACTTGAAAAAAAGGAGAATTGAATATCAATATCTCTACAGCTTTTATTATTTGACAAAATTAAAATGTCTCTTCTATAGCAAACTATAAATATAATTATGTTCTCCTTTGCTGAAAAAAAATAATAGCTATAAATAGGTGTCTTGGGAATGAACAAGCTCTGGAAGAGGCAGTTGCAGGATCTGAGGATAGAAGCCACAATGGAAATTATTGAAGTAGGCGTACTATTAAGTCAATAATCGATGCAATATTGTATTATGTAATGCTCCTCAATTCAATTCTCAACTGCCCTATGATGCATGTCAATGCTTGAACATAGGTTAATCAATTAAAATAGCAACTTTATATCGCCTTTTATTGATGTTACTGTTTTTCTATAAATCTTATTTACCTTGAAGGAAAACACAAACAATGTTTTATAGTAATGTTATTCAGATATCTCCAAAGTGAAACATACATGCATACATACATACACGCATAAATAAATAAAATAAAATAACTACAGCAACATTAACTGAACATTGCTGCTCGGTAATCAGTATTATAACAAACCTATAAATGACATTAATGCTTTTTTCAGAGTTGCACTAGCCCAGAATCCTGACTTAATGGAATAAATGTTGTATTTTAAATTCCATTGTCAAAATGTTTTTAAGACTCCTCTAACCAGTTGGCCATTCAAAGCAGATGTGCAATGTTTTACTGTCAGAAAGTTCTTCATAGAGAATTTTAATTATATGTGACAACAGGGAGCCTGCATAAATTCAGGTAATCTGGTATTGTTGAATAGTGTACAAATATTCCTCGCTATGTTGCCCATCTATAGCCTCTTTTAACCATGATCACTATAAAGACTGATCTGTTTATGTCAGAACCAGGAGGTCGCTTAAGTATTTTCCACCCATTGTTTTTAAAATATATGATATATGGACATTTATTTTACACATGCATCTCGGTTTACTCCCAGATGTCACAGTTGGAAATTGTCTGTCCAAGTACATGAAGAGCATGCACTGACTGTGAATGGGGTCTGAACTTTGTATGTGTAAATCCTGTCTATAGATCATTTTAAAAAAGTATAGTCAGGCAAAGTGTGGTTGCTGTCCTCTTTTGCACTACTTTTATTGATCTTCTTTAGTAAATGGAAATGCTTCTGGGGGATGGGCTACATATGATATAAACCTTTGTTGGACAGGGATATGTTCAGCTTCTTTACAAACAATAAAAAACCTCAAATTGAATGGTGTCAGTTATGTGCTATGTCAGTGGAAACTGTCATCTAATAATAAGGTGTGATAAGTAGTGGACGGATTTTGAGATCCAGCAACTCCTAATGAGCAACGTGGGTGCAGGCTCTCAAGATCACCCTCCAAAACCTTCAGAGTTTTCAAATAGCAATAATGGAGCCACAACACCAGTTAATATGCACATTGGGATTTGTATTCCACCATGTAAGCGGATTCAGCAACATTTTGACACACTCTTATGATTATCGTTGACTTCATAAGAGAACGACAATTTACTGTTGTGCATCTTACCGGATACATCTGTTACTGATTTTGTTTAAAATCTGTGGTTTGTAAATATTTTGGATCTTTTACTTTGAATGGAGTTAGATTTTAAACCAGACACTGAATTAATCCTGCCATTTGTTGCAGATTCAGTCGGGATGACTGAATTTGAACCAAATTTAGTTTTAGTAAATGTGTTAATTGCCATTACAATCAAAATTTGGTTGTTTCATTGAACTTTATCCATTCAGACAAAATCCGGTGTTTAGTGAATATTCTAGCATATCTTTTCATTGCTGTGTGTCATACATGATAAGCCACACCATTAAAACTAAGGACAAGTGACACCTGTCAAGGGGTGGGATATATTAGGCAGCACTTGAACAGTCAGGTTTTTGAAATTCATGTGTTGGAAGCAGGAAAAATGGGCAAGCGAAAAGATTTGAGTGACTTTCACAAGTGCCAAATAGTAAAGGCTAGACAACAGGGTCAGAGCATCTCTAAAACAGCAAGTCTTATAGGGGGTTCCTGGTATGAAGTGCTTAGTGCATACCAAAAGTGGTGAACTGAACCATCGTCAGGTTCATGGATGCCCAAGGTACATTGATGCACATTGATGCCCATTGCCTGTCGGGTCTGTTTACACAGAAGAGGTACTGAAGCTCAGATTGCTGAAAAACATCATGTTGCCCATGAAAGAAAGGTGTCAGAACACACAATGCAACACAGTGTGCTGCATATGGGGCTGCGTAGCCGCAGATCAGTCAGAGTTCCCATAAGGCCAAAAGCACCTTCAATAGGGATGTGAGCATACGATTGGACCATGGAGCAAGGTTGCCTGGACTGTTGAATCACATTTTATTTCACATCAGGTTAACGACCAGGTGCATTTGCATCATTTACCTGGGGAAAAATTGGCAGGAGGATGCACTAAGAGAAGAAGAGGCAGGCAGAGGCAGTGTTATGCTCTGGGCAATGGGAAACCTTGGGTCCTGGCATTCATGTATATGTTACTTTGACTGTTACCACCTACCTAAAGATTGTTGCAGACTATGTGCACCCCTTCATGGTGTTCCCTGATGGTAGTGGCTTCTATCAGCAGGATTTTAACTTGTTACCGGAGCATTTATTTTACTCAAGTATTTCATCAGAATGCATCTGAAAAGCAATCTGACAAGCAATTACAAGAAATAACATTTCTTGTACAGAAGTAGTTCAGGACAATATATTGGAAAGGTGTTTTGGGTGTGTGGGTTAGCTTGACAAAGACCTCATAGTAAGGTCAAAGCATTGCATGTTCACTTTCTTTCAATACAACCTGTCATAATTTGAGCTGCTGTGTGCCTGGATTATTTTGAATGTAATATTTTGGAATAGAACAGATATCAAGACTAAAACTAAATAAATGATATTTGGTCTATCTTTGTTTAGTCCATATGATTTGTTTCTACAATTAATATGCCAGGCCAATGTGCTGTGATCATTCTCCACTGTGTTTTTTACAGACATGGTCATTGACCATAATGTATATATTATGCCAAAGCATTTGTTGTTATTTTATAATATGTAGCCCCGTGCTGAAACTCTAGTAAAACAACAAAGAGACAATATGAAATAAAGTAGTGGTCCAGGCACTCAAGGTGGTAGCCAAAAAGGCTGTTTTATTGGAGCAAAAACAGCAACGTTTTATCCTGACAGGTCTTTGTCAAGCTTGTGTTAAACTTTGTTTCATGCTTCACTTTCTTTATGAATGCATATTAAAGATTTAGAAATTATATTACAGTTCAGTACAGGCACAGTCAGGGCACAGCTTGCACTGGAGGAAAAAAAGACACTTTGTTTTTAATTCTTTTATTAAAAATTTTTCATATAGACATTAGTAGGACTTGCAGTTCCTAAAATTATTGGTATGACAATGGGATGCACAGGTAATTCAGGGACAAAAATGGTAGCGCTTACATCAATGATTGACAAGCAGTCAAGGTGGAAGTGCACAGATTCAGGGCAGAGTGTTGTTAATTTCCACATTTAATTTTATTTTCCATACCTCGCAAATTCATATTTGATCGAATATAGAGAATATGTTAACATACCAATAAGATTGATGGATTCTTTTTAAACTCCCTCTAAAAGAAAAATAAGCAGGTGTTGAAGACATATGACCTCACAAGCTTATGCTAGCACATGTGAGTAACAGTAATAGAAAATGTTATTAAGGCAATATAGTTAACACGCAGAAGCAAATGATAAAAAAAAAAAAAAAAGCATATCACACAAATAATACCCTTCATGTTTCGCACTGAAGGTTATTCCTAATGAATCCCCCAACTAGAGTCGTGCTATTGGCCAACAAATGGCAAGTTAAATAAACAATACCTTGACCGTATGTGAAAAATACAGAAGACAATTGTAACGGACTGTTTTTCACAAAAGGGGAAAAAAACATTTAGGCTATCGGCCCCCTTTCCGGAGATGCAGGCACAGCTACTGCAGAACACCAAACACACGAACCGCCAATAAGTGAATGCTGTAAACTCCCGAACGGCATCCAATACAGCACTCCAAATACACGAACAGGAACCATACGAATTGCTGCTACCAGACGAATAGGAAAAGCATCCAAGCGGCTTACATTCCTAGCAATCAGTCTCTAGCAGCCTTCAGTAAATCCCCCCAAAGACGAGACAAGGCTCCGTGTTGTGGGTCAAGCAGTGGTCTGTTTAATGAGGGCTATCTGCCCAGTATTTATGCAGGTCTCCCATCTGGTGGACACTCCCCTAGGGGACCAGATGGAAGACTGTAACAAAAGACAGACATGTACCAATTACAGACATACAGAAGTAAAACATCCCCACAATGCATCCTGGCTTCCTCCCCTCTGCCCTGGAGAAGTAATTCAATTATCTCCCAGGACAAAGGCAAACTCCATTACACACGTGGGGACACAAAACCAGTATTATACTTTAAAATACATAAAGTAACATTTATTACATAAAACACAGACATGTAACATATCCCCAGATAGCTCAGGTCTGAGTGCACATTATTAAGCGAATGGCGCTCAGACCACACGAATACAGTTTAATCGCCATGGAGCCAAAGTCTTTACAGTCAGTTTCATACGAATGGGCTCCATGGGATTCCTATCTGGGGTATAACACATTCAACCAAAACTACCGAACACCGGGCCGTTCGTGCACTTCCACCGAACAAGAAGGGAGGTCGGCGGCTTCAGCGGTGTTCGCGCAAAACTGTGTCCGATTTTAGTTCCATGAAAATAGGGGCGAACACCGCTGTGCATTCGTATGTTTAAAATGGCCGCGACCTCGTGTTCGGGATACGAATGGCGGCCACCCAGCATTCGTCAATTAAGCTGCGGTTAACCGCAGCTTCAGGGAGGTTAATTGCCGGCACACTCCAGCTCCCAGGTGGTCTATTCATTCGTGCGGTTGTTCGGTAGATTGAATCTACCGAACAACCGGCAGAAAAGCACGAATACAGCTTTTCTCCAGGCGAAATAAAGTCTTTTAAAAGGGGGCCATAGTCCAGAGGCAGCAGGCGAGCAACCAGGCTTCTCCAATGCAATGTGGCGAGATTGGTCTCGTCACAACAATGTATATCCCTTTTTAATTCTCCTTATTGCTTTGCATCTTGTACAATTTCATTTGTTTTGCAGTACACTTCATTTGATTTGATTTTACTTTCAAAACAGGTTTTGCTCAAACTTGTTTTATTATAATAGTTTTGTTGATTATTGCTACATGAGGCTGAGTTTAAAATACTGTTATGTAGATTTCACAATAAAGGCGATCAGTGGAGTGAAATTCCACTTTCTAAAATAAGTGAAAACTGATTGCATGAAAACATACCTCTTATAGACAACATTTAAACCATCTTGTAATTAAACTCATCAGAGTGAATATAGATGTAATATAAACGTCCATCATGACTAACTGTTTCAAAATAAAATACCGTACACAACTAGTTTTTATAACAGCTGTAATTACGTCCATTCATTCTGCTTGAACTTTATTGACTTTACATTTCTTTTCAATGTTTGACAATACTTGTCATATATTCTGGTTCTATCATCAGTAATTGAAAAATACGACTCTGATAGATAGATTAGCAAAGAGCTGATTAACCATATATTATTCACAATTGCTTATTGCAGGAATAATTCCGGACAATTAGAACGGGACATTCATCACCTAGGATATTCATTAAGGCTAACTTGACTTGTCAATATGTTGTCGATATAAAATAATACTAATAATGATAATAATAAAAATAATAATAATAATAAAAAATAAAATCCAATAAGGATTTTAGGCATTTTTTTTTGCATGAAAAGGTAATAGGAGAGCATTTTTGACTGTTAATATGGCAGACTGCTCAATGCTTATGACCAGGGAAAACTGATTAATCAGGAGAAGAATAAAATAATCAGTTAGTGATATGGAAGCAGAGATAAGTAAAAAAAAAACAGATATAGTCACAGTGTCCATGAGGTTCATGAGTCAAAAACATATTGTGTCAGGAGTTTCCTGGTGCATGAGTCATGAACTTCATATGGAATTAAAAATGTAATCTAATTCATCGTCTCCTATTAGTGTCACCACAAGAGAAAAAAAGAACAAGTAATTATCGGTTCACATATTGCAAAAGCTGAGCAGGAACACAGATGATCCACACTTGATCTCACATCCAACCCAAAACAAGATAAATAATAAAACACGTGACAAGTTGTCACAGGAGAGAGATAGCTCACCATAACTGTATTCATGGTATAATGTATTTTTTAAAACCAAAACTTTAACCATTATGTACATATTGGGCGTATATAGTTGGCATATTTGGTAATCCAAATATTTTAAAATTAATTATACTCAAGAGGAAGATCAGATTAATTTCATATGTACTATTTGAAATACAAACACTGGGCTTTATGGTTGCACGGGTTTAAAAGGTCACTTAAAAAATCTATTCAGTTAAAAGAAAATAGTGCGTGCACTTTAATGTGTAACAAACATAAAAAAAAATTATATTACAAATGTATGCAGCATAGTGCGCACCCATGCATGGTGAGTGAGAGTCATGGGCGTCCGCAGGAATATTTTCGGGGGGGGGGGGCATAATTGTAATGGCATCCATGCTACGCCCCATTTTGACAGTGTCATTAAGGGGAGGGGCATAGTCATTTTCACCTGAAGCGCAAGCAGGCAAAGAGTTAAGAAACCTGATACAAAATCTTATTAGAATAATCAAGTTGACATTGTCTGATTTAAGTATTGCAACGTCTAATCTGTTTTAATATTAACACTACTAAATGCACCCCATAAGTACACCCACTATCACTGAATAAAAAAAATAAAAAAATGTGTAATCTACAGTTCGAGTTAAATTTGGCCACAGCAATAGGTGGCATGCACAGCACCAGATTGCATCCACAGTACCAGAGTTCACTTGCCACAGTTCCAGACTGCACACAAAGCTATTGCCACATCATAAGGTAGCATTCACAGCGGTTACTACAGAACTATGAGACACTCACAGCACCAAAAAGTACCAACAGTACCAGATTGCACCCACAACACTTCCCACACCTTATAAATGCCTCTACTACTACTACTGATAATAATGAAGAAAAAAAACAAATTGTTGTGTCCCCCCTCCAACTTCGGCATCTTCTCTTATATCCCCTCCACACACACCTTCAACTTTCTTCATTTCCCCCCTCCAACTTCTGCCCATTCTCTTATATCCCCTCCATACACACCTTAACCTTTCTTCATATTTTCAATGTTTCCATTCTCCATGTGTCCATTTTCTAAAAACTCCCTACACCCACCTTCATATTTCTCCATATATTCTCCCTGTCTGTTCACTCCCAATTGTCTAGTAATTCTTTCCCTACCTGCTCTGGTGTAGTGTGGCTGAGTGGCTTGGGGCTGGTAGTCCTACCATATTGCTCAGCTCAGTTTGGTGCCACCTGCAGGTAGGAGGGAGCAGTGATAAACATCTATCCCTGCTCTCTATTGCAGCCCACTCACGGTAGTGAACACTCGGCAGCTTCATGTTGAGTGTGGCTGAGCACAAACTGTAAGTGCAGCCTTTTTTTTTTTTTTAAGTTATTAAACAAAGTACCTACTTCAGGTTATCCTGCATGGGTACCTGTGGGGAAGAAGAGCAAATTGAAATTTCTATGGGGGGGGGGGGCAAGTTCCCCCCTTGCCTCCCCGTCCGGACGCCCATGGTGAGAGCTATTTGAAAAATATTGAAGCGACTTTGTCCACATCCCTTTGCTATTAATGGCAACAGTAGCTACCCAGTGACTGTTTCTAATGACAGTATTATGGTAGGGAAGACCACATATTTTGAATATGTTATACAATCCACAATCATGGAACAAACAGAAATGTAAAAGTAAACATGGGAAATAAATATGGGTACAAAATATCACTCTTGAAAATTAAAGTATATTGGGAATCGTGCTTGATGATAATGATAAACATATGATTCAATCAAAAAAATACAAAGGTCATTAAACATTGCTGATGACAGTCAGGTAACATCCCTTCATATGTTATATTGCAATGTCACTAGAAACTCATATTTGTCATGCTATGATATACTTTAGAAAATGATCACTTAAGAAGTTATAATTAAAATACCATGAAAACTTAAATAAAAGCCTTAGGGTCAGACATAAAGATGTATGATATGGTAAAATATGTCTTTCTTCGTCTGTCTGTCTATCTATCTACCTGTCTGTCTGCCTAATTACTAAGCTAACTACTAAGCTAGTTACATTTATCCAGTTACAGAATTTAACTTGTAGACATACTCAAGAAAAGATCATTTAAACAACTGGGGAAAATATCTGTTTTATTTTGAATGATCTTTACATGGAAACGCAGAGAACTGAATTCGCACAGTAGGTATCAAAACTGAATTCACAAGCAATGCAAAGCCATGTTATGGCAATCACCCTGCAGGGGTTTCAACAAATTATGGAGGTTTGTGTTCCTACAGATAATCACAGCTATACAACCTCTAGTATTCTAGATTATGTGACACACAATTCTTATAATCCTCTAAAATAAGGAAAATGATATTGATAAATATATTTTATCTTGTTCCCCCCAAAAAATAATAGCAGAGACAAAAGAGCAGATGATAAAGTGATGCATTGTGATGTTGTGACAATAATAATCAATGAATAATAATGGCATTGCAGTAGTTATGAATGAAATTAAATAAGATCACAGAAGAAAACATTCTCACAATGACTAGGCATTATGTTCAGGAAAGAAATAAGGGAAACAGTTGTAAATATAGAAACATCTGTAACTTCCACAAAAATAAGTTGTGAGCTCTATCTCCCACTCCTCGTGGGCAGCAGCAATGACTGTAGTACACATCAGCCCCAATAGATATAATAAAAAACAAAGAAAAGAGTTACTTGCACACTATCCAAAATCCCTAGGGATATCTTATTAACTTGAGGTTTTTAATATCACTCCAATTGCAATTTAAGTGTCAGCTAAACTGTTACATCAGGGCAACCTCTATGTGATTCCTACACTTGCAATTAATCTTGCTTCTTTCAGCCAAAAGATAAAACCCCTATCGTACTTATTAACCCTTAATAGGGAACACATGGAAGGGTGGCAGCATCGTAACATGGCTATGTGATACAAAAGCAAATATCTCAAAAGATAAAAGATTTCCAGAATCCCACACAGCCTAGTCACATAATAGATAGTAGATTGGAAGCTAGGTATGGTATGGGAAAGGTGCCTGTGACATGTACTTTATTATGTTTAACCCTGGATTAACTATGTTATAGTTGTAATCAAAATGTTTCAACCCACCATTGAAAATTGGCGTATTATTGTTTTTATTGTCACATCGACAGACTTTCTGCTGTTTGCAATGAACAAATCAAACAAAAGCAATTAAAATAGCTCAACAAAATAAATGCTTCAATCGATTTCCCCAAATTCAACTGAAAATGCAAGCTATAATGACTTCTCCAATTTCAAAATTATTCAACCACCTGAATAGAATCCCTCACAATAGCACAAATATGCAAAACTGATCTTGTCTCAAGCACACCTGTTGCAACTAATCAAGGGCTTCACTAGTTGCACCAGGTCTGCTTGAGCTGGAACACTAGAAATACCTGAACTGACTAGGGGTTTGGTGAGTGTCACATTTGACTGCATGTTATAAATATGGTGAAGTCAAAAGAATGGTCTGCAAAGTTAAGTGAAGAGATCATTGCCCTAAAAATGGAACAGGATACAAAAAGATAGCAAAGGCACTGAATGTTCCTAGAGACACCCTTTGAAGCATAACTCGCGGGTTCAGAGTGGAAGTAACAGTGGACGGGGCAGTGTATGTGTGTGTATGTGTGTGCTTAAAAAGAATAGTTGACAGATTGGTCCCTAATTTGGTGTTACATATGGCATTCCCACATAAAAGTAGCAGATTAGTGGGTTATCTATGAAGCACATGAGCAAAACTAATGATATCACCAGTAAAAGTGCTTTTTATGTGTAAAAAGATGCAAAAAACAAGTTTCCTGCCGCACCTGAGTCTAATAGGGCTTTGCATGAAAAGTCCTCGCTATCACATTTGGCCGTAATCTTAAGGAGGAATCTATTTTTGTTATTTCCAAAATAGTCTTAGAAAATTCTTTCTTAAATGCAGAGATTAATCCGCTGTTTGTCCAGTCTACATCAGAAGCCAAAGTGTGAAATTCTATGGCATAATCCGAGATAGACCGGTTCCCTTGTTTGATATGCATTAGGGAAGTGGAGGCGTCATCCTCCCTGCCTAATGGTTCAAACGTTAATTTAAATTCCGCAAGGAATTCCTGGTAATTGTGTGCAATACTTCTATTACTCTCCCACAGTGGATTGGCCCAGGCTAAGGCTTTACCTTTAAGTTGGTTCATCAGGTAATCAATTTTAGCTCTGGCCGTGGGAAAAGATCCCGGCAAGGCCTAAAAATTATACTCAATTTGATTTAGGAATCCCCGGCATTCTTGAATATTACCATCAAAATGCGGGGGAGGAGATAGGGAGATAGTAGGTGCCTTATGTACTATAGATGGAGGTACACTAGGCGGAGGTGACACAGTCGGAGAAACCACAGGCTGCAGATGCGCTGTTCGAGTAAGAAGCGTACTGAAGGCCTGGGCAAATTGATCCATACGGTTATCACTCTCCTCTAGCTTTCTCTTGCAAGCAGCTATGTGCTGACACAATTCTACAGGATCTATAGCCATGTCGTAATGAGGATGGCAAGTTTTTGAGTGGAACGAAATAAGCCATCTTAGAAAAACGGTCAACAACCATAAGGATAGTGGTATAGCCATTAGAATTAGGAAGTTCAACAATGAAATCCATTTCTATTTGTCTCTGTCTGCTTTTTGGCTCCATGAATCTTGTGCCTTGGTACTCTGGGTCCCGGGTATCGCCTCTGCTCATCTCGAGCATGTTGCTAGCTTTTCCGCTGTAGTGCATAGACGTTCCTCCTTCTTTCACTCTGCCTCCTCAGTTCATCGCGGATCCAACACTCACGTGTTCACGCCATACGTCATGATGCTTGCTTCCTTGAGCTTCTGGCAAAGATATCTGAGTCATGTGTTCTATTACACTTATTATTATTATTATTATTATTATTATTATTATTATTATTATTTTATTATTTATATAAAATAGATGTTGGGGAGTTTCTTGTTCCCAAGTTTAGAAAAAGATTGATATATTAACCCTTGCATGGATAGTATTCCAAATAAGGGTTGGTCAGTATGGGTGGTACCAATTCCACCCAGGGCATAACCCTTAAAATTATATATGGATAAAAAATAACAGAAATCCCTATCTATAGATTCCTAATATGGTATTTGAACAAAAATAAGGTAAATGCTTGGAATATACTAAACAGTAAAAAGTGTGTGAGGAAATAAATGCAATTTAGCAACAGATTAACCACATGGCTGTCTAGTCAGTGACTTGTAAGGCTTTATTACTCTTTGCCAAAACTGAACACTTAAACAGCAGTTTTATCTGTTTGTTAACTGAGTATAATCATTGCGTGGGGGAACTAAGATAGTAAAGAACGGGGGATATGGCGTTCTTTACTATTTTAGTTCCCTCATGTAATGATTATACTTGTGGTACTAACAGCTGCTTTATAATAATTGACTCCTTTTTCTCAACTCTGTACAACAGAGCATTATCCACTTACAAATAAGGGGAATTAAGACCATTCTGCACTTCTGAAGTTACCAGGACTAACTTCTAAATTAATTAACTCTTTTTCTGGTTCAGAGCTACTAGAGGGTCCTACATTAGTTTGTGCTGGGTTTTCACAAACTAATGTTTTTTTATAGGTGAATGCTGTATATTTTATTCATCATGATCTTTCTCATCTGCCTGAGAATCTGCAAAAGGAAATTCATCACTGTTTACCTGATGGGTTTTCAACAAAGGCCCATAGGTCTAGAAAATGAGGAAAATCCCTTCCAATGATCATCTCATGTGCCAATTTTGAGAAAAAAAAGGAATATTTGTAGAGAAATATCCAGGATAGCATCCCCCTAGTTTTAACACTGCAGCTGAAAACATAGTAGGCTGGATTAACATTGAGGGTTAATCCATCCTCTAGTGGCTGTCTCCCTGACAGCCACTAGAGGCCACTTCCGCGATTCTCAGTGTGAAAATCGCATTTAACTCATGCCGAACGTCCATAGGAAAGCATTGAGTAATGCTTTCCTATGGACGGTTTGAATACACGCATGCCTCTTGCCGCGCATGTGCATTCAGCTCCACTCGGGAGCTGATGTCGGCAGGGGGAGGAGAGGTCACCAGCGCCGAGGGAGCCCAGCACTAGATTGAGGTAAGTGGCTGAAGGGGTTTTAACCCCTTCAGCCCAGCGGGAGGGGGGCTCCAAGGGAATGGGGACCTAATAACCCTATAGTGCTGGGAAAACAAGTTTGTATAGTGTTTCTTTAAGCATGGGAGCAGATAAGTTATATAATACCATACATAAAAAAATTATCTGTAAATTATGTTGGGTGTTTATTAAAGAAATTACTACATTTACAATGGAAAAAAAAATCAAGATGCAAATGAACAGTTGTAATGTCCCTTTCAATGCACATTTATCAAGTTAAGTCTATGGATTTTTTGCCTTTGTAGAATGATTGAAATTTGAGACTATCTGAAACGAGTGGATGAGTAAACATCATATGTTTGCTTTTCATGTATTATTTAGTGCTTTATGCCCTGTGATAAGAGAGCATTTAGTAACTAGAAGCTCACAAATGAATATACTAGACTTTCATTTGCTGTTCTGGGCAAAGCAACCCAAACTCAGTGAAGTATATTTGCAGGCAAATACTTTTTTTTAATTCAAATTGTGAGGGATACAGATAAAACTTATTATCTAATTATATAAGCTTAGATGAGTTTAAAAGTCCAAAAGAAGTTTTGAGGAAGTTTTGTAAAAGTAGTTTATACTACTAAAAGTAATTCTAAAAACAACTATTGCAAATGTAAACCATTGTTGAAAATACACTAAATAAAAATCTAAAAATGAAATGTTCTATATTTATGCTATTCTTTTATATGTTGCAGACCACTGATGAGGTATCTCTTGGGTCAGTCATAATTTGAACAATTCGCTTGCCAATGTTTGAAAACAAAAGATGACCTGCTTGATTTGTCAATCCATAAGTTAAGTCAGTACATTTTCGAGTTAACTCAGTTTGGTCAACATATATATTGCCCCAGCAGTTTTGTTTGCTACTCTGTGAAAATAATTGGTATATGCTTTTAGCAATGACACTTTCCTGCTGTTTAGTGCTGTACATGTACATCAAACATAATCACCATATAACAGGATATTATCTCTTAAAGTGCTACAACACAAAGGGTGCTCAAAGTGCTCAAACGGTAGTGAAAATGTTGAAATTTATATATGTTGGAGTTTGTCAGTTTGTTTAAAAACATAACAAAAAGATTTAAATTTGTACAAAGTCAGGATTAAAGATATTTCAAAATTGTCTTTCTCCTTTCTTTAGTTATTAAAACTGGTTAAAAAAAATTTAATCATATTTTGATGCGGTGAATATAAAATAAAATAAATACTTAAATTGCAAAACAAGGAGAAAAAAACCCCAAAACAATTGTATTGTCTAAAATGAAAGCAGCATACACTTTTATATGTGCCCCATAATCTTGAATTTCAGTCAGTCAACTGTAGTGAGGCTTGATATAGACCAATACGATCAAAACATTGTCAGGCATACATATTCAGATGGAATAAAGTTTATTTTGCAAGACTTAATGGTGTTGAAAGAATATATTAAATTTACGGAATTTGAAGGGGTCCTGTTACTTAGTAGCCACTCACGCTTCCCTGAACGGGTATCAGATTACTTTACTTGGCAATTGTTTTCTTCTGTGATTAGATAGCTTGAAAACACAATTCATCACAGTGCACCAAGGGGCAAGTCTTCCCTTATGTCAGACTTACCTTTGAAATGTGATAAGGGATTTTAATTACTGAAGAAAAAAAGAGATATTTAAGCAAGACTGGTAACAAGACAGGTAAGTATGAATTTTCCTCTCTAATGTGGCAGCAGAAGGTTTCATTTGTATGTCAGTGCTTGCCCCAGTGAGACTCTGTGTCTGATTTAACTTGGAAAAAAAATTACCTCTATAAAATTGGTTTTCAATGCCTGTGAAAACCAGATGCCATTTCGTAAATACCAAATGGCTTTACAGTTTTATATGGAGCAATTTAGTTTCTAAACTTCTACTATATGACACGGTGGTAAAGTTACATCACTTTGTAAATTGCTTTTTTGTGTTTACTTTGACTACACTTCTTTAAAAAATTGCATATAGTTATTTTTGTTTAAATGCTAAAATCTTTGTTTTTCTTTTTTCAATTCATAGATTTTTATTGCATAATTATTCATTGACAAATACACATCATCAAATAAACAATCAAGTTAATTCAAATAAATTGCTAATAAATATACATTCAGTAAAACACACAAGGGAAAAAAATACATATAGCATGGGAGTCGTTCTACAGCATCTGGGAATTTACCTTTTGGGCACCCCACCTTAAATCATCCCCACTAAAAAAAAAAAAAAAAAATTTTTTTCTAAAGTAGCCTGAAATTTAATTTGATATTGCATTTCTGGCCGCAAAGAAATCTCAATTTTTTTCCTGTATCTGGCCATGCACTTCTTAAAAGCAAGAAGTATGTTCATGCATAACTATTTTGTACATGTATCTATATTCAAAAGATCTAAATGAAATAAAAAGGTTTGATGGGTTACTTCATAGTTCTGGTTTAATATGGTTGTAAACATTACTGCTAATTTATTTTTAATTTGGGCAAGATTAATACATTCCCATCAAATACAGAATTGGGTAGCATTTTCTCTAAGACATCATTATACCCTTTGATTAAATTTAGATATACTAGTGGGTGTCTTATACCATCTATGAGTTAACTTATAATATTGTTCATGTAAGTTTACACAATGTATGGCTTTTCTAGTTGTATATCAAGCTTTTTACCACATTAAACAAAAATGAACACTTGATATCGCATTCCCATTTTTTTTTCAACTTTCAAGATAGTTTTTTTTTTTTTTTTACTTTTTATTGTATGTTCAGCAATAGGGTACAGAAAAGAATAGGGAGGAACATGGGGGGAAATAAAAATGAAGGCATGACTTTACCGTACATTTCATTTGATACATTTAACATTGTACACCATGTTGTCTTTTGATTTTTGTAGTAGTTGCAGGTTTGGCATCATAATGTGGCATGATAATAGCAATACCTATAAGATGCAGCATAACCAATTCCGGTAGTCAGGTCAAGGTTCTGAAGGGAGGGGGGTTGGGGTACGGAGATTAGAATGAGGATGGGCGTGGGTGGTGGGGAATTTTGAGCAGCAGGTGGTGCTGTTGTCTAGTGAGTTGGAGGTTACAGATTACAAAAGTGTGTGGATTTTATAGTTGGTGATCCACCAGTATTTCTCCCTGGAACTTCCGTGCACCTCTCTGTGATTTTAGCAGCTGTATTCTATGATGTTTCACATATAGTGTATGGGTTACTGGAGTGGAGTGCGTGGCTTTTTATAAACGTCAGTGGACCACTGTCCTGTGGTTAGTAGGCAAAGTGTCTTTTGTTGAATAATTATTATTTATTTATTCTTTTTCTCTTTTATATGTGTAACAATAGGTGTAGGTTTCACTGTTATCTGAAAAATATATCAAACTACAACCGAGTCGGAGCTTACCATGAGGTTAAATAAGGTCAGCTACAGTGATGTGTGATGGGCAGTGAGTACATAATCGCATTCCCATTTTTTTGAGTTCTTTGTAATTATTAGAAGTTTAAGATATAAGATTTTAAACTTCTAATCTATATAAGAAATTTTTTTCCCAGATATCGATATCCATATATGAAAGAACAACTAAAAAATATTTGACTCTTTAATAGGTAAATAATTCACCAAATGGTAAGTTAAATTTGTTACATAGTTCAGTAAACTGGATATATTGTTCGCTATTATATAAATCTGAAATTATTATTTTTTTGTTTATCTTGTTTTTATTCAAATTTTTCATAGAAAACAATGACACATAGACTTCATCTTGCATGGAATTATCACTGTACATACATTCGTTCAGTTGTAAAATAAATTGAAGAATTAATGGAGATTAACAATTTGATCGGAAATATCAACATATGGTACATATGGTTAGAGTTATGATGAGGTTACATGACTTCTCATTACAGCACTCAATTCACGGTTGTTGATTTTGTTATGCATCTTAGAAAGTAAAATGTAAACTAGAGCATCCATCCACTTCTTGGTGTAAGGATGAGGCAGTTAGGGGCTACATTACAACTGCATGTAAACAGCATGGTCAACACTTCCATCAGATGTGTGATGCTGTTGTTTGTTGTGTTTGCCATTACCTTAGCATCTGTACATTGCACTTCTTATTGACATTGTAAACAAAGTCAAATGGAACTTAATGTAACATAAAATGTTATAGAAGGAAAAAGGAACAAAAAGGAACATGGCACTATTAACAAAGTTTGTTTGGGTAATTGTATCGCCTTTGGATAATGGTTACATAATCATTGTACAAAGTGCTGGTTTAATGTGTTGTGATACAGCAACATGTTTATGAGATCTGTTTTGTATGTTGGCTTATTTATGTGTTGAAAAAGATTGGAATTGTAATCAGGATGTAAAGATCAGAAGATGTGTTTACCTCCCTGAGGTTTGTGGTGTATTTACCATGGGAACCTGTCCTCCTTTATGAGTCATGTGGGATAGCCAGGATTTCTGGATTTTGGGATATAGTGTCTTGTGAGCTGATGATAGAGAATCGTTAATTGCCTCAATTTGCCTGATACGTTCCACCCTAGAATACCATTCCTTCAGAGGAGGTGGTGTTTGCTTTTTCCAGTATTTGGGCTTTAGTGCCTTAGAGGCTGTTAGTAATATTCAAGAAATGTGTGGTATGTTTTTGGTGGTTTAGGTGACAGGTGGAAGAACATTTCTTCAAGAGATTGTGGTTTTGGTATGTGAGCAATGGTTGCTATCAGGCTCAAGATTGTGGTCCAATACTCTTTTAAAATTCCACAATCCAACCATACATGCCTGTATATTCCCTTCTCCCTCCCACACCTCAAGCAGATGTCTGGTACCAGAGAGTAAATGTGATGCAGTCCAACAGGGGTTTAAATTCCATTGTGCAAGTAATTTATAATTTGTTTCGACTAGAGGTATGCTTGATGTGTTTTATGTGCTTGCTGGAATATTTTCTTCCAGTCTGACGGTGAGAGGGCATTTTTTAATTCTTTAGACCATTCCTCTACATATTTGGGTAGTGTGCTACAGTAAGCATCAAGGGTAGTTAAGTAGATCAGGGAAAGTGGTTTCTGTAAGATACAAGTGTTAGAGAACCACTCCTCAAAGTCAGTATATTGGGTAGATGCATTTAATTCTTTTAGCGATGTCACAATTTGGGATAATTGGTGGTACCCAAACATGTAGAGAAAAAAGGGGTGCTTGTTTGGGCATAGTTCTGGGAGGGGTTTTAGCTTTCCCTCTGTCATCACCTCCATTAAGGTTACATATAAAAAAAGGCTTGTTGGTCGGAGCCACCTAAGTCCATCCATCTCTAGTAATCAATATTTGAAAGCATACTTTTTCCATAGGCTTAGTAGAGGGCTAATAGTGGGCTGTTGGCAAGGACACATTAGGGAGATTGACTCTATTTGCCATGGGATGGAGGCTAAAGGGCATTGTATCCACTCCTGTACTAGGAATTTCCAGTCCTGTGTACTAGTAGGATGGCAACAGTCTAAGATACTGGTGAATTGTGCTGCTAAATAATATTTAAATGAGTCAGGTAGGCTAAGTGCCCCATTGGTTTTGGGTCTATTTAATGTTAAATGACTATCTAGGTCTTTTACCGAACCATATGTAGTCTGTGAACATTTTCCTCAGGGATGTGAAGAAAGAGGGAGGGATGCCCACATGTCTATCAAGGAAAAGTAGGGTTTGTTCCATTTAGGCTAGGTCCTTGGTTAGAGTTTGTAGAAGTGGGGAGTTATTTAAAATGAAGATATCTTTTACCTCTGGTGTCATCTTGACCCCTAGGTATTTTATATGGGAAGTGGTTACCTTAAAGGGAAATTGCTTCTTAAGCGTTTGTATAATGTAATGTGGTGTTTCTATTTGGAGAATTTAACTTTTTTCATAATTTACTTTAAAATTGGAGATTGTGTAGTATAGCGACAGTTCCCACATCAGAGCTGGAACTGAGGTTTTGGATTTAGCGAGAGTAAATAGTAAGTCATCTTCATAAGCAGAGACTTTGTATTGTGAGGAGTGACTTTATATACCAGCTATTTTAGTATTTGAACGGATCGCATTTAAGAAGGGTTCGAAGGATCTGAAGTTCTTTTTATACCACATAATTGCCAAGTATCTGACAAAATATTATCTATGCATATATTAATATATTAATTAAAATATTATTTTTTTAGACTTTCCTTAATTTATGTATGGTCAGAACTATATAATTTTAATCACTTTACGTTCACTATTGAGTCTCTTATAGTATTTCACCGGGATACAGAAACACAAGAAAAATGTCCCTTACATCTAAATTTTTCTATATTATACCATGGGAATTTTTTATTTATTAAATTTCCTATCCCATGCAAACATATCAGCAATAACACAAACATCTTACATTTTTGTTCAAATCTGGGTAACTGAGACCATCCATCTTCAAAATTCTCTCTAGAATTGTTCCTGCAAATTTGAGTCTTCTAGCTGTCCATACATAGCTGGAGAAAATTAAATCTAGTTGTTTTAAAATGCTTGGAGGAGTTTGCATAGGAATGGTTCTAAATAGATATAGAATCTTGAAAATTATATAGGCTTTTAACATGCAAGTAATTTATAATTTGTTTCGTTCCATCCAGGATATTTCTAGATTTTTCCATTGTGTCAATATATTTCTTAAATTAGAGATCAATATTTCGAAGTTAAGAGGAATTATATTATCTAAATTAGTTTATTGTTATACCTTCCCCAAGAATGAAAACTTAAATTTTAGTAAAAATAAATAAATAAATAATTGTGGAAAAGAAATCTGTAGTTTTGGAATTCCCATGTAATTTAACTGATTAGTTTTAATTCAAAAGTTGATTTTATAATACATTTTATACACTATAAAGTTTGCTCAGAATCATTAGTTTAGCATCAACTTGAATATAATTTTACCCTTAATGATGTAACTTTGCTCGAAAAATATACAAAATGGACATTGTACCTATTTTCATCAAGACTAATTACCATGTTAATTAGCAGAATAGTTGCAAGTTTAATGACTTGCTGGAAAGCCATTGGGTGCATTACCTATGTTCAGCTTAATAAAAACGTGTGTTGCATTGAATTTGATCCATAAGTCTAAATACATCACAACTCATTTTCACCCCCTTTAATTGACCTTTGCTAATTGCATTATTTCAGCTCTAATTGCTGTATTGCAATTAACCTACATGTTTATTCATTTTAATATCATCTGTAAAGTTTTTTGAGCAAAGAAAAGTCAGAAACGGGCATATCACAATGAGGTGTATTCAATAAATCCTGAATGTGAGTTGCTGTGACTTGAGAACTGACTGACAACATTAAGACCCATAAAGCCTTTCTTAGAAAAAAGTCTGAAAATGAAGATTTATTTTTTTAAAGGTTTTATTTTCAAACTTAGGTACTTCGTTTCGAATCATTCTAACATGCTGCTTACTGGACAAACACCAGAATGTAAATAATTTTAAAAATACATTGATTTTAAATAAATTGTACAAAGCGTAGAAAGGACGGGTGGAATGGAATGAGAAGTGCTGCAGATGTTAGATCGGCTGTTTAGTCTTTTTTTCACTACACTGCTCTACATTTCTTCCTTACTACATTTTTTAAAGAGAGGTTTTTTTTATTTTCCATAGTGTTTCTGATCTGTACCAAATGCTATATATTCTTCTTTCCCTCTATCTCATCCATTGCTCCTCCTAAATCCTCTACAGATATACTATTTTTGTTTCAAACTCCCATTCCATTGCAGGTTCATTGAACTCTCACTCTACAATCTCTCTTAACAACAATATTTTAAAGTTTGGCCCCTTAACTCATCTTTTCCTACACAAACACTTGTGCTTGTCTCAGCTTACTTTACAGTATGATCCTCCTCTTTAACAGAGGATCTGATAAGCTAACAGTACTTGCATATGCTCTTAAATATACGGTCATAACTTTCAAACCTGCCCTGTTACCTCTTGCCTCTAATCCCTATTACTACCTACAGATTGCAAGCTCATTAGCCATATTTCTTTTAGCTAACATAAAGTTTCCACTCTCCCTTTTGTGCAGATATGTGTATATATTAGGGCTTAACAATTTACGTTACTCACCACTGCAAGCCTGTAGAGTCCATGACATACTCACCAGGAGTGAATTTCTACTCACTAGTTACATTTTCACTAGCTAGTGTTAAGTGCAAATTTAACCCTGGCAAGCTTCCATGAGTGGAAAAGACAGAAAAACTATCTTTAAGAGGACCTGTTACTGCCCAGGATTTTTAATGTTATGTTTACAATATATTTCTATACATTTAGCAAATATCTATTTGTGCAATGTGAAAAAGATATAATTAAAGAAATCCACAAATCTGTATCTTTCCAATAGATGCCACCAAACTGAGCTCCCTGTCAATCATTGCTATAAGCTCTGAGGAAAAAAAGTAATACTGTTTCTGTTTTTTGTTTCCGTTTGCAAGGTTTGCCTTGATTTTGCCTGGACAATGTCACTATCTAAATATTTAATATAAATTTAAAAGAAAATAGATTATCACGTGAAGAAAAAAAAAGGTTAACGTGTTATAAAGAATGTCCAAGGTTTTATGCAATGATGTAAATTGAAAAGACAGCTGCCCTTCAAAAGACCTTTCTAGGGCTGTCATCACTATGGAACCAACAAGATATGTTCAACTTCTTACATTAGAATGTAAAAATGGAAGGCTTTGCAAGTCCTTATTATTTGGGATTTTTATGTTTGAGTCACTATTGCTGTTAAATGCAAAATACAAACATTTTCAAGTCACTTACATTGCACTGTTTCTTCTGATTTGATGATTACATTTTTTATTCTGGCAAATATTTTTTTTTTATCTTAATACACCTAGTTACATGTACATTTATTTTTCAGAAATGCAATATGTGTGAATAAATAGAAGCTAATACATTAGAAAAAAACATTATTTGTGCAAAATAATATATTTCTGGGTCATAGTGGAAGACAATTAGCAATGGTATATTTGTTCACCTGAGAATGAATGCACTTAATTACATACTTGTGCCTGTGATTGAGGGATAAGCAATTAAACATTTAATTTACTTCCACGGTTTATATGTATGTCAGTATGTCAATCAAAAAGTGATTATCTATATTTAATATTTATTAACCCCTTAAGGACACAACTTCTGGAATAAAAGGGAATCATGACGGAATATTTCTGTCATGTGTCCTTAAGGGGTTAAGATATCAATGATTTTACATTGTTTCATAGTTTTCAAAACAGGTTTGCTTCATATATATTCTCCTGTTTTTAGTATTAAAAATGCTATATTTTCGCCAATTTAATTAGTCCCATAACGTATATCATGGTATTTAAACAGGAAATAATTATTTCGAAACTACTATTATCAACTTTGGAGGAATGAAAGAATCTGTCTACTGAAAGTATACAATAGTATAACAGTTATACAGTATAACAGTTACTAGTGTAGTAATGATTATAACATAATTTATTATTTATCATACAGATTAATTGTATATTTGTTTGATTGTAGTGCTTTTATATTTGTAATTACCTGCCTCCCCTGGCTTTAGCATCTCTCGGGTTCTGCCACCTAGTCCTATGCCCCCAGACTGAGCAGATACACCAGAGAAGCAGAGGCTAAGATAATCAATGCCCTCTTTACCAAAGAACCATCCAAGGTGTATGCACAGCTACAGGGTAATCACAACATCTCCTTGGAAGACCCACCCAGAGCTGAGACTCAACAGTACTGGTAGAAAATCTGTGAGAAAGAAGCTTCTCATAAAACCGAGGCTCCAGTGGCTACTAGACCTGAAAGCAGACCACTGCATACTGCCAGAACAGGAACCAGTCACCATCACAGTAGAAGATATCCAACAGAAAGCAGCACACATGAAGAGTTAGTAAGCCCCAGGACCTGACATGATCCACAACTACTGGATAAAGAAGTTAACAGTGCTGCATGAACACCTAGCAGCACAAATAAGCCAGCTGCTAGCAATAGGCTTCCACCCTGACTGGCTAACACAAGGCAGAACAATAACGGTCATGAAGGACCCTCATAAGGGAACAACACCATCCAACTACCAATCAAATAACCTGCCTCCCCACAACATGTAAACTCCTGTCAGGCATCATAGCCTCCAAGATCCAAGGGCATATGAGCAATATATATGAGCAATATATATGAGCAATAATCAGAAAGAGATTGGAAACAAGACCAGAGAAAAAAAACACCAACTACTGGTAGACCAAGCAGTCACAAGGGATTCTAAGACCAGACAGACCAATCTGTGCACGGCCTGGATTGACTACAAGCAAGCCTATGACATAATGCCACACATGGATACTGGAATGCCTGGCTCTCTACAATGTCAGCAAGACAATAAGAGCCTTCATCAAGAACTCAATGGGCAAGTGGAAAACAACTTTAGAAGCCAATTCCAGGACAATAACTCAAGTGAACATCAAATGTGGCATATAACAAGGTGATGTGCTATCTCTAATGCTGTTCTGCATAGGCCTCAATCCCCTTAGCCAGATCACTAAGAAGAGTGGATATGGATACAGGCTCAAGAGTGGAGCTATCACCCACCTACTCTCCAAGGACGACATGAAGCTGTATGCCAAGAATGAGTGAGACATTGACTCACTGATCCACCTAACTATGATATACAGCAAGGACATCGGAATGTCGTTCAGACTAGAGATCTGCGGGTGGATGAAAGCAAAAAGAGGGAAGATGATCAGGACAGAGGGAGCTGAAGTTTCAGAAGGCCAAATAAAAGCTGTAGAGAATAGCTACAAGTACCTGGGGCTACCACAAACACACAGCAACCATGATTAAGAGGCAAGGAGGATAGCAACATCCACGTACCTTCAAAGAGTCAGACAGCTCCTGAAGTCCCAGCTCAATGGCAAAAACAAGATCCAAGCCATCAACACATATGCCCTATCAGTCATCAGGTACCCAGCTGGAATAATAACCTGGCCAAGAGGAGAACTAGTCACCATGGATATCAAGACCAGGAAACTACTCACTATGAATGGAGTAGCACCCACAGCACCCACACAGCACCCAGATACTGTAAACCTGCCAGAAGGAAGGCGGTCAGGGCCTGATGAGTGTCAAGGCCACAGTCCTTGATGAAACACAGAGCATCCACAAGTACATCATAAAGATGGCTCCAAAAGATTAACTGCTAAGGGAATGCCTGAGACTATCACAGATAGAGGATGCAGAAAAAGTGGAGGTTCCTTGGCAAGACAAACCTCTCCATGGTGTGTACCACCGGCATATAGTAGATGTGGCTCACATGACAAAATCCTACCAGTGGTTGGAAAAGGCAGGACTGGAATTCAGCACTGAGGCACTAATCCTAGTAGCACAGGAACAGGCACTCAGCACCAGATCATTAGAAGTTGGAGTCTACCACACATGGCAAGACCCGCGAGGCAGACTGTGCAAAAAGGCCTCTGAGACAGTCCAGCACCTAGTAGCCGAATAAAAAATGTTAGCAGGAACAGCATACACGGAGAGACACAACCAAGGGATTGTGTACCGAAACATCTGTACAGAATATGGATTGGACCTGCCTAATTCCAGATGGGAGATACCACAAAAGGTAGTTGAGAATGACAGGGCTAAGATCCTGTGGGACTTCAAGATCCAGACAGACAAGCAAGTGCTGGCCAACCAACCCGACATTGTGGTGGTAGACAAGGAATGAAAGACTGCAGTCGTAGTGGATACCCAGTGACTTTAACATCAGAAAGAAGGAATATGAGAAGGTGCAGAAATACCAAGGACTGAAAGAAGAACTAGAAAGGACGTGGAAAGAGAAGGCAGTAGTAGTCCCAGCTGTGATAGGAGCACTCAGAACTGTGACTCTCAAGTTGGGGGAGTGGCTTCAACAGATTCCAGGTGGGACATTTGAAATCTCCAGAAGAGTGCAGTTCTGGAAACAGCTGAGTTACTGCACAGAGTCCTCAAACTCCCAGGCCTCTGGTAGAGGACCTAAGAATGAGAAATAAACATGCCACCCAGGAGGGGTGAGACAATCTATTTTATATATATATATATATATATATATATATATATATATACATTTAATTATTTGTGTAATAATATTTTTTTAACCCAAATTTCACCATATTTCTCTTTGAGAGTGATCACATGGCCCCTGGGGGCCTGATTTGCCGTGGGAGGACTGCCTGGGCTATCAGGGAGTCCTTCTGAAGTGGATCGCTGGGAAGGTGAGTATCTGGCTGACTCCAAGGCTCAAAGCTGTTACTGCGTTCTATGTCTCCGCAACGGCTTTAAAGCCCATTATATGCAGGATGGTATAGAAAGCTGTAACAGCATTAAGGAGTCAAAATGGGAGAAAATAAAGTCTTAGAAGTGATGGGAACTGTATTATAACATTGGCCATCAAACTGTCTGCAGTTTAAAAAACAACAATCAAACTAAAAATAAACAAACTCATTATACAAGCGTGTTTCTTTGTTCAAAACCAGGGACACAAACACAGAACCTGCATTCGTACGTTGTTATTATTATTATTACTGGTATTTATAAAGCGCCAACAGATTCCGCAGCGCTTTACAATTAGTGGAGAACATACAATATACACAGACAAATACAAAAGGTAGAGAGGGCCCTGTTCGTAAGCTGAGATCTAGCCATTTAAGCTCTTTTATACAAAGTGCATAGCTAGATAGCCCATGAGCTTATAATCAAAAGGATACCGTGGGGATTTTAGACAAGAGGTAGTAGGGGAAAGTGATGGCTAAGTAAGTAAACAGAGAGTTGCAGCTATTGGTAGATAATATAGGGAATGAAGAGGTAAATGAGAGAGAATTTTAAACAGCTGGAGGAGCATGCTATACATTTAGGGGGAACCTGGGTGGGCGGGAGGAAGGGCGGTGGGCCGGAGGAGGGGCGGGTGGGCAAGAGGAGGGGCGGGTTGGTACGACTGAGCCGAGAGGAATTGTAGAGGCTTGCATTAAAGATGTAATGGGAAATTGGCCTAGGGAGGAAGCAGAGATAAACAGTTATATCAAGGTATTTACAGCTAGGAGTGGCAAGCATGGGGGGAGGAGTAGGAGGGGACAAGAAACAGTTGTGATTTACAATTTAGAATATTGTCAATCAAATCCTAACAAGTTATCATGACTGTTTATGTTCTCTAGGAGATATTATTGCTGGAAGATGTAAAAAGTCTTTATTCATAATTGGAGGTAAGTGCAAATGAAGAGGACTGAAAAATCTGATCCAACAAATGTTTAGGTTGGCCATGGCACTGTCACTAACTATCCTGCAAATTATGATATGTAAATATGTTGGGATGCCAGGCCAACAGTTCTATGACTCACTCAATGTCACCAGGGCTCTTCATCTTGTTCATGCATGTGCTCATTTACCCTTTTCTCTCATGCAGTCTCCTACACCGGCTGCCTCAGTATATCTACATTTGGAGGATGTTTCTTTGTTGCCTTGATTTCCATATTCTTCACCTAAATGTGGAAATGTTTCAAGACAAAATACCTTGCTCCAACCCTCATACACAAATTCCTTTGTCATCCATGTCTCAATGTGGTTTCTTGGCTAATTCAATCAGACCTCAGCTGTAGGAGAGAGAAATATTGTTAGTTACATAGTCAGCTTGGGAGGGTGTTGGCCTTTCTTTATATTCTGCTAAAGATGTCTTGTGGCATCAATAGGCTAGAATTATTAAATCGTTTTTTAACAATAACTCTGCCCCCATACTATGAACCAATATCAGTCCTATAATATTAGGCATCATGTATGTCTCTATCAGGAATTTTCCAGTCTTAGACATCTCCATTGAAATTCAAAGGATGACTTCAGAAATCTCATTAAATAAGACTAAACATGTTTGAGATCTGTGAACAAAAATGCCTAGGTGAATAAACATTGTCTTACCAAAAGGCTGTCAAGATCTTGACCATATATCTGACATTATTTTGGTCATATTTATGTTTTTTATGCATTACTATATAATAATAACTCTTCAATAAAATTTCAATAAAATTTATCATGGCAAAAAATAAAATATTGAATAATACTGATAACAAGAAGTTGGCTAAAGACACACAAATAATTTGGATTTAATATATTTCCCATAGCATAGCTTGTGAGATATGATAGAAATATATGTGCTAATGTGTTATTGATTATACTTGTACACTTTATATTGTTTGTTTCTTCCAGTTTTGTTAAAAAACACATGCCCTTTTTTCAGTTTGATTCCCAATTCTCTCTCCCATCTTAATTTACTGTACCTGTTACGAATATCAAAGAAAGTTAGAAAATGAAATACAAATATGGTTACCAAAATAAAATATATTAACATTTGCTTAGCAGGTTGACAGATTAGAGAATGCATGCTCCAAAAATAGAATTTGGTCTGTATGCAATTATGCATAATGAGATGGAAAGATCATTAGTGTTTTGATATTTATACATTTACTAACATTAGATGATATGACAATGTATGCTCTCTCTTCTCTTTGACTAAAAATGATAAGTGTTGGCAACACTTTGGTAATGGTAACCACGATTACTAGCAGCTTTCTACAGTCATATCTCATCACATGTCGCTATAAAGACATATGCTTGCTTTATAAAAAAAACATTCTACTACATTCACACATTTCTTTGGGCACTTTTTCCAGACTTTTTCAGATTATGCTATTAAATCTTATATGCTTATGGTGGAATTGTACTTGACTAATAAGACTCTGTTGTCTTCCTTCATGAGGAGATCATCTGAATTAATTAATTGCATGGCAAAGAGCATATGGGTCTTTCTGTCCACCAAAGCCAGGAATGGAGAATACCTTGTTACTATCTAGGAAAAGTGAGTAACATTTAAATCATCCAAACATACAAAAATAAATGCTAAATGTTGATTGTTGTCTTTATCTCCTGGCTGAAGCATGCACCCTACTCTCATGCTGTAACTGACACTGGGATAGCAAGGAATTTGATGAACTTCTCAGATGCTTCCAGGAATACTCAAACATACATAAATGAATATTTACGTTTAGGTGTGTGAAATCAGTGTAAATGCATGTAAGCAATAAAACAAATGTATACAATATTTACTTGAGTAAAATTGTTCAGCCTGGAAAATGCAAAGAGCAAACCATGAAGTCATGGTAATATTTCATACATTTGGTTTATTGCTCTCAACCACTTTTTATTATATTGTGTTCACTATTTTGTTGTGGAGTAACTTGCACATGGAGATAGTAGCAATTAATTTAAAGCGATACATTTTAGTCCCTCCTTTTTACAATTTTAATTGCAGTTTTATAAATTATAGTAGCAAGCATTATGGTCCCTGGCTAACTAGTAGACCAAAAGTTTGTTTTGGAAGTCCCCAAAATATTATTATTTCAGAATTCTAATGCTTAATTTTGATGCAGATGTTTTCTGAATCTATGCTCAACCCAGGGTCATGTATGACTATGCTTATTGTATATCTTATCATGTTTGAAATTGCTTATTGTATATCTTTACCACGTTCCCAAGTGCCCTGTTCATCTTTTGTGTATGTCAACATAGTCTTACTAGCTCGGTCCCAAGATTTTCATAGTTTATTAATGAATTTTCAGCATACTTACCTAAATATGTAATATACAGTGTGGATTTTTATTTTAGTTTTGATGATCATGCAGCCTTTCTTTTTTAACTGTACCACTTTCTGTAATAAATCTTGCCTTTTGGATATTACTATGTGTGCCCACGGTTTATATGTTCATTTGGATTTGCTGGGAACTCGCTGACCCCTACTTTGGATCACCCTAGTACAATATAACCTGTCACTGAGAGTGTGCAACCCCAATTTGGTTTCTATCCGCTCTACCACAGTTTGAGAAGATCCTAAAAGCAATATTAGCTGTCCTTTTATTCTCTACTAAGTTTGACATTATCAGATTGCCCCATCTCTGCATGCACCTTCTCATTGGTTTAACGTTTAGCATTTTTGCCAAAGTTATCAATAAGTTGCATATTTCTTCCTGCCGTCTATACTTTGTTTCCCCCTCAACATACAATCTGGCATCTTCTACTGGAATTTCAGCCTTTATGGATATTCCTCCCTAACACATTGTCAGGGCCTTTTAATTGCTCCCACAGGGAACCTTTCCTGCATTGTGAACATTGACAATCAATGACTCCCCAGAATGATACAATCAGATGAAACTTTTTATCGCTGGTATCTCTAACCCCCATCTACTATGAATAGAGAAGTCTTCCTTTGAGATCCTCTGTACTGCCTCCAAGCACACACGTTGTTTGGCTTTATGTCTGTATAATCCAGTGGTTTCAAAACCAGTCCTCAAGGCACCCCTACAAGTCCAGAACTTAGGGAATATCCAGTTGTGTATAAGGTTTTATTTTTCTAAAATTACCATTAGAAATCTACTGATTACCACTGGAAATCTATTGATTTCTCCTCCTGAGCCCTCATTTGTCTTTTATATGGCTCAGTGGGAAAGAGAATTGTTTATCTCGCTCTCATCACCACAAGGGGTCTATGTGGCGGAACCAACCTCGCCACTGGCCACTGGAGGAGCCCGGTTGCCCACCTCTTGCCGCTGGACTATGGCCCTGCATTAAAAACCTTTTATTCTCCCTCTGTGTTACCCCAGATAGCTAAGCCATGGAGCCCATTCGAATACCGAAAGACTATGGGAAAGACTTTGGCTCCATGGCGATTGAACTATATGCATGTGATCTGAGCGCCATCTGGTAATAATGTGCGCTCAGATCTAAGCTATCTGGGGATAGGTAGAATGTGTATGTTCTATGTGATAAATGTAACAGTATGTCTTTTTATGTATTTTACTGTCTTTTTACTGCCATGTGGTTAATGGAGTTTTGCCTCTGTCCTTGGAGATAATTGGATTACTTCCCAATTATCTCCAGGCCAGAGAGGAGGGATTGTGATGCATTGTGGGATTGTTGAAGTGTGTAAGTCTGTGATTGGTCCTTTTACACTTTGTGTCCCAGTCTTCCATCTAGTCCCCTAGGGGAGTGTCCACCAGGTGGGAGACCTGCATAAAAGCCGGGCAGGTAGCCCCAGTAAATCAGTTCTGCTTGAGCGTCAAAACAAAGTATCGTCTCGTTACTGGGGTAATCTTCTACAAGGGATTGCTATGCTTGTCATACTCCCTTGCTATATCACTACTAAGCTCTTGTAAGAGCTTGTTCCTGTCTTGCTCTCTGAAGGAGTCTAAAGTGGTTATGGTGTCGGCTGGATTGCTTGGAGCCCTCAGGAAGCACTAGGAGCATCCTTCAACGGAGGTACAGTCGGGGTGCCAGGTGATCCGTTACAGTCTGTTTTCTACAAATTGCAAGACACTGCATTTCCACATTCTTAACTCGCATTTTGCTCAATAACTATTCAAACTATAGTTTCCAAGGTCTCCATTGTTCTTTTTACTATAGACTCTCATTTAATACTTCTTAATCATACACTCCTTTCCACTAAACAATGAAAAACATTCTCTTCTTAAGCATTTGATTATCCACTGCCCAAATCCAAAACAATGAAAGATCACTGTTTAGTAGATATGCCCCAATTAAAAAAAACTGCATGCATTTAATTATGTATTTTTTTTAAGTGGGGATATATCTAAAAACCTGTTGCAAATACTGCATCTCTCTTGTCTGCTGACTTTGCTAGCCCTCCCCTTCTGACCCCGTTCAGACTTTCGTGGCTGTCCAATCACAGCCTTCCCAATGCAACTCAATGAGAAATCTTTCCAAGGCAATGATCTACTGAGCTAAATGTAAAGGGACACTGTAGTCACCAAAACAACTTTAACTTAAAATTAACAGAGTTTATTTATGCTGTTATAGCCACACCTCCCTGCATGTGACTTATGTAACCTTCCTAAACACTTCCTGTAAATTCATCTAATGTTTACAATATCTTTATATCAAATTCTGCTTAGAATTTTGCATCACCTGCTCCATAAATACCTTGCTAGGCCCTCTAGGAGCCTTCTTTATGTAATCAAAGTAAAATTTACCAGAACATCTGATTAAAAACACGATAATTTTGTTTTTAGCCACGCAAGGTTAGCACTAGGTTAGCACTGCATAAACAGAAACATAAGTGATTTAACTTCTAAATGGCAGAGAACTGAGCAGTGAGACTCTAGAGGCATGATCTATACATAAAAACTGTGTCATTGAGCTAAAGTTGTTTTGGTGACTATAGCGTACCTTTAAGTTCCTATTCTTTTCATTATACCTGTTCAGATGTTTCCCATATTTTGGAAAGTGAAGAGTCACTAAAGAAGCTTCATTCTCCAGACTGATAGCATTTGATTGGAGGAGCGCAGCATCTGGCCACATATGCACAACTGCAATCCATTGCTTCTTCTGAATGCATGTACTTATTTCTTTGTAGTGTGTGTGTGTGTGTGTGTGTTTAAATACACACCCATACCCATATATATGGTTTGTGTAAATGTAAAATATATGCATTGAAGTGGATGGCCTACGTGTGAATGCAAGAAAGTGTTGTGCATTAATATTGTTTTTCAATATAGATAGTCTGTTTATAATGTGTGAATAGAATGCTAATGTTTTTCCATGTAGATAGTCTGTTTAGAAATGTGTGAATAGAATTTAGCCCCCTACATATTTCTCTCGAACACCCCCCATATGTCTTTGGCCCTTTTTAACCTATGGAAGAAAGATGAAGAGCACTCATGTGAAATACTGATAACAATTTAATATTCAGTGTCAGAGAAGCAAATCATTGTTTCACTTTTTATGTATAATAACTATATGACTTGTTGTAATAAAGGGTTCTACGTTTACTATTTGTTGTAATTTAGTAACTTGTGCCTGAAGGCTAAAAATCTCTCTTTTAAGATGGTGATGAGGCCAAACAAAATATTTAGCAAATTTTTATAAATATAAGATTTTTGCAAATTAAATCCAAATGGAAAAATAGAGGCAAAAATAGCTGATATGGAAGCAATCTCCAACACAGCCATAGCTTCTGTTTTTCCATTCAGATTTAATACGTGAAAATGTTGAACTCATGACAGACAGACAAGCTGCAAGACAGATAGAGAAATACTTTAGATTTTTACTTCTTTTGCACTTTAGTAATCTTGCTTTTTTATTATTAGGCCTGATTGCTAATTGATTAGAGCTGAGAAGTACACTTCACATAGTAACATTTTTAAGCAAAAAGTAGATGGTGTAATAAATAACACAGAGCCCGGCATGATAATTAAAACATGGTTTTTATTATAGTAATTTGCCTTACAGAAAGCACAGGTTGTGATTAAGCTCAGTGATTATCAAGTACGTGGCAAATCTATTATTTGCGATAACTGAAGGTGTTCTTTGTTACAAAATTCTTGCTGAGATGACAAAATCTGAGAATAACTTATGCATACGAAATCAGGTGGTTCAAAAACTTCTTTCTGTTAGTTATTACCATCAGCACAGAGTTTTACTTTTATTCTACAAGTTCAAATAAGTACATAAGTCAAGATCATAAAATGTTGTCTGCTTATTTGTACGAGAACCCTCACAGTATTCATTCATGCTATAATTCTGCCATTACTATATTACATATTTTTGCATTGAGTTGTTAAGATGTTGTGCATCCAGTATCCTGTTTCTCAAAATTCCTATATCTGATAGCTATCTATATCATGTTCCTTTAATAACTAATAGAATACTATATATATATATATATATATATATATATATATATAAAACAATCTAAAAAAAACAATGATGAATGCTCAGCTGCTTCACTAATTCCATATTGTTTTTCTAAATGTGTCATATTCTAGTTATTACAACAACTATCATCTACACTTTAGGCTTATGCACCCTGCATTTCAGAACTACTACTCTGATATATAAATTGCACATATGAGGCATAGTTGAGTGACAGATTTAAAGAAACATTGTTTAACATGAGCTACTACTATTAACCTTTAAATATGAAGATGTAAGTGTGAGAAACATTCAATATGACTTGGAAAATTCTATACTGCTTTGTTTAACCCATTAAGGACACATGACATGTGTGACATGTCATGATTCCCTTTTATTCCAGAAGTTTGGTCCTTAAGGGGTGAAAAATATAGTGGGTTATTGTGACATAATTCTATGTTTTAATAATAAAGATAGGAGCCAGACTTAATCCAGCAGCCACCCGGTTCTTCTGGAGCAGGACCAGCAATCCCACAAAGATATGGCAAAAAAGAGATTCTCTAGGCACACAAAGTGTTCAAGCAGCAGGCAGTTTTAATAGAACAGACAAGAGCAGCAATGTTGTCGATCTGCTAAGAGGTCTTTGTCATAATTCTATGTTTTAGCCAAAGAAAAATCTATCAGGACAATATTATCTTTATTTTCATATTTAAATACAACAAAATAGGGCATATTTTAACTTACAATGTCAACTGTCTGTGCATTTTTATAATTTGTTAGTTTCACAATTATGTTTTTGCATTTCGTTTTATTATGTGATGTTAAATATTTTCTACTAGAAGTCATTTTTGTTTACTGGTAGTTTATGAGAGTTAGAATTTAATGGGTAAATTTCTACTGATGACGCTGTGACAAGTCACTGAGCCTCCACTAACAATATTTGAATGTCTGGACCAAGATAATCTTTAGAACCCAAACACAGTGACATTACTCCTCTATAATGATAAATAGTAGTCTGGTAGAGGGCCAGATATTTCAGTTCTTCTGAACCAATTTCCAGGTGGCAGAATTTAGTTAATGTAGCTATTCGGCTCCCCCAAATTTCAGTACCAAAAATATGCAGGAAAGACAAACTAACAGGCAGTACAGCTGGCCAAAAATAGCAGCAATATTGCCTGGCTAAATGGCTACACTATATCAGACATTTTGCAATTCCAATGCTTATTTTCCATGACATACCTATCTCACTGTTCCCCTTGCTCTGTCTAAGCACCAATGGTAGGTCATGACAATTGCGCAGAATAAGATTCAGCATCAATGGACCTGCAGCCTGCACTAGTACTTCCTGGCTTTGCTTATTCAATCAGTAATACAGACATTGTGGTATCTTTGCAAGTATTGCTTCATACTGGCATTAGTGAGGTGACCAGCTTTTCGCATTCCTGAAGGCACTCAAAGTGAGCCCAAAGTTTAGCCCACACTCCTTGCTTTAGGGCTTCTAAATATGCAGGTAGATTTGCATCAGTGGAAGTTGTCTCAACACTAGACTGTACACCAGCACTTGAAAAGGTGATGTTGATGGTGATGTTAATATTGATGGTCTATTGTATTCACTTTTAATTCTCACTTTTGTGTGTAAGCATGTTAGGGGCTAGGCCCTAACCATCAATTATGTTTTTTATGTTGCCTCTTGATTAGACAGGAGATCCAGCCCACATTATTGAGCAAACCTCATGTCTTGTCAACTGCTTATTTTTCCCAAACAAAAAAAAAAACAAAAAATTAGAATCTTCTCCATTCCATCCCTATCCATCCCAGCAATGGCACTGAGAATAAATAACTTAGTATGTCAGGATTTGTTTGAGTCAGTTCCCCTGTGTCATAGCGCTGGGGGTTTGTACCTGCGTGACCGTGCCTGATCAGTAAGGTCACGCCGATACTTAGCTACATATACAGCTAAAGCTGCAGCTAAAATTAAGTCCCTTGTGTGTGCGGCTGCACTTAAGCAGGGTGGTCGCACTGAGAAGAGAGAAATATACTCACCTGGATCACGGTGGATTGCCGCCCGATCCTCCCCTAAGATAGGTCCTGGCTGGTGCGGTGTTCTAAGAATTGCCGGCCGCTGCAGTCCCATTCTTACTAATAAAAGACACACTGCCCACATTAAGGATGGAGCTGGCATGAGTGTGCCACAATGTCGACGCACATGCACTTTTTGAGATCAAAGGCCACGTACTGACCAATCACAGCACTGAGAGGCATATTTAAACCCTGTAATGTCTTTTCTCAGTGCCATGTTGTGGTTTCCACTTGTTGGTTGTCAGAGACCGTGTTCTTGGTAATATTTTCAGTTTTTTTACTTTGGCTTGTGTTTTGACTTTTCCTACTTCTGGTATCCTGACCATTGGCTAGTATATTCATATTGTCTCATTCTGGATAACCAACCTCGGCTTGTTATTAGACCATTCTCTTTTACATTAAGTCTGGCCATTCTAAGGCCCGGTATACGTTGTTTGTGTTCTCATAGTTTTGCGTGTTGGGTCATACAGTAGTCGTGACACCCTGAGATTCTCACACGTGGTGACTCAGAAATCAGCCCTGTACAAAAAAGAAAAGAAAAACAACATAAAAACAGCACAAATAATAAATGTTATATTTACCTACCAAGGGAAATAGCACATTACTATAAAACAATGAAAACCACATTAATATACTTTATTCAGCTTAACTGAAGTATTTAGAAGTTTTCTAAATTTAAACATTTCTACGAAAATGGCATATTAGAGCAAACATTGACTTGAATTAGCATCACTTGCTGTAACTTCTTTAAAAAACAGGAGTCCTACCAAAAACAAATCCCTTCCATAGGTGGATATAGATGAAGACAGACAATTCATTCTTCATCAGGACAGCAACCTCATAAAGAAGATGTCATCACATCTAAAAAATTAAGGCTGGCTGATTTGGGTTTTGGTCTTATCGAATAAAGAAAAAAGCTTTTTTTTAGATGATGGCCTGATACTTCTTCAAATGTTTTCCACCAGATCTGCAAGCTAGCCTGGCTGTTTGAGCTCACGCACACTGTATGCAGTGATGTGCACATCAATAATACATTCTCACCTTCTGATAGGTCATGTTCTGTCCTTTTAATTTAAACTAACTGTAAAATAAACTTTAATCCACTATAATGCACAGAGAATTGATTTCATAATCAGTTATTGCACCTGAGAACAAGATGATTATTGCACTAGAGTAATGTCACCAACATTTTTAACCAGCTGTTTTTTTACTGTGTTTTGCTAAACAATAAAAATGTAAAATACTGTTGTTTACATGACAGGAGAATATAACATCATTGATTACAAATAAAATTAATGTTCTGGAATAAAATGTTAGCTATTGTATTGTGATAATTGAAAGCCAATCTTCAGGAACATAACACTATACAATATGTTAAGATTCAAGAATAATGTAGAGTGCAGCCTATTGTTCTACCAAGACTATGTATTTATGTTGCCAAGAAAACACTATTAAAGCGGCACTGTCATGCCGAACTTACCTTTCCTCAATCTCTTCCTCTTCTCCCCCTCTCTCAGGATCTGTTCTTCATTTCTTCCTGTCTTCTTTAGTTTTCTTTAAAATCAAAAGACAAAGTAGGGACTCTTTGCCTTATGGAGGATTCCTCCGCTTGACCAGCTCTGACCAGCGGAGGAGCAAAGTGTGCTTCATTTCCGCTGGTCAGAGCAATTTTCCCATGATCCCTAGCTTTCCTCTGTGTTCCCACAATGCTTCCTGTCATTTTACACAAAACTGCCGAATTGCGTTCTAACTGAATGAGAACAGTCTGTTCGTTTCTTTTAGAACGCAATTCGGCACTTTATTCGGATCAGAATTTCATTCGAATGAATGAAACTCCAATCCTATTCATTACTGTGGCTGCATTTTGCAGCCGCTTAGTAGATAACTCCCTAATTCCCACGGTATCAGGGAGCTATCTACTAAAAGGCTGAAAGACCTAAATTGGTCTTTCAGCCACATTTACTAATACTAAGTAAAGATGACTTAGTATTGGTAAATAATATGCCCCTACTCGCTATATCGCGAGTAGGGGCATGTGTAGTAAGCAGTGAGCAACTTATAGCTGCTCACTGTAAAAAAAACTAAAAAAAAAAACTAATAAACCCCCCCCCCCATGCCCGTGGGGGCCCTAAATAAAGATGGGGGGGAACCTACTGGCCCAAGCTGGCCCCCACCCCTCTCTTGGCGGTGGGTAGGGTGGGGAGCCTAATAAAACAATAAGGGGGGACCTACTGTCCTCCCCCCCCCCGGCCCCCACCCCTGAGCGGTGGGTGGGGGCCCTAATAAAACAATAAGGGGGACCTACTGTCCTCCCCCCCTGGCCCCCACCCCTGAGCGGTGGGTGGGGGCCCTAATAAAACAATAAGGGGGGGGTACCTTCTGTCCTCCC
>OW240917.1:137487638-137620327 GCA_933207985.1 Pelobates cultripes
ACTTTATACACATCAAGTCTTGCATATTTATAATATTGGACTTGGTCCTCTTTAAAGCGGCACTGTCATGCCAAACTTACCTTTCCTCAATCTCTTCCTCTTCTCCCCCTCTCTCGGGATCTGTTATTCTTTTCTTCCTGTCTTCTTTAGTTTTCTTTAAAATCATAAGACAAAGTAGGGACTCTTTGCCTTATGGAGGATTCCTCCGCTTGACCAGCTCTGACCAGCGGAGGAGCAAAGTGTGCTTCATTTCCGCTGGTCAGAGCAATTTTCCCATGATCCTTACCTTCCCTCTGTGTTCCCACGATGCTTCCTGTCACTTTACACTAAACTGCCGAATTGCGTTCTAACTGAATGACAACAGTATGTTCGTTTCTTTTAGAACGCAATTCGGCACTTTATTCGGATCAGAATTTCATTCTAATGAATGAAACTCCGATCCTATTCATTGCTGTGGCTGCATCTTGCAGCCGCTTAGTAGATAACTCCCTAATTCCCACGGTATCAGGGAGCTATCTACTAAAAGGCTGAAAGACCTAAATTGGTCTTTCAGCCAACTTTACTAATACTGAGTAAAAATTACTTAGTATTAGTAAATTAAATGCCCCTACTCGCTATACCGCGAGTAGGGGCATGTGTAGTAAGCAGTGAGCAGCTTATAGCTGCTCACTGTAAAAAAAAACAAAAACTAATAACCCCCATGCCCGTGGGGGCCCTAAATAAAGATGGGGGGAACCTGGCCCCCACCCCTGAGCGGTGGGTGGGGGCCCTAAATAAAGATATGGGGGGGAACTTCTGTCCCCCCCCTGGCCCCCACCCCTGCGCGGTGGGTGGGGGCCCTAATAAAACAATAAGGGGGGGGACCTACTGTCCTCCCCCCTTGGCCCCCACCCCTGAGCGGTGGGTGGGGGCCCTAGTAAAACAATAAGGGGGGGGGACCTACTGTCCTCCCCCCCCGGCCCCCACCCCTGAGCGGTGGGTGGGGGCCCCAGTAAAGCAATAAGGGAGGGGGACCTACTGTCCTTCCCCCCCTGGCCCCCACCCCTGAGCGGTGGGTGGGGGCCCTAGTAAAACAATAGGGGGGGAACCTACTGTCCTCCCCCCCGGCCCCCACCCCTGAGCGGTGGGTGGGGGCCCTATTAAAACAATAGGGGGGGGGACCTACTGTCCTCCCTGCGCGGTGGGTGGGGGCCCTATTAAAACAATAAGGGGGGGGACCTACTGTCCTCCCCCCGGCCCCCACCCCTGAGCGGTGGGTGGGGGCCCTAAGAAAACAATAAGGGGGGGGGGGACCTGTCCTCTCCCCATTACTCCCTGAGAAGCGGTGGGTGGGGCCCTAGTAAAACAATAGGGGGAACCTACTGTCTCCCCGGCCCCACCCTGAGAAGCGTTGGGTGGGGGACTAAATGGCTACCCCAATCAAGGTGACTAGGGGTCCCAAGCCCCTAGTCACCAGCCCCCACCCAAAAAAACCTATCCCCTACCTACCCCCCTCACCCTACAAATGGTGAGGGGGGAATAAAATAACTAACCTGTAAAAAAAAAAAAAATTAAACTTACCATTTGACGTCTTCTTTTTTCTAAAATCTTCTTTCTTCAGCCCCCAAAAAGGCCAAATAAAAATCCATTACACCCGTCGCACTTTAAAAAAAAAAAGAAAAAAAAAATAATCCATGTTCGCCCTTCGAGGGCACGCCGCATACTGAGCTCCGCAGGGCGGGTCAAGGCTTATAAAGCCTTGCCCCGCCCTGCAATTAGGCTTAGAACACTCTGATTGGTGGGTTTAAGCCAATCAGAGTGCTTTGAGTCATTTTACACAGCGTGGGAAAATTCAAAAGAACTTTCCCACACTGTGTAAAATGACACAGAGCACTCTGATTGGGTGGCTTGAAAGCCACCCAATCAGAGTGTTATGAGTCATTTTACACAGTGTGGGAAAATTCAAAAGAACTTTCCCACGCTGTGTAAAATGACACAGAGCACTCTGATTGGGTGGCTTGTAGGTCCCCCCCTTATTGTTTTATTAGGGCCCCCACCCACCGCGCAGGGGTGGGGGCCAGGGGGGGAGGACAGTAGGTCCCCCCCCCTTATTGTTTTATTAGGGCCAACACCCACCGCTCAGGGGTGGGGGCCAGGGGGGGGAGGACAGTAGGTCCCCCCCCTTATTGTTTTATTGGGGCCCCCACCCACCGCGCAAGGGTGGGGGCCAGGGGGGGAGGACAGTAGGTCCCCCCCCTTATTGTTTTACTGGGGCCCCACCGCTCCCGAAATGAGGGAGCCGAAGCAGTAGGTCTAATATTTTATTAGAACCCCACCAACGGCGGGGTGAGGCAGAAGGAAGACAGTAGATCCCCCTGTGTTTACTGCCCACCAGCTCGAAGTGAAACCGAGAGAAGGACGTAAGATCCCCTGTATTTTGCACAAATTCCCACCCACCCCTTGCCGTGAGGAGCAGAAGAGAAGGAAGGAGCAGTATTGTTATTAGAACTACCCCACCTCGAGAGGTGGCTGAGAAAGGTTGGTCTCCCCCCAGCTCCTCTTCATGGCCCCCACCCACCGCTCGGGGGTGGGGGCAAGGGGGGGAGGACAATAGGTCCGCCCCCCCTTATTGTAATTTATTTTTTTCCAGCAGTGAGCAGCCACAGGCTGCTCACTGTTTAGTAGACATGCCCCTACTCGCGGTATAGCGAGTAGGGGCATTTGGGAGATTTTAATCTCCCTTGTGCTATTATGGGGGTCATATTGACCCCCATAGAGTGAGAGGGGGTACTGGGGGGCTTATGAAGTGGTGGGGAGCACTGCTCCCTGCCGCTTCTATAGTTACATATTACAAGGAGGGAGCTGCACGCCGGTAGCTCCCTCCTTGTAATAAACTGCACGAACAAACATACACTGATACTCAGATACACTGATACATTGTGTTTGTTTGTTCGGCTGATCTTTCTATTCACTCATTCGTCTGTCTGATGAATGAATGAATAGATGAAATTCCCGTTCGCATGTCCAGGTGTTTCACTGGGCATGTGCGGGAATCTCAGTGTCTGCCTAGTGTGGGCTGATGACGTGTCCCACAGGGACTTCACCTACCCACACAAAGATGGCGGCGCCCTGAATCAAGATCGGGGCAGAAAATAAGGATTAAAAAATAGGTAATGTGGGGGGCTTAGGGGCATTTGGGGGTGACTAGTGGGTCAATTGGATGTAGTGGAGGCGGGAGGGGGGTTAAAAAAAAAACGGGTTTCGGCATCACAGTGCCGCTTTAACACTGTAAATTGAACCTTACCTGCTTTTTATATTGTAATACCCATTTTGGTAGAATAATATAAAGCATATAACTTAAATATGCTTATTTACTAACATTTAATGACACATTTTAGTATCACATTTACTCTTTCACATGCACTCAGTACTGGGATTCTGAAAGAAGTATACCCTCATATGGCAAGAAAGTTTGCCATATGAGGGTTCAAATTACCAAGGAAGCAAATGTTGTGACAATGTCCAAACAGATAGTCAGCAATTTTTATACAATTATTTAAGCCTAAGATTTCTCCAGTGTTACTCAGACTATTCAATGATATTATAAGTATGAATCCCTTTCCTTTATAAATGTGGAAGGCTACAATTTGACCTATTTTTAAACCTGTTAAAGATCAAAATTGTGTGTCTAACTATCGCCTAATCTAATCTATCTGATCAATACTGATGTTAAACTGTTCTCTAAAATCTTAGCAGAATGCCTAAAAGCGTTATCCTTGATTTGATACATAAGTTGGTTTTATTTCCAAGAGATATGGAGGAGAACATTTTTGTCAATTGGTAAACATATCTGAAATTAATAGTGCTGCCGTTCCTGCTGTGTTTATAGCCTTGAATACATAAAAGGCTTTCAATCATTTTAATTGGCAATTTCCTTTTGAAGTCTGAGAATGCTCTGGTATTACTGGTTTATTAAAGAATTAAATTTAACTTTACATACTATTCCATCTGCTAATATTGTGGGGTGTAAGTATGAACATTGATAGGTTCAGATGTAATAATAGAACATGTCAATGTTGTCCTTTATCTCCATTGCTATATATGTTCCCCATTGAACCACTGGCAGAACATATCTGCCAATCACTAGATACTAGGAGTATTTCAATGGCATCTAAAGAGTGTAAGATCATGTTAGACGTGGCTGACATTATGCTCACTCTTACTGTTAAATAAATCTATACCAGTGTTATTGGAAATTTTGAGAGAATATGGTTTATACTCAAATTATAAACTTAATAGTAAAACTACAGCAACTATTGGGAAAGGACATTTGGAGTTATTAAAATCTAGGTATTGGTTTACTTGGTTCAATTGAAAAATAAATTACTTGTTATCGTATTTACGACAACTATTCAAAAAAAGGGGGAACATATTTATTTCTTAGTTAGGCAGATTGGCACTATCCAGTCTTACTTATTGTAAAGATGGAATATCTGATGAGGACTATTCCTTCAAATGTTCCAAAAAGTATTTTAATATTGTTTAATAAACTTTTTTGAAAACAAAAAACTAGGATATTGTTAATTAATATGGAGAGGAATTATGATGGTGGAGGGATGTGCTTTTCACATATCTTGACTTGGTGGATGCTCTTATGTTTTTATATTATTTGGCTTGGAATATTGATGTAGAAAGTTTTTTCTCCATGGTATTCTTATGAAAAGCCATGTTGTGGAGATATTGAGACATTTTTATGTTGGATTGAACCTGGGTTATTTAAGAAAATGATAAACACAAAAAGAATTCAGCGCTAGTAATCACAAAATTAGTCAAGGTAGGCAGCAACCCAAATGAAGGAAAACCCCTTGGGTCCTTCGGTGGATAGATACAAAAAGATATGGAAGGGCTGCGCCAAATAAGGGTAGATAGTCCAGTAAAGTATTGCTAGGGTGCCAATAGATGGTCTAGGATACTTGATAGAGTTCCTCTGTGGATGCGTCTGGTGTAGACCGTTTCGTATATGTAAATACAAGAGAGGTAGAGGCGACTAATGGTATAGTATGAAAGTTCAGGGTTGTCAGGGTACCTGTTGGTGATGTATCCAGGGAGGACATCCTTTCTGCTTAGGGCCTCCCTGCCCCTAGCATTTCGGCATATTCCGGCCGTTTTCGCGCCGGCCGCGCTAGCTCCTCCCCCTTTTATGACGCGACGGCTAGCGTCGACGTCATGACGTCGGCATTTGCATAAAGTGCCGGGAACCGCTATTCCGGACCTTTTGGGGGCGTGGTCTCTATTTAGGTAACAGGGTATTTAAAGGAAACCTTTACTACTGCTCATTGCCCTGTCGTGGTTCTAGCTTGCTAGTCACTCAGCGCGTTCTTTATCTTGTGTTTCCGGTTTTGACCCTTGCTTGTCTTTTGTCCTGTTGTCCTCTCCTCTCCTTTGACTCGGCTTGTATCTCGCTTACCTGTCCTCCGGCTCCCTTGACCTCGGCTTACCTTTTGACTATTCTTGCTTTGTCCTTACGTTAGTCCGGCCATTCTAAGGTCCGGTATACGTACCTCATTCTGTGCGCACTCTGCGTATTGGATCCCTGTCACTTTCCTGACAAGGGTGTGATAGGTAACAAAAAGTAAAGAACTCACATTCAGGAGAGCTATGGCCAGCTCTGGTGTGGATTGCGTACAGCGGTATAATCCCCGCTTATGGGATATGTAGGGAGGGGTCTCCGTCAGCACCGTCTGGTAGTCCAGAGCTCGAAAAAGAAAGACAGAAAGCAACAATAGTGCTCTCAATTTTGATGTGGTTCAATGTGCAGATAAGAAGAGGTAAAAAACTCACATTTGAGGGAGCTATGGCCAGCTCTGGTGTGGATAGCGTACAGCGGTATAATCCCCGCTTATAGGATATGTAGCGGCGATACGTCCGTCAGCACCGTCTGGTGATCCAAGGCTCCAATATAGAAGAATAAAAAGCAGCAATAGTGCTCTCAATTGTGATAGGTTAAGAGAGTAGTAGAGAAAATAAAATAATAATCACAAAGATAGAGCAGAGGTACTGCTCTATGGATAGGCGCCGGTGGTATGATCCCCACCTAGGATTTCTTGGAGTACTGGAACTTTAAAATTGCCAATGGAAGTAAAAGTAACCAGGAAAGGTTAAAATGCCAGGAATAGGTAAAAACAAAAGTTGTTTAAAGTGCATAAAGAGTGCAATAAAAAGAGGATTGGTACAATAAAGTAGCCAAAAAACTTTTATTGATCTAAAATACACAGTAAAATACAGAATTAATAACCATAAACGCGTTTCACCATAAGTGGCTTCTTCAGAAGAAGCCACTTATGGTGAAACGCGTTTATGGTTATTAATTCTGTATTTTACTGTGTATTTTAGCGGGGATTATACCGCTGAACGCAATCCACACCAGAGCTGGCCATAGCTCTCCTGAATGTGAGTTCTTTACTTTTTGTTACCTATCACACCCTGAACTTTCATACTATACCATTAGTCGCCTCTACCTCTCTTATATTTACATATACGAAACGGTCTACACCAGACGCATCCACAGAGGAACTCTATCAAGTATCCTAGACCATCTATTGGCACCCTAGCAATACTTTACTGGACTATCTACCCTTATTTGGCGCAGCCCTTCCATATCTTTTTGTATTTAAGAAAATGGTTACTAAGAATAGAATAATTTCCAATAATTTCATATTATAAATATATTAGAAAATAAAATTTACAAAAAAGCATGATGTTTTACGTACCAGCCACCTTTTGATATGGTGTATATCTATATGGATAATATGTAGTCAAGATATTGGAAACATCAAGGAATCGTTCATTTAGGAGACCTGTGAATTTAATTTAAGAATTTAAAATCAATTTTTTTAACATATTTAAGATTAGTGAACTTTCTCAGAACTAAAATTGCGATAGAAGATTCTCTATTAGATAAATCAGATTTCATAGATAACAAATTCATGTAAATATCAAGGATAAATAAAACTTTCTATACTTTGAAATTTCAAATAAACTGAACTCAGTGGTAAAATGGGAAGAAGGTTTGGGTTGAGTTTTTTCATTAGAAACATGGTTGTTGTTTTCCAGATCATTCAAAAAGGTGATGCATTGTATTAATAACTTAGAGACTGAATTAATAATTCTTCATAGATGGTATCTAGTCCCTCAAAATTACACACATGTAATGCTATAAATTCCAACTATTAATGGAGATGCAATTCTCAACTAGGTACTTTATTTCATACTTGGTGGAACTGTAAAACTGTAAAAACTATTAAAAGTGAAGTCAATGTTAAGTAAGGTACTGGATGATGTCTTGAAGATAACAATTACAATTAATGCTCAGTATTTTTTTTTTTTTTAAATCAATTTACCACTGATGCCTAGATCCAAAACGTTATTTATGATTCATCCCATTATGGCTGCTAAATTATGTTTATTTGAGTTTAAATGTAGTCCCTTGATGAACTGAATTAATCACATAGATTAATTATCAGTATATTATGGAAGAATGTGAATCTACATAGAGAAATATGGAACCCTTGGGTATTAAATTGTTTGATATCTCAACATAATCCTGTATGTCATAAAGACAATATAGACCCATTACTGAGGATTCATAGGTTAATGCAAATATATATTATTCTCTATCTTTCTTCTTCCTGAGTAGAAATATTATTTGTGTACTTTTTGTGTTAGGATGATTGATTAATTCTTACATCATTTTAGATGTTTATGCTTGTTTTCCACATCTTACTAAGGATGTTTGTAATCCCATATGAAATATTGGTTTGGTTGTATGTTGGTATGATATTTAAAAAAAATATTCTCTTTGCATATCTCAATGTACATTAAGCACCTATAAGTTTACGAAACCTGCGAGTTTCATAATGTATCGTAACTTATTGCATGTTATAACATGAAAAAGCCATAATAAAGAAATTAAAAAAAAAAAAAAATATTCTCCAATAAGGAGTATAACTTTGATACAAGAGAAATATTATGTAAATATTTCTCAGGACCCTGTTTGTGATTCAGCACGTTTAGATCTAGAGTTCAGGAATGAATGATCACCTGATTGGCCCAAATTTGGACAAATTGCAGTTCATAACACAATACATTTTAAATGTGGTCTAGTATGTGGTAATAATGTATGCAGTGTGTGAATGCTTGGTGTAGTGTATGACATGTGAATTCCCAACTCCCACATATGTCACAGACATGGCCTGACACTTAGTTGAACAAGAAGTCCTCCTAAATTAGGTGCTTACTCATTATGAATCATTGAGAATTCCTATAGACATTTCTTTTATAAACATCCAGCACATATATATGCAGCTAAAGGCAGGTGCCTACCATGCCTACTCACAAGTTAGGTTTGGTATATACCTCTCGGATATTCACTCAGGCATCTCTTAAAAAGTTAATAGCTAAGATATTGGGGGAAATAGCCACTAGCAATGGATAGCAATATGTGCAACCTTTTTCCTATTTTTTATTTGTATATCTATTGTTGTACTTACCTTGTGGCTATGTATGTATGCTTATTTTTTTATTTAGTGTATTGTTATTTGGGTATATGTAGATATCATCCTTTTAACCACTTATAGTATGCACTGGTAGTTTCTATCTTCATGTCATTCACAACTATAAGCCCTACTCGAATTAGCCTTTTTACTGTTATTATCACAAATACCATCTCTACTTACTTCTTACTCACTATGTTAAGCTGTCTGTAATGACAATGTTCATCTTGAACATTAGTATAAAACCTTATCTGTATGGTAGACCTCATTTTAAAGCAAGCCATGTGATCCTTAAACTTCTATTATGAATGTAATGGTATCATGTTATATATAAAAATTGAGGGATTATGATGTGCATTGTAAGAATTCTGTGTTCTTTTATGGTCCCCTGCCCTACTAACCTGTGTTATCCGCTATCAAAATAGGTTGATGTGCTATGTATCCAGTCACACAGACACAACTTGTTTTCATTGTATATTGTATTTTAAAATGAAGCTTTCTTTTCATTTGACACTTTTCCCCAATCACATCCTCTGTGATCCATCCATCATAGCTATTCTCACTTCCCTCTTGCTGAATGGAGTCTTCCAATTTTATAATCCACACAATACCACGTTGATGATGAAGAAATAATCTTTCTGTGGGAGTAAGAGCTAATAAAAATGAAAAGAACAGAATAAATGAAATGAAAATGTGAAGAAATGCATAATCATTCATTAAGGACACTTTTTTTACGTATGTTGTGTTGTATTATTTTATTTTATTTTATAGAGAACATTATTTTGATCAACACATTGAAAGCACTAAAATGGCAAGTAATCCATGCACAGTTAATTTTGATCTTTCAGAAATAAAAGCAAGGTATTAAATTAGAATTAAAGATAAATATTGAGGGATTTAAGTAATACTTCTATAATGTTAATCTTGAGGTCAATTGACTCTTTTGTAGCAAAATAACATTTGTTCCCCCTATCGCACACATCTCTGAAATCACTATATATATATATACTAGGATACATATCAAAACTGTTTGCAGTTTTTATAATTGCAATTCCTATCTCCAGCAAAACAGGCTTATTCACTACTAGAGTGAGAGTTGTTGGGATTTCAAAGTGATTTTGAAGTGAATTAAAAATGTTTGGCCATTATTATATTTAAATAAGCATATATTTTATCATTGATTTGCTTATTATTATTTTATTATTTATATAGCACCAGCAAAATTCTGTAGCGCTGTACAATGGATGGACTAACAGACACGTAATGGATGCAAAGGAACAGAGGGGTTGAGGGCACTGCTCAATGAGCTTACATGCTAGGGGGAGTAGGGTATAGTGACACAAAGGGCATAAGCAGAGGTTATGAAATAGGTTTCTAGAAAAGTATTCACTGGGAACTTAGTAGGTTATTTTTGACAATTGTAGGAGAGGAGTCATGGGGTGAGTAACAGTTTAAATGATATGCATTCCTGAAGAAGTGTGTTTTCAAATATTTTTTGAAGGAGTGGAGACTGGGGGAAAGTCTAACGGAGAAGGGAAGGGAGTTCCACAGAAGTGGTGAAGCCCTGGAGAAGTCTTGGAGGCGAGTATCAGATATGGGATAGAGGATAGACGTAGGTCTTCGGCAGAGCGCAGGGGCCTTGATGGGACATACTTGTGTATTAGGGAGGATAGGTAGGTTGGAGCAGCATTATAAACTAAGATAAACCAAGAGTGGATCAGTGCTTTCAAGCCACAGAAACCGGCAGCACACTTAAAGAAATGGGTTTACCTCCCAAACCCCACAGTACAGATAAAGGATATTAGAAACATAGAAACATAGAAACATAGAATGTGACGGCAGATAAGAACCATTCGGCCCATCTAGTCTGCCCAATTTTCTAAATACTTTCATTAGTCTCTAGCCTTATCTTATAGTTAGGATAGCCTTATGCCTATCCCACGCATGCTTAAACTCCTTTACTGTGTTAACCTCTACCACTTCAGCTGGAAGGCTATTCCATGCATCCACTACCCTCTCAGTAAAGTAATACTTCCTGATATTATTTTTAAATCTTTGTCCCTCTAATTTAAGACTATGTCCTCTTGTTGTGGTAGTTTTTCTTCTTTTAAATATAGTCTCCTCCTTTACTGTGTTGATTCCCTTTATATATTTAAATGTTTCTATCATATGCCCCCTGTCTCGACTTTCCTCCAAGCTATACATGTTAAGATCCTTTAACCTTTCCTGGTAAGTTTTATTCTGCAATCCATGAACCAGTTTAGTGGCCCTTCTCTGAACCCTCTCTAAGGTATCAATATCCTTCTAAATATACGGTCTCCAGTACTGTGTACAATACTCCAAGTGAGGTCTCACCAGTGTTCTGTACAATGGCATGAGCACTTCCCTCTTTCTACTGCTAATACCTCTCCTATACAACCAAGCATTCTGCTAGCATTTCCTGCTGCTCTATTACATTGTCTGCCTACCTTTAAGTCATCAGAAATAATCACCCCTAAATCCCTTTCCTCATATGTTGAGGTTAGGACTCTATCAAATATTCTGTACTCTGCCCTTGGGTTTTTACGTCCAAGATGCATTATCTTGCACGTATCCACATTAAATGTCAGTTGACACAATTCTGACCATTTTTCTAGTTTACCTAAATCATTTGTCATTTGGCTTATCCCTCCTGGAACATCAACCCTGTTACATATCTTAGTATCATCAGCAAAAAGACATACCTTACCATCAAGACCTTCTGCAATATCACTAATAAAAATATTAAAGAGAATGGGTCCAAGTATAGATCCCTGAGGTACCCCACTGGTGACAAGTCCAAGCTTTAAATATATTCCATTAACTACAACCCTCTGTTGCCCGTCACTCAGCCACTGCCTTACCCATTCAACAATATTGGAATCCAAACTTAAATATTGCAGTTTATTGATAAGCCTTCTATGTGCAACAGTGTCAAAAGCCTTACTGAAATCTAGGTAAGCAATGTCTACTGCACCCTGATCTATAATTTTAGTTACCCAATCAAAAAAATCAATAAGAATAGTTTGGCATGATCTCCCTGAAGTAAACCCATGTTGTCTTTGATCTTGAAATCCATCTGTTTTTAGATGTTCAACAATCCTATCCTTTAACATGGTTTCCATCACTTTCCTCACTACTGAAGTCAGGCTTACTGGCCTATAGTTGCCCGACTCCTCCCTATTACCTTTCTTGTAAATGGGCACAACATTCGCTAACTTCCAATCTTCTGGGACTACTCCTGTTAACAATGATTGGTTAAATAAATCTGTTAATGGTTTTGCTAGTACACAACTAAGCTCTGTTAATAGCTTTGTGTGTATTCCATCAGGACTTTAATTTGTGGCTTGGTGAATGGTGTCGGGAGCAAGGATTTGGCTTTATTTCTGATGTTTGATCTCAGAACTGCTATCAACAGTTTGCTGCTTCTTCTAAAGTCTATTTGGATTGTTTTATCTGGACAGTTGTGATTTTAATTTTATTAATTCAAATACATAGGCGCTACCTTTTTTCTCTCTGGAGCAGCATTATGTAGGAACTTGTAAGCAAGCAACATAATCTTAAATTGAGCCCTATATCTAACTGGAAGCCAATGTAGGGACTGACAGAAGGGAGAGGCGTGGGAGGTGTGGGTGGACAGGAAAATGAGCCTTACCGCGCTCATAATAGATTGCAGCAGTACAATCTGGGAACACGTTAGACCACTGAAAAGAGGATCAAGGCTGTGGAGGTTTCTGCCAGATTGGAGCGTTGAGGGCATTGAGATTTAGGTGTGGGATATGCTGATATCAAACTTTAGCATATGGTGGTCAGATAAAGGAAATGGAACAATGGAGAGATTAGAGGTAGTACAGAGATTGATAAATATGAGGTTAAGAGTGTTTCTTGCTGTATGAGTTGCTGAAGTAGACCACTGTGTGAGGCCAAAGGAGGAGGTTACAGAGAGGAGACGGAAGGCATCAGGGAAGTTGTGGTTGATAATTGGGATGTTAAAGTGTCCAAGTATGAGGTAAGGAGTGCTAGAAGAGAGAAAGTGGGGTAGCCAGGAAGAAAAGTGTTCAATGAATAGCCTAGGGTGACCGAGGGGGGTGGCGATAGATTATGGCAATTCTTAAAGGAGTGGGCTTATATATGTGCACAGTGTGAACTTCAAAGGATAGGGCAGGGGCAGGGAGGATAGGTTGAAAGGTACATTGAGGGAAGAGAAAGATGCCTACACCGTCGCCTTTACAGTTGAGTCTAAGAGTGTGGGAGAATTGTAGTCCACCTAAACATAAAAGAAGCTGGAGTAGCGGTATCAGAGAGGGACAGCCAGGTCTCAGTAAGTGCTAGTAGTGTAATGGAATTACAGATGAAGAGGTCGTGTATGGCTGTTCATTTAATATTGCTACAGATGGAATGGACGTTCCAGAGTGCACAGTAAATGTTGGTAGAGTTGGATAAACTGCAGGGTATTTGGATTGTTGTTTCTAGTTTTTGCTTAATGGCTTGTAATTAGAAGGTGCAAAATGAGTAAGAAGGATCCCCAAATTAGTGAAGGATTCAAAAGTCAATTCTGTTTTCATATTGGATATTCTGGATTTAAATTTGAAATTCACTTTGCATTAACTTTGAACTCCCTGCAATTTTCACTTTAGTGAATAGCCCTGATTAATGTTTCAATGAGCCTTAAATAATGCTATATTCTTACTCATTTTGTACCTTCTAATTATTATTATTATTATTATGTTATTTATATGACGCCATCAAATTCCACAGCGCTTTACAATGGGTGGACGAACAGACATGTAGTTGTAACCAGACAAGTTGGACACACAGGAACATAGGGGTTGAGGGCCCTGCTCAATGAGCTTACATGCTAGAGGGAGTGGGGTAAAACGACACAAAAAGGTAAGGATAGTATTAGACTAGTGACAGTTGCAGAAGAGGAATCAGTCAGGAGCCATTAACAGTTTAATTGATACGCTTTTATGTAGAAGTGGGTTTTTAACGATTTTTTGAAGGAGTGGAGACTGGGTGAGCATCTAACGGAGGAGGGAAGCGAGTTCCACAGGAATGGTGCAGCCCTCAAGTAACCTTGAAAACGAGCATCAGAGGTGGAAGTACGGACAGAAGATAGACGAATTACAAGCGAATGAGCAAATTAATGCTAAAATATATGCTTACGTTAAAAATATACAACATCTTCAAATATAGTCTACATTATAATATTCATGAGGCATTGGAGGGTACTTTATTTAGTAATTATAGAAAAACACAATATTGAATCTACATGACTTAATAGTGAGGAATAAAATCTCATTTTATACAAAACAAAAATCAATCTAAATCTAAAAATATCAATATGCAATGAAAAATATAGGGATGTGGTTAGAGCACACCATGTTAAGACAATTCTGCATTAAATAGCTCTAATTTGTACTGTGGTACTTTGACTCAGTAAAAGAACTGACTAGGTCCATATGATGGGAGCAAAATGACATATTTTTCACTTAGGGTAGTTGTTTGTCTCTTATATCCATTAAGTTTGCTTTGAATCTGTATGTTGTAGTTCACATAGAAAAACCATGGCAAACCATGGCAACAAAATAAGAAGAACAAACCCCAGCAATTTGGCTCAAAGATACTGTATCTGCATGACTAGCACTTTGATGTCGCTGGCATTGAACTCTCACAATAGGAGTATACAGGAGTAATTAGTTAACCTGTCTGTGTAAATGTGTAAATATTGCATTAGAAAGAAAAGGATGGGTGTTTATAAAATGTGATTGTATTTCAATAAAAGCATTCATATGTTTAATATATGAATTTATATGTTTTTAATTCAAGGTTCTTAGTTTTTCATCATTGTAGCTACTCTGGCACATCCTGTAATTTTTTTTTACTATATCTAGAAATAATATCATTCAGTACTGATTTAATGAAAATGCACAGTTATTTGTAGACATGTTCTTTTTACCAACGATTAAGAAGTTATGCTTAAAATCACTGATGATTTTTAGCTGGTGACCTATCCACCATTTTTTGGTTTCTAAATTGTAGACATGATTTTACTATTACTTGTTGTTTGTCTGTTTCTTTTTCACATTTTGTTTTGCTTATTTCAGATTCTGTTGACATTTTGTCATCTGGTTCATATTACAATTTTATATTAGTTTCATTCACATTAACTGGCACTCAAAGCTTTAGGCATATATAAACTTCTGAACCTCCCCAGTGTCCTCAATTGGCGTTGTTTTAAATTAAATATTTTTTTAAACATATTGATCATTATACTAAAAAAAGTGTTTCTCAAACTATTTCTCAAAACACAATAATCGTCTAAGATTTATTGATTACCTAGCTGTATTTCAGTGATAGTATCATCAAAACATGGACTGTTAGTGGGCCCTGAGGACTGGTTTTGAGAAGTACTACTTTACAGGGATCAGCATATATATACATCCATCAATCTATCCATCTCATTGCCATGGAAAATATAGTTTGGGGATCTACTATTTAAAAGTGGGAACTTTTGCTTTGATTTTATATTTTTGGTAAGGTTGTTCAAATTAGTAAATATTTTTGGATAAACTTTTAAAATAATGCATTATTTTGAAAACACATTTTGCTTTTTTATGATCTATTTTTTTTAAATATTTTTAAAAGTTTATCCAAAAATCTAAATACATTTGAAAAATGTATCCAAAAATATAAAAATATATAATAATATAAAATATAAAAAATGCAATCCTAACTATACCAAAACAAAATGTATCAACACACAAATATAAGCAAGAATTTCAAAATTGTTTAGTATTCTTGTATTGTGGGATTGTAGCTGGATTATATCCTATAATAATGCAACCTGTGTACAAACTGCAGAGCCACAGTATATGGTGTGTGAAAAATATAGGGAAAACATATTACACATACTCTGGCAAAAAAATTCAGGAAATTGCTGACTGATACATATTAATATGCTTCTAAGGTTTCAATTTAAAAATAAAAAAATATTTCTGGAGGACTATTCAAAAAAATACAGTGCAGTAGATGTCCTACCCTCAACTACAACCATCACATTCATTGCTTCAATGCTTAAAAAAAAACATACATTTACAATACAGTTGGAAGAACGTAAACCAAACTGTAGCTAACTTGTTAAAATAGATGATGTCCTTTACTGAATGCTAAGTAATACAGGGCAACATGTTTGCTTATGAAGAAATGTGCCAATGAAATTATGGTGGATCTAACATAATTGTACAGCTTGCATTCAGCCTAAGGTCTAATCTCTTATGAGCAAGAAAGTTTAATATAAATATATGTATAGAAATATGGAGATTGTGTATTCTATATGTTGGTATTGTAAAAAAAATATGTTTAAATAAGTCTAACTTTCCCAAAAGAAGAACTCTACAAGTATATAACTGCAGAGCAAATATTTTTTTTTGTGTGCATGATGATTCCTTATGCATTCTCTTTTTATTTCTATAATATAAAAATGGCAGCTGTAATTGGTTTACAAAATTGAATCCTACATTTGGGTGACTGCATAGTGGCTGCATACACGACATAAGTCAGCCCCAATGCCACATAGAGTTCAGGGGCACTATAAGTACCTAAATAACTTAAGCTGGAATGATTTTGGTACCAATATCCTTCTGAAGATACAGTCTCGAGTACTGTGTACAATACTCCAAGTGAGGTCTCACCAGTGTTCTGTACAATGGCATGAGCACTTCCCTCTTTCTCCTGCTAATACCTCTCCCTATACAATCAAACATTCTGCTAGTATTTCCTGCTGCTCTATTACATTGTCTGCCTACCTTTACGTCATCAGAAATAATTACCCCTAAATCCCTTTCCTCAGATGTTAAGGTTTGAACTCTATCAAATACTCTATACTCTGCCCTTAGGTTTTTTGTCCAAAATGCACTAATCCACATTAAATGTCAGCTGCCACAGCTCTGACCATTTTTCTAGTTTTCCTAAATCATTTGCCATTTGGCTTATCCCTCCTGGAACATCAACCCTGTTACATATCTTAGTATCATCAACAAAAAGACATACCTTACCATCAAGACCTTCTGCAATATTACTAATAAAAATATTAAAGAGAATGGATCCAGGTACAGATCTCTGAGGTACCCCCTATGGTAACAAGAGCATGTGTCATGATTTTGAGCAGATCAGGTAAGAGTCTTTGGCCAGTGTTAACAACAGAGGCTTTATTGGTTCGGACATAATAGAACACAACAGGATATCTTGTAAATTAAATAATAGGGAGAAGGAAAATAAGAGAAACAAAGGTTTAGGCAATATGCCCTATATAAATAATAAACAGAGTGTAGGTAGATAATAAGGGAACCTATAGATTAAAGTATAGGTAGAATATAGAGGGACAAGTATAAAAGAATAGAACAGAGCAGAACAACAAGGTTTCAGGAAAATAGCTAAAGAAGACTTTAGTGAATCAGTCCCCTCTTGGAAGGAAGTCTAATAACATATGGAAATAACACCTTGCAATATTAGAGATAAAGTCCAGGTTGGTGTTATAAAGGTTGATGTAAATATGATTTGGCAGGATTAAGCAGAGCAGAAGTGTAAGTTAGGTTGGTTTGGTGCAGGTCGGTCTAAAGCTGGTTGGTAGGATAATGCAGAGTAGAATTGTAGGTTAGGCTGGTTTGGAACGGGTTGGTATCAAGCTGGTTAGCAGGATAGACGTGTAGGTAAGGCTAGTTTGGAACAGTAAAGTCCCTGTGGTAAGTTGGATGTAGCCTTTTGTAGCTTCTTGATTAGCCCAGACAGGTGAGGATGACGAAGGTTAGTGGTTAGTGTTGCAGAGATGGAACTGGTTATTAAAGCAACAGGAATAAACAAACATTAACTTAGCTGTCAGGATAGGATCCTTTTATTGCTGTTCACCCAGTTAGTCACATGTATTTGCTTTTGAGGTGTGTTGTAGCTGTGTATAAATACAATACTTTCAGAATACAGCAGAGTAAGCTTTATATCTCTCAACAACATTCTCCTATTGCCCGAGTCATATGTTTGAAAATTTGTCTATGAACGCTAATGCCAAGATAGCTGAAAATCACATGTCTTTTAAAAAAAAAAAAATGCAGAGGTATTAGTTGAAAGGTTATTCACTAAACTGAGAATTCAAAGCAAATGCAATATTAAGATGAAAATAGCCAAATTAGAACAATTCTCTAAGTCAGCTATGCTGTCAGGTTATCTGGCGTTCAATGGTTTCTTCAACCACTTTAACAATGTGTGCCTTTAGTAGTTATGGTGATAGTGGTCTGTATATATCCAGAGAAAGAAAGTTACATCCCCAGCACATGTGACTTTGGCAGCCTGGAACTATATTTCAGGATGCCAAATGTCAATTCTGCTAAAAAAATAGACCGTCTTCAGCGCACACTGCATGATGGCAACAGCCGTATTTTCCACAGCATGTCGCAAGAGAAATAAGACTTGTCTGTAAGAATGTTCTGATGTGTTGGCTTACAAGCCAACAAATCAGAGGGCTCTGACTAATATTGCATAGCATGGGAACAGTTGATCAGCAGCTGGTTTCAAAGATTTAGTTAATATGACCCCGATCTGATGGTGGCTTAAGTAGGGTCAAAACCTCCCTTATAATAATATGGGGGACTTATTGACAACCATTGTTTAAAAAAAAAAATAATAATAATATTGCAGCTGACTATCAAGCGCTGGGCAGTCACCTAAAAAATAACCCTCATACTGTTGACCCACCTGAGGCCTGTGAGCAAATAGCTAAAAAAAAATCTAAAATCTTCTGATCTGGTCTGATTTGAACAACTGGGCCTGCATATGAAGCATTTGAATTTGAATTTCAGCTGTCCAGTAGAGTTGGGTCCAACAAAAATATGGACCAATTCTTGCCCATTCAGGGCACACAAGACTGGGGGAGCCAGATTTGAGTGACCGGAAGAGGAGAGCAAGAGGCAAAAGAGACACAAAGGGAAAATATGGGAGATATACTAAAGGGGAGTGTAAGACAAAAAGTAGATAAGATACACTAAAAGAGAGTATAAAAAACACAAAAATGGGTAAATTTGAGATTGGGATTAAGGGACACACTCAGATGAAGATGCATTTTTTGGGGGAGGGGATGGGAGTGAGTGGCAAAATGCATCTTTGCTTATGTAGCTAAAAATCCTTGCACTGACCCTGGATACTAAACATTGAATTTATAAGTATTACCTACACATACACTAAATGCCCACTAAAGAGTGTAAATGGGTTATTATGATTCTCTGTTTTTTGTTTTTTTCTAGCGATTATTCCACAATAAATATATATTTTATACAATTAAATACTAATTTTCTTTGGATTTTCAAAGAGGTTGGATGAAACTAATGATTAGTAACTCTATTATTAATTAATGTACATACATATGTAGGTCACCCAAGAAATATATATTAAATCTGTATTTACCAAATTAAACATGTTAGAATTTGACATGTTCATTAATTCTGCTACTGAAAGGGTCCCAGTAGACGCAGATATGTATAGGGAATTATAATGTTCACAAACCCTTTACTCTCTAGTAACATGCTTACAGAGTATTTCTTTACTTATTTTTAATTTGCTGTTCTTTACTTTATTAGTATCTAGAATTCTGTCAGGATTACTAATTGATCGCAGAACTGTATGACACCTAGGACTAAGGATATCGTCTAACCGGACCTTAGAATGGCCGGACTTAAAGTATCCAAGAATAGTCAGAATACTTGCCAAGGTCAGGGATAGAGAATCAGACACAGCGATGAGGAAAAGCCAAAAGTCAAGGATACCAGAAATCAGGCCTATAGTGTCCCATTAATATATACAATGGAGATACAGCTGTTGATCTACAAACAAAAGGAGTAAAACTGTGTAATAATTATGAAAAAGTAAACTGTGCAAATGTAATATTCAGAATCCTGCTGCTTAAAATGCTTAGGAATACTGCTGTATATTCCTAACATTGGCTTGGTGATCAGTTTCCTCCAACATCACTTGATGGGGGGGGGGGCTAATGCGCAATGAGCGCCGCAATCGTATTAGGCCCTCCCCATAGGAAAGCATTGTATCAATGATTTCCCATGGGGTTTCACTGACGCTGGATGACCTCATTGTCAGTTAGGTGACTTAAAACAAGCAGGAAGTGCCTAGCCAGCAGGAAGTGCCTGTAGTGGCTATCCTAGTGCTGCAATGTAAAGACTGCAGTTTATCTAAAACTGGAGTATTTTACATTGCAGGACTAAGTGTGACATGGATACTGCACCCAGACTACTTCAATGAGTAGTCTGGGTGCCTATAGTGTCCCATTAATATATACAATGGAGATACAGCTGTTGATCTACAAACAAAAGGAGTACAACTCTGTAATAATTATGAAAAAGTAAACTGTGCTTCTAAGAATGAACTCACAGGATGAAATAGAAATCAAGTGCGTCAGGGTGCCTCCCCAAAAGCACTAGGGGGAAAAGGATGTTTCATTCACTTTCAACACCTCCAAGACAGAATTGATTATCTCAGAACTCCAGATAAGTGATTGGAGTATATTTATGTAAAATAAAATAATTGTAAATGAAAATTAAGAAAAAACAATACATAAAATCAATAACAACAATCATACTAAATCCCATATATATGCTGTTCTAATTTATTCTGTTATGAAGAGAAAGTTTAGAATGGCTCTGTCTCTACATGTACAAAATTAGTTCTTCTTAAAGATAACATCTTTATTAAATACTCACATTGGCTTTGTTGGAATTTCTCTGAAATACATAAAAAATCTGTGTTTTTACTCCCCTTGACAAAAAAGGCTACCTTTTGTCAAGCTTGTCATTTTTCCTAGCGATCACCAGTTGCAGCTGTATGGGGAAAAAAATCTTGCTGTTGCAAGATCATCCATGGATCTCTTTCTCATGCATGATAATACTGTGTTGATTTCAGCTCCTGGCAGCTGAAGCACCAGGAGATGAAGAGGATCAGACAGAATAAGATGGTGGCACATGAGAGGGACCGTTTCAAGTAAATATAGCCTACCCCACCTGCCTCCTATGATCAAAAGACCAGCAGCAGTGATTTCACAATAGAGGATCTTTGGAAATAACGCTTTAAATGTTGCAAAGAGAGATAGTCATAGAAGTTTAAAAACAAATGAGCTTGTTGGATCAGCCAAAAATATGAGTCTTTTTCAATGAAATTCAATTTTAACCCTTATTAGAAACATTAACCCCTTCGTGATTATTGAAATATTGGACAGTAAACCCCAGTTGTTAAAAAAATAAATTTATAAAAATAAATACATCCATTAATAAAAAGTTTTAATCCTTTGATAAGTTGCATGATGACTGAGGATTTAATACTTCCATGTCAGAGTTACTGCTAGTGAGAAGGATGTTTTTGTATAAGTAAAAATGAAAAATTCCTGCTTGAGATCTGAGGAAGACAAGAAAGTCTGGCCTATTAATATTATGTTACACCAATAACAAAGGCATCATTGCATACTGCAATACTCTGGTTATTTTTGCATAGCATTTATATTATGAATATATTTTGTAGTACACTGATACGCACATTTTGTTCATCAGAATTCAGTTAATCCAAACTGCTTTTCCTAAAAAGATTCCATTGGATGAAAACAATTTATTTATTTTGACAAATTGAATCGGAACAAAACTATTTATTTTTTTTGCTAATCACAATTTTGGCAATATTATACTATTTACTACCAATTATTTAAATGAGCAGAAATATTGGATCCATTCACCAAATGGATTTACACTTCTTTTTAAATTTCACACAAAAGATGGATGTTAATTAAAAATGAGATACTCCTAAAAAAGCATGATAATCTTTTTGCAGTATATCCACAGGTTTATTCAGGAAGTGAGAACAGTATACCATTTCATGGGTGAATTTAACCCATCTGTTATCAGTCTCAGTCCACACATATAAAGTATAGTAAAAAATATAAAATAATACACTGCCAACACATACAAGTAAGTGTTAGTATGTATACATCAATGAGCAGGGACATTGGGCAGACTCTCTAAATGTGTTTACGCACCTTTTTTATATTTCACACAAATGTATCCGATAACCTCACTAATTAAAGATAGATATGAACATATGTAAATAATTAAAACAACTTTCCATGACACCTTACATCAATTCCCAGTGCATAATCATGAGAAAAATATATTATTATGCTTCACAACATGCTCCCTCAAACACATATAACCAGACAAACAATTACTATAAATATATTGGGGACTATTTTGGGGCAGGTAAAATTTTGTTTATGTTGGTGGCTAAAGGTTTGAGGAATCTTATCCACTGGAAGGTGATATTCCTTAACTACATAAGACAAAGTGATTGGGTATCCTTGGGTACTATTTTTGATAAAGGGAGTGGGATGTTGCCTCCATAGCATGGCAATACTTCTATGACATTACAATACAGCGTGTTATTTCTACAGCAAAAATAAGTGCAAAAAAGAGTTGAGAATTAGTGCCACATGTTTATTTCAGAAAGAATATTAATAAATTAAGCATATAGTGTTAAAAGTATTAGCACTATTGATATTCTTGAGAAATCCCCCTCTAAGTTATATGTTTACTATATTAATATTAAAAACGATGTAGAATCACTAGTTTACTAAAATAATAATAGTATATTCTATAAAACTAATTAATAATAATAGAAAAATAGAGACAGACAATTAAAATAAGAAAGAAGAAAGAGAATAAAATAATAAAGTAGAAAAATAAAGGGAGATAGGAATGGAAGGAAATAAACAATGATATTGGTACTATTTGCCTTTATGCAATGTGCACGTGAATCACAAATATCAAGGCACAATACCTATCTGAAATATTTCTGAAAAAAATTAAAAAGATAACGTATTAGGACCAGGTCACTGATTATCACAAATTCCTCTAATTATTGGGATTGCAGTACCACCAAATCCCTCACTTAAGTAACACTTTACTCCAAAGCCAAGGGGTATAGCAAAGGGTAGATGTCATTTGATGGTCTTTCTCATATTACTCTGAAATCCACCACACATGGGTGAAGGAGGAGAAAGCCATTTGTTAGTCTCCTGGACATTGGATGGAGGAAATAGAGTTAATTTTTGGACCTTGACTTGTTAATCTTATGATCTTGGGGATCCCAAATCTTCTTCTTCTTTTTTTTAAATCTTTAAGCAGTGAAGGATCAGTGGTGGTGAGGCTTGGAGAAAAGTTGGTGTCTCACAGTCCGCATAATATAGCAGCGCATCTTATTACTGACATCACAGTGATAAATTAAATGGTTCATTTTCATTGTGAATAACATAACCTGGTCTTTGGTCAAAGTGTTTTTTTTTTCTAGCATGAAACATGATGTCATTTTGCATATAGCTTTTTGGAATAAATATATTGCAATTCCAAAAAAAACCTCAAAGTTATGTTCCACTAAATTGTTTCAGTAGTGTCACATCTTGTGACTATGTTGCTTAAAAGTAAAGTAGTTTTCTTCTTTGCAGGAGAAATGGTATAATGTGCAGTCTTTTAAAGTACAACTGCACACCAGCAATACAGTCAAAATATGATCCAAATAATCAATTGCACAGGAAAAAACTTGAAGGTACATTGGCAAATCTGAACATGCATGCTTTATCTCACATTAGGTTATAGCATTGAATGTGCCTCCTTGTTTCTACAATAAAACAGCCTAGAATGTAAAAAGCAATACATAGTATTTCAGAATATATGAAATTAAAGGTGTGGCCGGTGTTATTAGGCCTATCACACTTTATAGAGCAATAACTTGCTCTAGTATAAAACACTGTGCAAACCAATACTCATAGCTCTCTGTATTCTACAATTAGCTTCTTATGAACTTTCATGGGAAAAAGAACAGTCTGCAGCAGTACAATATGTAAGCCATAAAAGTATAGTTATTAAAAACCTGCCCAACAATAAATATGACCTAAGCCATTATAGATCATTGGAGAGATGCTAAAAACATAATTAGAGTGAGATTTCAAACATTCACGTAGCACTGTTAATGTGGATTGAAGAGAATAGTGTTCACTGATTTGTAGCAAAAGATGACACTTTTATCATCTAAGACATTTATCATCTTGGACATTTATATATATATATATAAAAAAAAAATAGCCCTAAAGCATGTGTTTCTAATAAAACTAGAAACTCCACAAAGATTATATATGGGTCATCTTTTCTCTTGGTAAAAGGGCATCACAGACCAAAAAAGTCACACATTTTATTCTTAAAATCTAAAAACTAATTTGAGTATGCTATATAGAAATTATTGTGAAAAAATAAAATAATAAAAATCTAAAATGTGCAAAACTAAAATGTTTGTACACACCACATACTCTCCAAAAAATGCTGAAAATTTCTGTATAAAAATATCATAAAATTTCACAAACTAAAAGGTCTACCCATACGTTAAAAAAAATATGAGCCAGCAGGAAATTAAAATTACTTTTAAGTTGGAAACTATGCACTTATTTTCATGTTTCTTTGCATGCTCTGTAGATCAATCGTCCACCTAGTAGTTACAGAGTCAATGTGGGAGTTATCTGGAGTTTGAATGTCCCACTCCAGGGATTTTTCCTAATATTTGTAGCAATATTACATAATCTATGCATTGTTGACTGTTGAACTGTTGAAACACGAATAGCTGAAAATCCTGCAATATTTGCATTGGTCAACATTTATGTAACATCCTCTGAAAGAAGTACTCCCTACCAGTCCAGGATTTGGGGATTACCCTGTTGTGTCTAAAGTGGGTAATCCCTAAATTCTGGACTGGTTGCTTGAGGACCGAAAATAGTGGATTAGGTAACACTTGCCTGTTTTTCCAGTCTTCCAAGGTTGATGCAGTTCCTTCACATATGAGTAAGTATACTGAATATTTGAAATATAGCAAATATAAATGTATTTAAATAATCATGATATAATTTTGCAATTAGCCTTAGCTTTACAACATTTCTTACAGTGTACAACATGATATAAATAGAAAGTTTTAGATATAATTTTACATTACTATTAGATATCTGTAGCCTGGCAGAGATTTGCCTGATCTATTAGTATGTTTTAGTTTGCAGTAAAGGGGCTCTAAGCACCAAAACCAATACAGGAAATAAGAGAAACCTTAAGGTATTGAATGCAACTTGGAAGGAACACAACCTAATCCCCTCTACCATTTGCTGTCATATTATTATTTTCACTATAACAATATTACACATTCATCTATAGTTTATCCTAATGTGCATGTAATTAATATTGTGGTAGATAACATTTGGTTGGCAAACTTTTCATGTTGAATACAGAAATGTTTGCTTTACCCATCTTCTTTCTTTTTTCATACCCTACAGAATTTGTTTTATAAATACAACTATTCAAAATAATCTTAATATAGAGGTTTTAGTCCATAGATACTGTCCCTTTTCTGTGACAATATGTAACATGCATTTTTAAGAATTGGAAATGTTTAAATTTATCCGAGAACTTGACTCTAGTGATTTTAAAATTTAAAATCAAAAGTCTTTATGTTTGATCACTCCACACAGCATGATGATGCCATGCACTGTTAATGTTTCCAGTAGATGAACTCGTCAAACCTCAAGGTATTGACTGCAACATGGAAGAAACACAATACCCTTTTAGTGCTGCTTGTAGGGTTTTATACTGCGATCAGTCATTCGTTTTTCTTTTTGTGTTTCGAGGGTAGAGTTCTGTCAGTGAAAGTGGAAATTTGGGGTTGAGTTATGGGAGTGTGTGAAAAAAATATTTTTACCCCTTAAAAAGTTGCCATGGCCTGTTACTAAACAGCAAAGGAGGCTTACACCATGCTCACACTTGAGTCAGAGGAGAGTGACTCATTTGACCTATCTAACAGCGAGACACTTACTGCATTAGATGTAAAGCCCCTAAGCGATCTCACTGTAACACCATCTAGAAGGAGTTCAGAATGCAGTACTGTGTCTGAGCATACCTGGGTACCACAAAATCTACCTTTGAAATACCCATTTCTGTCAACCCCTGGTATCACAACAAGAGCTGATAATTGTGATCCAGATTTAAGCCTTTTTGAGCTTATGGCTGCGCAAAATAATTTGTATGCTTGACAATATCTTGTTGCCAATCCCAGTTCACCTGCAGGAAGAATATATGGCACCCCACTGAATACACTAACATGAGGAGTAATGATGCTAGTAATGATGCTCATATGGTCTCAGAGGCAACATAGGCTCAGCAAATCAATCAGGCAAATTTTAATTAGTGAGAACTGAAATTGGCAAGGCCTATATTTGACTCTGTAACTTTCCAAAACAGTACATAGGGTGCATGATTGTACTTGTGGGACATCACAGCATACAAATATGTGTGTTGTACTGCAGAAAAAGCTAACAGTATTATGACACTCACAGTTAAAATGCTATGCAGAACTTGTAAAATAAAATTTCTTAAATTCTCAATTTGTAGCTTTTATTCATATTAAATAGTGTTTCATATATACATATTTAATGGGAAATTGAATCCCTCTTTTTCCTGAACAAAATTATAAGTTATAAGTTTGGGAGCACTTAATATAAAAGCGCTAAATTATGGTTGAAGACACACGGCTCAAATTCTAGTTGGTTTTCTTTAGTTCAGTACTGTTGCCTCCATCCTTAATTGTAAACTTCCCAGGCACGACACCACTCAGTGGTGGACAACAGGTAGACAAAGCACCAGCACTGAATTTGAGTACTATTCAAGGACCAACACATTTACTCTAATATAACTGAGTGACAGTTGTTCTCCAGAACACAGAAGGTATAGGGAAAAAGAACATAAAGTTAAAAAAAAAGTAGATTCCTTTGACGAAAATACAAACAAACAACAAACTAGCAAATTGCTTTCAAAGAATAGTAAATGTATACATTATAAAAGATCATTTTGTATGACAGTGTTCGCAAGCAATTTTAACAATATTATTTAGGGAGAGAGCATAATATGAATGAAAATTCTTTGGAGTTATGCATTTTTATTATTTCATGTGTTAGGCGAGCTCTACTTGTTTATATTATTTTGTATATTTTTTTTAATTTTAATAGGTAGTGTCTCACTGATTAGGTAACTACAGCTTCTTATACATATTTACCCTCTGAATATTGGGATTTTTTTTATTATTATTACTATTCACATTTTATTTTGAAGAGTCACATAAAAATCTATAGTATTTTAGCAATCCATTATATAGCAGAGAAATCAAACTGTGCAATATAACCTTCACTTGCCATCGCTGGTCAGTTGATTGCAAACAATATACAATGCCTTCTTTCCTGTGGGCAAAACTCAACTTCATTCTCAATTTCAAAACCTAAAAGGTTTTACAAACTCCCATGTCCAAAGCAATTTTACAAAATTACTGACAATACAACACAATGCATTGTACCTCCAAATTGCACATAAACTTTATCTGCAATCTAGGGTGATCAATCTTTAAGAAATACATTTTTGATAATCTGTTTTAGTAATGTTATAGTACATTGTGGGCAGGTTTGAGCAACAGCTCTTGTACATGACATATAAAAAGAAAATCAATAACATATTACAGTGCTCTGTCAGAATGTGGCAGGTATAAAAATAATAAGAATACAAGTAATATAGCAAATAGAAGTCTATATTGTCCCATGTAGTGTGTGTGGCAATGGAAAACTGTTTAGTAACTGTTGTTCAACCGAAAATCCATATCAGTTGCATTAAAAGATTGGTCTAGTCCAAAACCTTGAAAAAGACAACATATACCTTTACAATAAATAGCTCTGGTCATTGCATAAGCATCATTCTGCTGACATTAAAAAAACTATTCCGTAAGTCTAACAGTATTGTGCAACCAGTGGCGTACACATGACCCATGGGGCCCCGGTGCGAAAATTGATCCGTGGGCCCCCCCCCCGCGCGCGCGGGCCAGGCCGCAACACATGGCGGTGGGCACCTGGTCGCAGGGGTTACAGGGCTGCGACCGCGGTATGTACGCCAGTGCATGCAGATGCACACACACTTAAAGGACCACTCTAGGCACCCAGACCACTTCAGCTTAATGAAGTGGTCTGGGTGCCAGGTCCAGCTAGGGTTAACCCATTTTTTTCATAAACATAGCAGTTTCAGAGAAACTGCTATGTTTATGAATGGGTTAAGCCTTCCCCCATTCCCTCTAGCGGCTGTCTCATTGACAGCCGCTAGAGGCGCTTGTGTGCTTCTCACTGTGATTTTCACAGTGAGAGCACGCCAGCGTCCATAGGAAAGAATTATGTATGCTTTCCTATGTGGCCAGCTGAATGCGCACGCAGCTCATGCCGCGCGTGCGCATACAGCCGACGGGGAGGAGAAGAGGAGGATCGGAGGAGGAGAGCTCTCCGCCCAGCGCTGGAAAAAGGTAAGTTTTACCCCTTTTCCCCTTTCCAGAGCCGGGCGGGAGTGGGTCCCTGAGGGTGGGGGCACCCTCAGGGCACTATAGTGCCAGGAAAACAAGTATGTTTTCCTGGCACTATAGTGGTCCTTTAAAGGACCACTACAGACACCCAGATCACATCAGCTCAATGAAGTTGTCTGGTCAGGTGTCAGGTCCCTCTAGTTTTAACCCTGCAGCTGAAAACATAGTTTCAGAGAAACTGCTATGTTTCACTGAGGGTTAATCCAGCCTCTAGTGGCTGTCTCACTGACAGCCACTAGAGGAGCACACTGAACGTCCATAGGAAAGCATTGAGTAATGCTTTCCTATGGGCGGTTTGAATGCGTGCGGTCGCATTCGAGCTGAGGGCTGAGGGGCTGAGGGAGTCCGGCGCTGGAGAAAGGTAAGTGCTGAGAAAACACACACATACACACTAGCTAACAGACACACACATTTACAGTCAGCGACAGACATACATACACACTCACTTACAAAACATACACTCTCATTAACAAACACACACTCACTAACAGACATCAAACAGACTCACTAAGACACACACAGTAACACACTCACTGACACTCACTAGCAGACACTCACACTAACACTCACTAGCAGACACACACACTAACACTCACTAGCAGACACACACACTCACACTAACACTCACTAGCAGACACACACACTAACACTCACTCTAACACTCACTAGCAGACACTCACTAGCAGACACTCACTCTAACACACACTAACACTCACTCACTCTAACACTCACTCACACTAACACTCACTCACACTAACACTCACTCACTCTAACACTCACTCACTCTAACACTCACTCACACTCACACATGTTTTTTTTTTAAATGTAATCCCCCCAGCCTCCTTACCTTTTGGAGTGCTGGGGGGATTCCCTGGTGTCCAGTGGCCCTGCTGACCCCGGGTGGCCGGTCGGGCAGGCGGGCGCGCGAGGGAGCACTCACTGCTTCCTCTTCAGCTCCCTCGCGCGCCGCGTAGGGATGCCGGAGCCGGAAGATGACGTCATCTTCCGGCTCCGGTATCATTGCGGTGTGCGAGGGAGCTGAAGAGGAAGCACTGAGTGCTCCCTCGCGCACCCGCCTGCCCGACCGGCCACCCGGGGTCAGCAGGGCCAGCCTCGGGGGGCCCTGGGGTGGTCGGCTCCTGGGCCCCCCAGGGGAAGAGGCTGGCTCTGTGGCTACATACCGGGTCGCAGGGGCGGCCGGGCCCCCAGGTGGGCCGGGCCCGGTCGCAGCCGCGACCCCTGCGACCCTGGTATGTCCGCCACTGTGTGCAACATTTAATAGATCTGAGACAATTAAATAAATAAATAAAATTCAGATAAAATATTTGAAAATATTAAAAGGTTAATATGTCAGATGACTTATCATTTGATACAGATTACATAATAGTTTTACTCCAGAAGTTTTTTTATTCTTTTTCTGACCAAAATTCCTTAAGTATGAGATAGAGAAGATCCTCTTGTAGCAGTTTAAGAAATCGCTTTTATTGCAAGAATGTTTATCTCCCATATCGGTGTGGTATTTTGCTGTTGTTAACTAGTTGCAGTATTATTCTCAATATTAGCCACATGGTCTGCTAAATCACCATTTTTGAGCTTAGGACGGGTAATTTAAAAAAACATCATATATTTTAAAATTAGGTTTGTGTGTGCTCCCTTAATATGTTTTTTGTTTAAATTGTGTATGCTGTTTATATCTTAAAAGTAGTATTAATATTATGTTCCAGGATATGGCAAATGATTAAGGTAAACTAGAAAATCATCAGAGTTGTGGCAACTGACATTTAATGTGGATACGTGCAAGATAATGTATCTCTGGTGTAAAAACCCAAGGGCAGAGTATATTAGAATATGTGATACAATCCTAACTTCAACATCTGAGGAAATGGATTTAGGAGTAATTTGACAACATGACAGGAGGCCTCGTATTTTTCTACACAGCAGCAAAGAAACACAGAAAAAAGAAGAGAGTAGGATGTACATAAGGCATAGTGACCTCATCACTTCCTCTTTCTTTGCTGCTCCATCAAGCAGACAGGTCATAGTATTACTCTTCTCCATTACTTTATGTTTATATTGCCTCTTTTGGGGTTGTTTCTGTATTATTTTTTAATATACTTTGTTGTTGTTCTTGCTGTGCTATGTGCATCTGTGTTTTTTCTATGTTATTTATTGTGTTTCTCTCTTATTCTTGGTTTCTCCCCTCTCCCCTCCTTGCTCTCACTTCTCTGGGGTTTGAGGGGCTTTTGGGTTACATGTTGAATTAGGCCATTTATATAAGCTGTTTAAAGGGATTTCACCCATAACCTTGGATTAACTATTAGAGCATGGATTAGTGCTCTCTGTCAGGACTGTGGCCTGCACTCAAGGGGTGAGCCCCCTACTCTATTTATATTGCACTGTGCTGCTGAATGAAGACATGCTGCTGCAGCCTCCGTTAACTGCTGGGCAGGATTTCCAGGACATACTACTTAATGAATATCTCCCATAACCTTGAATTAACTGTTTGAGCACAGATTAGTGTTCTCTGTCAGAGTTGTGGTCAGCACTGAATGGTTCATACCCTGTGCACCTGGGGTGAAGCCCCTACTATATATGTGCTGCACTGTGCTACTGAGTGGAGACATGCTGCTACAGCCTCTTAACTGCTGGATATGATTTCCAGGACATATTGCTTAAAGGGATATCTCCCATGACAGTGCATTAATTATTGAAAGAGCTGAGGGAAGCTCTCTATCAGGCTGATGGCCAGCACTTAAGGGTTCATACCCTGTGCACCTGGGCTGAGGCCCCTACTATATTTATGCTACACTGTGTTACTGTATGGAGACAGGCTGCTACAGCCTCTTAACTGCTGGATATCATTTCCAGACCATACTGCTTAAAGGGATATCTCCTATGACAGTGCATTAATTATTGTAAGAGCTGAGGGAAGCTCTCTATAAAGCTGATGGCCAGCACTTAAGGGTTCAAACCTTGTGTACCCGGGTGAGGCCCCTACTACATGTGCACTGCATTACTGAATGGAGACGTGCTATGACAGAGACTTTTAACTGCTGGACAGGAGTTTCAGCGCTCCCTGCTTAAAGGAATATCTCCCTCGACAACAAATTTAATTGTTGGAAAAATGATTGTTGTGCTCTATCGGAGCTGTGGCCAGCATTTAAGGGTTCATACCCTGTACACTCAGGGTGAGGCCCCTACTCGCCTCCTGTCATTTTTAAAATTAAGATTATTAGTACACTAAAGCTAGCATAATCTTCAATTATTTCAGATAACTTAAAGCTACACAGATAATGTAATAAAGTGGCAGGCAGTGCACATAGCATGCTTGGTTGAATAGGGAAAGGTATTAGCAGTAGAAAGAGGGAAGTTCTCATGCCATTGTACAGACACAGTTGAGACCTCTGAGAAGGGCTACGAAACTGGTTCATGGATTGCAGGATAAAACTTACCAGGAAAGGCTAAAGGAATTTATCATGTATAGCTTGGAGGAAAAACAAGAAAGGGAAGATTTGCAGTAAAAAGGCCACTCTTAATGTGGCTGTAATAACTCAGATGGTAGTTTATGGGGAACCTTAGAAACCGCACAGACAGTACAGGCCTCCACATAGTCTCTGATGTTATTTCTAAGAGAAGGCCACCAATAAGATCTGGAGACAGCAGATACAGATTTATTAATACCCGGATGTCCAGCTGTCACATTATCGTGGAACACTCTTAGTATCTCCTTTCTTTCCAGCAACGGAATAAATAATCTATCTTGAGATTTATTGCTGGGTGCCTGAGACTGAGCCGCCATGATAGTACAAAGAAGAGGAGATGACAAGGAAAGGACAATAGAGGCAATGATACACTCAGGTGGAACAATAGGGAATGTCTCTTGTTCTTGTTCTGATTCTATGTCAAATTGCCGAGACAGGGCATCAGTTGTAACGTTCTTGTAACCTGGTCTGTACGTGATGATAAAGTTAAAGCATGACAAGAACAAAAGACTATCCAGCTTGTCCAGCAGACAGCCTTTTAGCATCTCCAATATATGCCAAGTTTTTGTGATCAGCTATGATCAGAAGTGGGTCCTTAAGACCTTCCAAAAGATGTGATCATTCTTTCAGAGCTGGTATAATGGCCAACAATTCACTGTTACCAATATCATACATACGCTCCACAGGAGACAACTTTCTAGAAAAGTACCCACAAGGATGCAAAGAAGTATCCTGACTCTCCCTCTGAGAGAGAACAGCCCCTATCCCTGCCTCAGAGGCGTCAACCTCCAGTATGAAGGATAGTGTCCGGATGTACCAATATGTCAGCAGAAGTGAACAATCTTTTAAGAAGCTCAAAAGCATCTCTAGCTTCTTTAGACCATATAGTACAATTAGCCCCCTTATGTGTCATATTGGTGATGGGGTAGAGAAATCTTTGATGAATCTCGTATAGTAATTAGCAAACCCAATAAACCTTTGAATGGCCTTTAACCCATTAGGTAGAAACATAGAAACATAGAGTGTGACGGCAGATAAGAACCATTCGGCCCATCTAGTTTGCCCAATATTTCAAAATACTTTTAATTAGTCCCTGGTCTTATCTTAAGTCTAGGATATCCTTATGCCTATCCCACGCATGCTTAAACTCCCTCAATGTGTTAACCTCTACCACTTCAGCTGGAAGGCTATTCCATGCATCTTCTACCCTCTCAGTAAAGTAATACTTCCTGGAATTATTTTTGAACCTTTGCCCCTCTAATTTAAGACTATGTCCACTTGTTGTGCTAGTTCTCCATCTTTTAAATATAGTCTCCTCCTTTACCGTGTTGATTCCCTTTATGTATTTAAATGTTTCTATCATATCCCCCCGTCTCGTCTTTCCTCCAAGCTATACATGTTAAGTTCCTTTAACCTTTCTTGGTAAGTTTTATCCTGCAATCCATGAACCAGTTTAGTAGCCCTTCTCTGAACTCTCCCTAAAGTATCAATATCCTTCTGAAGATACGGTCTCCAGTACTGCGTACAATACTCCAAGTGAGGTCTCACCAGTGTTCTGTACAATGGCATGAGGACTTTTCTCTTTCTACTGCTAATACCTCTCCCTATACAACCAAGCATTCTGCTAGCATTTCCAGCTGCTCTATTACATTGTCTTCCTACCTTTAAGTCATCTGAAATAATTACTCCTAAATCCCTTTCCTCAAATGTTAAGGTTAGTAGGGTATCAAATATCCTATACTCTGCCCTTTGGTTTTTAAGTCCAAGGTGCATTATCTTGCACTTATCCACATTAAATGTCAGTTGCCACAGCTCTGACCATTTTTCCAATTTTTCTAAATCATTTGCCATTTGGCTTATTCCTTCTGGAACATCAACCCTGTTGCAAATTTTAGTATCATCAGCAAAACGACATACCTTACCATCAAGGCCTTCTGCAGTATCACTAATAAAAATATTAAAGAAAATGGGTCCAAATACAGATCCCTGAGGTACCTCACTGGTAACTAGACCTTGCTTCGAATACTCCGTTGACTACAACCCTCTGTTGCCTGTCATTTAGCCTTACCCATTCAACAATATTGGAATTCTAACTTAAAGGTTGCAGTTTATTATAGTTACATAGCTGAAAAGAGACTTGCGTCCATCAAGGTCAGCCTTCCTCACAAATGTTGTTGCTGTTGATCCAAAAGAAGGCAAAAAACCTGGTCTGAAGCGCTTCCAATTTTGCCACAAACTAGGAAAAAATTCCTTCTTGACCCCAAAATAGCAGTCAGATGTCTCCTTGGATCAAGCAGCTATTACCCGACTAATTAGAAATAATATCCCTATATGTTATGTTTTTGTAAGTATTTATCCAATTTCTGTTTAAACATCTGTATGGACTCTGACAAAACCACCTATTCAGGCAGAGAATTCCATATCCTTACTGTTCTTACTGTAAAAAAACCTTTTCTTTGCCTTAGATGAAATCTCCTTTTTTCCAGCCTAAATATGTGACCTCGTGTCCTATGTATAGCTCTGTTTATGAATAGATTTCCAGATAAAGGTTTGTACTGGCCCCGAATATATTTGTATAAAGTTATCATATCCCCTCTCAGGCGCCGTTTTTCCAAACTAAACAGATTTAATTTTTTAACCTTTCTTCATAACTAAAATGCTCCATTCCTTTTATCAATTTTGTAGCTTGTCTCTGGACCTTCTCCAGTGCCATGATATCCTTCTTTAGAACAGGCACCCACAATTGCACAGCATATTCAAGGTGTGGTCTTACCAGCGAGTTATAAAAAGGCAAAATTATATTTTCATCCCGAGAATTTATGCCCCTATTTATACATGACAAAATCCTACTGGCCTTAGCAACTGCAGATTGACATTGCATATTGCTGCCTAATTTGTTGTCTATAACAATTCCCAAATCCTTCTCGTGTGTGGTTATCCCTAATTCACTACCATTTAGTGTGTAAGTTGCTTGTGCATTCTTAACCCCGAAGTGCATAACTTTGCATTTCTCTACGTTAAAGTTCATCTGCCATTTTAGTGCCCAGTCCCCCAATCTATCCAAATCCCTCTGCAGCAAAGCAATATCCTGCTCACATTTTATTACTTTACAAAGTTTTGTGTCATCTGCAAACACTGATACATGGCTTTCAATGCCTATTTCAAGATCATTTATAAATATGTTAAATAGAAGTGGTCCCAAAACAGAACCCTGAGGGACACCACTTACCACTTTTGTCCAGCCTGAAAATTTACCATTAATTACAACTTGTTGTACTCTATCCTTAAGCCAATGTTCTACCCAAGAACAAGAATATTCATCTAGACCAATTTATTTTAGTTTGAAGACTAACCTATTGTGAGGAACCGTATCAAATGCCTTGGCAAAATCCAAGTAGATCACATCCACTGCAACACCCTGATCTATACTTCTACTTACTTCTTCATAGAATGTAATTAGGTTAGTTTGACATGACCTATGTTTCATAAAACCATGCTGATTATTGCTAATAACAAAGTTCTTCCCAATGAATTCCTGAATATTATCCCTTAATAGCCCTTCAAATATTTTCCCAGTTACAGAAGTTAAGCTCACAGGTCTATAATTTTCCAGGCAAGGATTTTGAACCCTTTTTAAATATAGGAACAACATCTGCCTTCCTCCAATCCTCCGGTACAACTCCTGAAACAAAAGAATCTTGAAAAATTAAATACAGAGGTTCACTTATTTCCCCACTTAGCTCCTTAAGTACTCATGGGTGAATACCGTCAGGCCCCGGAACTTTATTTATATTAATTTTCTTTAATAGCTGTAGCACCTTGTCTCGAGTTATCCAATCACAAGTTATTTGCAAGTTTTTTGCAGCAATAATTTGCATATCTCTTGCCATAGGATCCTCATTAATATATACTGAAGAAAAATTATTATTTAAAATTTCTGCTTTTTCCTGGTCTTCATTAGCTAATAAACCCAACTCTGTTTCAAGTGTACCTACACTTTCATTTTTTTGTTTTTTTAGAATTGATGTACTTGAAAAAAAATTTGGGGTTGGTTTTGCATTCTTTAGCTATCAATTTCTCATTTTCTAGTTTAGCCAATTTAATTGCCTTTTTGCAAGTGTTATTGGCTTCCTTATATCTTAAATAGGATGCCTTTGATTTGTCTGATTTAAATGCTTTAAATGCCCTTTTCTTATTTTTAATCTCTTGTTTTACTTCTCTACTAAGCCACATTGGTTTTAATTTGATTCTTTTATATTTATTACCCAATGATACATACTGAGAAATGTACCTTTCTAATATTTGTTTGAATAGTTTCCATTTATCCTCAGTGTTTTTATCACTAAGGAGTTTATGCCAGTCGATATGTTGTAGAGCTGCCCTAATCTTATTGAAATTGGCTTTTTTTTAAATTATATGTTTTAGTATACCGCACTTGCTTTTGCTTTTTTGAGTTTATTTCAAAATTTATCATATTGTGATCACTATTTCCCAAATGCTCCCCTACTTGAATGTTGGTTAAAAGATCAACATTGTTTGTTATGACGAGATCCAGACAAGCATCCTTTCTTGTTGGTGCTTGTACCAGTTGTGACATCAAGGTGTCATTTAACACATTCAAAAACCTGATGCCCCGTGCTGAAGTACTAGTCCCTCTTTCCCAATTTATGTCGGGATAATTAAAATCTTCAATAATTAACGTTACCTCGATTTGCAGCTTTCTCAATTTGCTCTAACAGCTGTTCTTCCTCAATAATATTTACATTAGGTGGTTTATAATATATCCCAACCAATAACTGATTTCCCTTTGTTTGCCCCAAGCAGATATCTACCCATAAAGCCTCCACCTTTTCCTTGTCACACTCCACATGCCTAAGATTTGACTTTAACTCATGGTTGACGTATAAACATACCCCACCACCACCCTTCTTGTTTTTCCTATCCTTCCTAAATAACGTGTACCCATTTAAGTTAACTGCCCAGTCATGTGTCTCATCCCACCATGTTTCTGTTATGCCTATTATATCACATTGTTTAGTGTATGTGTATATATAAGCCTTCTATGTGGAACAGTGTCAAAAGCCTTACTGGAATCAAGGTAAGCAATATCTACTGCACCACCCTGATCTATTATTTTAGTTACCCAATCAAAAAAATCAATTAGATTAGTTTGACATGATCTCCCTGAAGTAAACCCATGTTGTCTCTGATCTTGAAATCCATGTGATTTTAGATGTTCAACAATCCTATCCTTTAACATGGTTTCCATCACTTTCCAGTGTAGAACGGCTTCTAGTTTACGAGGGTTTGAAAACCAGAAGCCGAAATATTATAACCCAAGAACTGTATCTCTGTCTGGTCAAATATGAATTTCTCAAGTTTGCAATAAAGCCCATTTTCAAGCAAGGTTTGCAATACTTGCTTCACATGCCTATGATGAGTCTGGAGATCAGGGGAATAACATCCAGAGAAACTAATACAAAAGTATAAATGTTGTCTCTGAGAACGTCATTAATGAAATCCTGAAATACGGCCGGAGCATTGCATAAGCTCAAGGGCATAACAAGATACTCATAATGACCACCTCTTGTGTTAAATGCAGTCTTCCATTTATGACCCTCCTTAATCCTTAACAAAATGTAAACACTCCTAAGGTTGAGTTTGGTAAATACCTTAACGCCCTGGAGTCTGTTAAACAATTCTTAGTTAAGAGGAATGGGATAAGCATTTTTGATGGTGATCTTGTTCAATGCCCTATAGTCAATACATGGTCGTAATTCTCCATATTTCTTGTATACAAAAAAGAACCCTGCACCTGCAGGTGAAGAAGACTTACGTATGTGATCCTTAAGTAGAGACTCTTTGCTATATTCCTCCATAATACTACTCTCCTTAGGTGAGTGGGGGGCATAGTGCCGGTTAACAAATCTATAGAGCAATCATAAGATCTGTGGGGAGGTAGCGTATCGGTGTGACTTTTACTAAACACTTCTTAACCTCCCAATACTGCATAGGAATTTCAGTAGGCTGAGGCGTAGGAGTAGGTAGAGTAATGATGCCCACTCTTTTAGTAACGGGTGACATACATCTCTCACTACACTCTTTAACCCATCCCAGTATTTCCCCCTTAGCCCAGTCAATATAATGATTTTCCTTCACAGGCCATGGGAATCCTAATATTATAGGACAAGAAGGGGAAGAAATTATCTGAAAAGTAATAATTTCTTTATGTAACGCTACTATAGTCACAGTTATAGGCATAGTTTCATGGGTAATTAGAGATTGAGAGAGAGGTCTCCCATCAATGTCTTCGACGGCCAAGGGTGATGATCTCTCCTTGATAGGTAAAAGGTGTTTACTGACAAATTGCTTGTCAATAAAGTCCATTGCATGGAGCAGTAATATCAAGGAGAAATCTACTTTGGGTAGTACTAGGGGACATATCCATCACATCTAAGACCTGTCCCCTTATGGTTCTTAGGTGCAGCAGTTTTCTGGACGTATGGGACAAGCATTTCTCATATTTTATTTCTTGCCAAAGTATAAGCATAGGCCCTCTCTTCTCGTAAACTGTTTCTCAGCCTCTGACAGTCTCATAACCCCTAACTGCATAGGTTCAGGTTCTGACTGCACAGGGGGCCAGAGACAACAGGACTAGAAAAGTGAGGCACCAGTGACATATTCTTACATCTGGTTCTATTTCTAGTTATCTCCCTGTTCCTTAGTCGATCATCAATATGCATCACGTAAGTAAATTACTCTCCCATAACAAACATTGGCATATACTTAACTCCTTAAGGACGGCGAGCGTGCTATGCCATCCTTGGGGACCCGGCTCTAAATGCACGTACCCGCCGTCCTTTCTACTTACCCGGCAGCCAAGGGAGTCCCCCCTCGTCTTTTTCGGCCCCTCTGGGCCATGTGATTGCGAGGTATTGCAAGGACCCCCATGATAGCATACCATTTGCAAAAGAAGACAACCCAAGGTATTGCAAATGGGGTATGTCCAGTCTTTTTTAGTAGCCACTTAGTCACAAACACTGGCCAAAATTGGTGTTCAAATTAGTTTTTGGCATTTTTCAAACACAAACAAATATTAACACTAACTTTGGCCAGTGTTTGTGACCAAGTGGCTACTAAAAAAGACTAGACATACCCCATTTGCAATACCTTGGGTTGTCTACTTTTGAAAGTGGTATGTCATCATGAGGGTAATTCTCATTCATGGGCTACCATACGGTCTCAAAGGCAACGTAACCAATTGAACAACGAATTTCAATGTGAAAAAAATGACAAATGTAACATGCTAAATTTGACTCTGTAACTTCCCAAAACACCATAAATCCTGTACATATGGGGTATTTTCCTGCTGGAAAATGAAGTCAGCATCCCCATAAAGCTTGTCTGCAGAAGGAAGCATTAAGTGCTCCAAAATCTCCTGGTGGACGACTGCATTGACCCTGGACTTAATGAAGCACAGTGGACCAACACCAGCAGATGACATGGCTCCCCAAATCAACAAAGACTGTGGAATATACCAATATACCTGTTAACTCTTCTGTGACTCATTCTGGTAGTGTTTGTTCTGGACTTCAAGCATTTTGCAGTGTGTGCCTTTCCATTCTTCTTCCAGACTCTGGGTCCTTGGTTTCCAAATGAAATGCAAAAGTTGCTCTCATCAGAAAAGAGGACTTTGGACCACTGAACAGACCAGGTCTGTTTTTCTTTAGACCAGGTAAGACACTTCTGACGTTGTTTGTTGTTCAGGAGCGGCTTGACATGAGGAATACGACATCTGAAGTCCATGTCCAGGATCCGTCTGTGTGTGGTGGCTCTTGATGTCCACTCCTTGTGAAAGTCCCCAACACTTTTGAATGGCCTTTTCCGGAAAATCCTCTCCAGGTTGCGGTCATCCCTGCTGCTTGTGCACCTTTTTCTTCCACATAACTTTCTATTAATGTGCTTTAATACAGCACTTTGGGAACATCCAACTTCCTTCACAATTACCTTTTGAGGCTATGGAGGGTGTCAATGATGGTTTTCTGCACAACTGTCGGGTCAGCAGTCTTCCCCATGATTGTGATTCCTACTGACTGAGATTGAGAGACCATTTACAGGTTATTGCTTACTTAGCTGATTAGAGTGGGACACTGTGAGCCTAGAATATTGCACCTTTCACAATATTCTAATTTACTGAGATTGTGGATTTGGGGTTTTCATGAGCTGTAAGCCATAATCATCGCACTTACAACAAATCACGGCTTGAACTATCTTGCTTTGCATGTAACGCGTCTATGTCATATATTAATTTCCCCTTTTACATTGCATTACTGAAATAAGTGAACTTTTGCACGATATTCAAATTTTTCGAGTATCACCTGTACAATACTGCCTTAATGCGGTGTGGCATGGGAGCTATCAGCCTGTGGCACTGCTGAGGTGTTATAGAAGACCAGGATGCTTCAATAGCGGCCTTCAGCTCTTCTGCATTGTTTGGTCTCATGTCTCTCATCTTTCTCTTGGCAATGCCCCATAGATTCTCTATGGGGTTCAGGTCAGGTCGAGTTTGCTGTCCAATCAAACACAGTAATCCCACGGTCATTGAACCAGGCTTTGGTGCTTTTGGCAGTGTGGGCAGATGCCAAGTCCTGCTAGAAAATGAAGTCAGCATTCCCATTAGGCTCGTCTGCGGAAGGAAGCATGAAGTGCTCCAAAATCTCCTGGTAGAAGGCTGCATTGACCCTGGACTTAATGAAGCACAGTGGACCAACACCAGCAGATGACATGGATCCCAAATCAACACAGACTGTGGAAACTTCACACTGGACTTCAAGCATCTTGCAGTGTGTGCCTCTCCATTCTTCCTCCAGACTCTGGGTCCTTGGTTTCCAAATGAGATGCAAAAGTTGCTCTCATTAGAAAAGAGGACTTCGGACCAGGTCTGTTTTTCTTTTGCCCAGGTAAGACACTTCTGACGTTGTTTGTTGTTCAGGAGCGGCTTGACAGAGGAATACGACATCTGAAGCCCATGTCCAGGATCCGTCTGTGTGTGTGTGGTGGCTCTTGATGCACTGACTCCAGCCTCAGTCTACTTGTGAAAGTCCCCAACACATTTGAATGGTCTTTTCCTGACAATCCTGTCCAGGCTGCGGTCATCCATGCTGCTTGTGCACCTTTTTCTTCCACACAACATTCTATTAATGTACTTTGATACAGCACTTTAGGAACATCCAACTTCCTTTGCAATTACCTTTTGAGGCTTACAAACTCCTTATGGAGGGTGTCATTGATGGTTTTCTGCACAACTGGCAGGTCAGCAGTCTTCCCCATAATTGTGATTCCTACTGAACCAGACTGAGATACCATTTAAAGATTTAGAACCCTTTGCAGGTGTTATGGCTTACTTAGCTGATTAGAATGGGACACTGTGAGCCTAGAATGTTGCACCTTTTCACAATATTCTAATTTACTGAGATTGTGGATTTGGGGTTTTCATGCTGTAAACCATAATCATCACACTTATGACAAATCACAGCTTGAACTATCTTGCTTTGCATGTAATGCGTCTATCTCCTTTATTAGTTACATTGCATTATTGAAATAAATAAACTTTTTCCAATTATCACCTGTATGTCCTGGGAATGTTACCTTAGCCCAACATTCAGGTGTTGTTACCATTACCAAATTTAATGGTACTCATTTTATCTTCATAGGAATGATGAAGGATTGAATCAACCCTGTCAGGATTTGAACCTGCAACCCAATCAGATTCTACTGATGATGCATTAGCCAACTGAGCTATCTCACGTATTGAATACAATTTACTGCCAATGTAAGATAGAAAAAAGCTATTTTGCGGTTTTTCAAAGAGTTGGTTCATATAAAAAAAATATGGGATCCTTGGCTGAGTTCTTGATAGGATTAAATTATAATTTTTTTTATCTTTTAAGGTTTTTAACATGCAGGTTTTGTCTTTGTTTTTGTCTTTTCTAAGAATATCACTTTATATGTGGAACATAATATAAGATTATATTTTGATCATTTACAGATGTATAAATAATTTTGGTTCCTATTGTTGAATCATGTATTTGTGTTGTCTTGTTGGAAGACTCTTGATATCCAACTTTGTACGTGAAAAATTGAATTAAAAAAAAAGAAACATCTTGGCTAAACATTCAGTGTTTCACATGAAAGCACAGTTGATAACAATTCAAACCAATTGCAATTGTATATTCTTAGCCTTGCTTAGCATGGTTGACATGATGCAAGATAGGATTATTATTTTTTTTATTACATTGTAGCACTTTGCCAAAATCTTTCACTTTCTGCATCATTAGAATCCCAGGCTGCAGGTTCTGCAGTAAACTCTGTTACAGAACCACACCAATATACCTGTTAACTCTTCTGTGACTCATTCTGGTAGCGTTTGTTCTGCTTCAGATTCTACAGTGTCAAACCCAGAGTCTGTTGGGGATATAGCAACATTACAGCATCCCAAGCTTCATTATACCCACACTGTAGACTTTACATCTTGTCCTCCTGACTCTGAGTTCTCTGATTTCGAGGACTGAATTGTTGATCCTCCTGATTGGGAACCAAAACCTGCAATTCATGCACAGCAGCCTGTATATTTTGGTTGGGTATCTGATGATGAGGCTGCAGCACTGGGGACCCCAAAATGGGTTACATCTATGATCTTTATGGTGCTCAGTAATTAACTTCAGTGGATGACGACCTCTCTGATTCAGAGGAATATACAGGATTCCAGACTGCAGCATGGTCTAAAGGCAGGCTGACCAGATCCACCATGTTTACAGGGGCATATAAGTTTATATCATATTTATGAAAATGCATAGAAAAGGGTTGCCCTGCAGTGTGTATAATGCATATTCTGCATTATTGCCTATTGTTTAATTGCCATATTTTTCATGGACCAATTGCTTAATCTAGTACACTATCTTCTGAATTCTAAATGCTACAGGGCTACCATTTATTTTGCTTCCCATCAATATGTATATATGTCCCAGAAAACATGGTGAATCTGGTCACCCTGTCTAAAAAGCCACAGAACCATGTTTCGAATGAGACTTCAGTAATAACCTGCAGAAAACTGTTGCTGAAACAATGCATTTTCAGTCTGACTCTCCAGTTCAAGGAGAGTCACTCCCTGCTTTCCAGTCACAGATTCCAGCTGAACTCCAATACAGTTCATGCTCATACTGCATTCCAGAACCCCCATCTTTAATTTGCAAAACCTTTTCTCCAGTGCATAGAGTTTAAATCCTAGCTTATGTGAAAACTACTACTCCTGTCTCAAGGTCCAAACACTGGAAAATTCAGTCTGCTTTTTGCAAACCTACAGTTAACACACACTCTGCTAAGAATCCAACTCTGGGAATGGTCTCAGTCTAGAGACTCTGCAAGCATTAAACATGATGCCAAGTTCAATAATTATTCCTTCATCTAATTGTCCACATTGGCATTATAAGTGGATCCTGTTGTAGGATAATCTGCTCTATCTTCTGCTCAAGCCAAGGACATGTTGAGGGCCCCTTCTGTGTGAATCAGAGGAAGTTCCTGTCCATGAAACAAAGCCACAGTCTATGCCTCCTTGGACTACCCAGGTGATAGCTGAATATGAAACTCTACCTAAGACTGCTTTTAAATATGTACTATATGCTTTTGCGATGGCTATTCTACTACCAGCTGAAAGGATACCTGTGCACAAGATTGCTCATGCCCTTGAAGTTGTGACTGTGCACAATGTGGTTTCACCTGCTGAGATGGGAAATTCCTGCTAATCATCACCTCTTATCCATAAAATTACTCCTTCCATTACTGATACAGTTGTGGTATGATGGATTCATACCTGCATTACCTGAGCCTGAAGTCAAGGTGGTTATATTCAGCAAAACTGTATAAGCTATCTCTGAGGTTATATCTGTCCCTTCAGATGATGAAACCTCATGTGTTCCTGGAGATATTCTTCTGCCTGTCCTTGCATTACCTGAGTCTGAAACCAAAGTGGGTTCATGTATTGTGCTACCAATCCATGTTGTCTTCTTTGTCCCTTCTACTTGCAAATCCTTGCTTGTTCCTGAATATGTAGGCTAAGCATAAGGAGTCAGTGTCATTTTGATTAACTTTGCAGTGTTAGATTTAGAGACTGGGGCAGACTGGGATCTTTGATATCCCTTCAGTGTGGGGAGGACTGTTCTAAATATAGTGCTGTGGTATCTCAATAGGGAAATGGCATGCTTTGGTCTTGGTTGGGTTGCTACTCTAATATAACACCAACTTAGGTTCTATGCTGTCTATATTAATCCCAGATACTCTCTATACACTTAAGTAACACTTTTCAAATGAAAAATACAAATGAAAAATATAAATGAAAAACCTAGAGACACATTCATAATGAGATGTATAAAGAGAATGCTAGTGAGTAAACATATAACCCTATCACCTCAAGGTTATTTCTCAAGTAAATGTAGGTATTTTGGGAAAGTACCATGTTTCCTCAATTAGCAACCAAAACTTCAATATAGCCAGCCCATGTTAAATGATAAGAACTAATAAATCACAAAGAGATTGAAAAAATAAATAAATATGAAAATGAAAAGGGGCTGTTCACCTAAACTGTTATACACCACAACCACTGTGTGGCTTAGAACGCAAATGTCAAAATATGAGCATGTCAAACTCTGAGTTGGACACTCGCTGGTGTGATGTCTTAAATGTATTTTCATATATAAAAGATTCAAATTATATCATATGCCTATAAAAATAATTAAAAAAACAATATAACGAAGTGACTCTTTTTGAGAATATGTGTTCAAAAAGCAGGCAAATTCAGCATAATTGCTCTTTGGTCCAAAATGTATCTTGAGGTCTTCAAGATACTGTTTGACATGGTCCAGAGACACAGTTCTGCCTCAAAACCCACATCATGGTTGACATATATCTATACATTTCAAGGCACCATAATGATTTATTTTCTTAAATTAAAAAATAGGACAAAAACAGTACCTGTGAAAAGAGCAAATGTTTAGGAACCTGTTTCAGTTGCTTTATCAATGATTTATTTCTTGGGACTTCATTTTCTGGTGAGGCTACCATAGGTTCCTCGAAACCAGTTTTCCCCAACCCAGTTCTCATGGACCACCAACAGTCCAGGATTTATGTATTTCCCTGTTTTATTCCAATGGAGATATTGACAAAACCTGAACTGTTGGTGGTCCCAGGTTGGAAAACACTGCTCTAAACCACTAACTAAGGATCAGACAATAATTACAACTAACAGCGCAAACAAAGATTATAAAACCATAACTAGATGCTTCCTGCTTATAGCTTCCACTGTCCAAAATCTAAGAAATTGCAATCAAGAGAAACTGTTGCATTTAAGGCAATATCTGGCAGATCAAGAATATTAAAAAAATAACTGGTAGATTGTCAAGGAAAAGCAAAACCAACCCCACAGTATCATGGTAATATTTCAATATATCAAAGATGAAGGTTTTGGAATGGCCAATACAGTCCCCAGACTTGTATAAATTAATTATTAAAAATCTGAATTCAAATATACAGTGAATGAGATACAATTTAAGAATGTTTCTGAAATGTAATGTTAACTAGGGTGCATAAAACCTTTTAGTAAGCATAGAATATATATAGTGATAAAGGAACAAGGAATGTTTGAAGGTAGTCATTTCTAACAATGGTGGTGTTACTATGTATTGATTGACAGGGTGCCCTAACATCTACACAAGTTCATTTACTGTTTTATTTTTTTTTAATAAAGTAATAACTATATATTACAATACATACATAGAAAATATATAGAGTAACATTCAGTATTTGTTTATTTCATCAAAGAGGGAGTATAAACATATTTTCACCAACAAAATAAGCAAAACATGCTTAAACCTTCTCATATTACAGCAAACTCCAGAAAGACTGATTTATGCATATTATTTAAGCCAACTTTCAATCCCTGATAGTACATAGCATGGGATTTTTACTGGCTTACCAACATAACTCTTTTGATAAACTGATATAGCCAGAGATTAGTAAATCAACCTATTTATTGAGATGGTGCCACTAAAAGCATATTGTGGAAATATTTGAGTCGATGATTAATGTAAAAATGCTATTAACTATGACATTTGATCTCACTGCTTTATATATGTCACACCGTTTAACACATAATGGTTACAGCACTCCATTTAAAGAGTGTGTCAAACTACTTTCAGTGGGAGGAACAAAAAAAAAATATCTTAGGAATCAAGCAACTCTCTGCTGGATGTGACAGTACCAGTATATCTAATTTGCCTTTAAACACAGACTTCATTGCAAATAAATATTAATACTGGAGTCATTATAATGTGCAAAGTAAAATAAATTGGTAATGCATACTTGCGCACACAGATTTATATAGCTGAGAGAACCAGAATGCGCAATGTATGTAGTGTGTGCCCAATATTTGCATAACCAATTCCAAAAATAACACTTCAAGGTTTCTATTTGCTGATCTCTGTGCCTTTTAAGAATCAATTCTCCATTGTTTGTGAATACAAAACACAGAACTCTTTACTTCAGGAGGTCTTAATGAGCTCAACTCACTAACTTTGGAGAATTGTCAAAAGCACATGCTGCACTAAATGAACAAACATATTTTAGGGTGAAGCCTGCATTTAGCAGTAAGCCTTTAATCTAATAAATCCTTATTAATCTGCTGAGTGTCTAACATGATATTTTCCAAGGAAAAGTACAATGTGGTCTTTTTATGTTGACACAGAGAGCAAAGGGAATTTAAGAAAGCATTATAGCATGTGTATGTTGTCATACATTGTTGGATCTTTTTACATGGAATACAGCTCTTAAATCATTTTGAGGAACAATATGGTTATTGGGGATAATCACAATCCAAGATGTAACCACCTCTATCATGGACTGTCTAGTACTTACTGACTAGAACAATTTTAACATATTTATTTGATGCTTCTTTAAGTGTATCCATATATTTTATAAACAGATTTTTTTTTTCTAAATAACAGATAGGACCTTCATCTAAAATAATGTTTATTATACTTATTTAGTGCAACAAGTACTAATTATGCTTATTTAGTACAACACAAGAAAAGTATTTCAAAGTAGATTCACTAATTTACTAATTTTATCTCATTTACAGTATAGCTTCTGTCTAGAATCATTGAGGTACAATCCACGGAAAATTAAATGGCCAGTTTCCCTAAACATAATCTTCCTCTAGTGGAGGTACTAGAGCGCTGGTGCAAAATATTTTTAATTCCCCTCCCTCCTCCCCCCAAATAGAGTATGTGTGTGGAGTGATTGTGTGTGGATGGAGTTGAGTTTTTGTGAAGAGTATGTGTATGAATGTTTGTGTATTTGTGTATATAGCTGATGATAGAATGCAGGGGTGTAATTGTATGTAATGTTGGTGTTTGCATATAGATGCATGTTCACATATACAGATGTAAATTGCCCCATGATGCCCGTCATAGTAGTGTTGACAGGCCCCCTGACCCAATAAAGCTCTGAAATGGTCAACCTGCCAGTACCACCGCAAGTTATGCACCTGTCCTCTAGCCTTTTGCTCCCATTAACAGTACACAAACCTTAAATTCCCAGTCCTAAGTCAAGAAGCCATAAATTCTAAGATAACCACTAACACTAACCTTAAATCAATTCTAACACTAACCCTAATCTAATCCTGTTCAAAAGCTTGGAGTCACTTGATTTGAAAGAAAATATTGTTTTGTCCTTTGAAATAATATTAAATTGATCAGAAATACAGTGTAGGCATTTTTAAAGTAAATGGCTATTGTAGCTGGAAACAGCTCTTTTTTTTATGGAATATCTACATAGGCGTACAGATGCCCATTGTCAGTAACTATCTGTTCTGTGGCATTTTGTGTTGCTATAATCCAAGTTTATCATTTAAAAATGCTAAATTATAAATTAGAAAACCCTTTTGCATATATGTTAGCAAAGCTAAAAAAAAACATTGTGTTAATTAAAGAAACAATAAAACTGTCCTTCATTAGACTAGTTGAGTATCTAGGTTTTCAGCAATTTGAGTTGGATTACAGGCTCAAGATGGCCAGAAACATTCTTCAGAAACTTTCCATTGTATTCTTGTTCTGACAAAGGAAGACTATTCCATGCACAAAAATTGCCATGAAATTGAAGATCTCATACAACACTGTGTACTACTTCCTTCACAGAAGAGCATAAACTGACTCTAAGCAGAATAGAAATATGAGTGAGAACAGAGGATATATAGATTAGAGTGTTTAGTTTGAGAAACAGACAGATCCTCAACTGGCAGTTTCATTTAATAGTAATTGCAAAATACCAAATGGATTATGAAGAAGTAGGGCTCCATTTTTAAACGTCATGTCTTACCCTGTGGACAGCACTTGATTGTAGCCAATTTCCTCTTACGACAGGACAATGACTCAAATCACATCTTTAAACTATGCAAGAACTATTCAGGGAAGAAGCAGTCAGCTGGTATTTTCTCTTTAGTGAAGTGGCCAGCACAGTCATCAGATCTTAACACTGGTTGAGCTGATGTGAAAGCAGCTTGACTGTATGGCACATAAGAAGTACCCATCAAGCCAATCCAACTTGTGAGAGGTGACTATGGAAGCATGGATAGATATCTTTTTAAATTAGCTCAACAATTTGAGAACTAGAATGTCAAATGTCTACAAAGTTGCAATTGCTGCACATGGAGGATTATTTGACAAACGCAAAGTTTAAAGGACACAATTATTATTTCACCTAAATATATATATAACCAAGAAGGCTGCACTCACCTGAGCATGCATAGATTATGAAAATAAAAGTGGGGTACGTTTGTGTTGTGTTATGCAATGTATGATGATATACTGTAACTAAATCCCATTATTTTTGCCTGTCAGGTGTTTAAATAAGAAAAATTATTTATATGAGCTGAATCTTGTATGTTACACACACACACATATATTTATATATATGCACAGGCTGAAGAGATATTATGGAGTACTTCCAGTCTGGAATTACCCACGACTACAACATTACGGGATATATACTTTAAGCTCCTAAAGTTAAAAAAGAAGGAAGTGGATTTGGATCTTCATGGAATTTTTCTTTCTGACTATCATAGAGCAAAACAAATCCCTAGGGGGTTTAGAGTGAGAAATATCCCTACCATTGGTAGAACTAAGGCCCGGGTTTGTAAAGATTGGACAGCAGTCCTTAATAAATGTTCTCTGGATCTTATGCTAATAACAATTTAAGATGTCAAAGAGGATCTAGTGGAAATTAGGAAAAAAATAAATAAATTCAAAATCTGGAAACTGAATATGCGCTCCAACTTAACACACAGGAGGGCAATAATTTAATTTTAAAATTAAATGAGGAAGTAATTAAATATAAAAATCAATTGATTAAGTTTAAAAGACAAAAAATGGAAAGGGTTCAGCTTGATTACCAAGAGTTCTCAGTCTATAGATGGCTCTCGGGGGAACATAAGGGAAGACCAAGAAGTTTCTGTAAGAAAATAGTGAAACCGAATGTTTCCACTGTGGACATAACATCAGGGGAATCTGCGTCAGAAGGAGAAGGAAACCCAGTTGGAACATCAGTTCATTTTTAGACAAGGGGCCTGCCCAAGACATGATGAAACCACCCACAACGGTCACACGGAGTATGTTCAAACAAGGAAAAGATCCAATACCCGACGTGGACAAAAAGGACGAGTCCACTGGTCCAAAAAGGAGACCACCGAGGCGCAATTAGTTCCAATTTTTAATTTGTCAAAACGAGAACTCACACCAGCAGAAATAAATATTCTGAGTAAAGGCCTTTCCTTCATTCCGACAACCCCTCCTAATGATTTCCAATGGGAAGTGGAACTGTTTAAGTTCGGCCGTAATATGAGATTAAAAGATTTTTTTTTAAATTCTAATTCTGGTATGGGAAATTCTTCCAATATAAAAAATACGCACAAATTTAGAACGCAAAGCGTGTTTGACCCTCCAACAAATCAAGTAGCGATTAAATCTTTTCTTTCAACGGTAATATATAACAGGAGCAGTTCTACAAAACCATCGACCTAAACACTATAACCTGTCTAGAGACGATCTTGCTCTAATTAAGAATTTGGCTTCAGATCCAACGATAGTAATTCGACCAGCTGACAAGGGTTGTAGTTTTAAATTATGAGGAGTATGCGGCAGAAATTAGACAATAAATGAATGATACGAAGACCTATAGGAAACTTCTTAGCTCTATTGCTAAGAAGATAGAGGAAATATTGAATTATGGACTCCAAGCAGGACATATAGATTTGGAGCTATTTCAATATTTGCAGAAAATACATCAACGAACTCCAATAATTTATACACTCCCCAAAGTACACAAAAATCTGGAAAAACCTCCAGGACGTCCTATCGTTTCAGCAGTCCAAGGGCTTTAAGAACCAATAGCCAAATTTCTAGATTATTTATTTAAAGATCCAGTTACATCTTTGGCCACATGCATAAATGATACTTCAGACCTGATACAACGTTTGAAAGAGGTTGAAAAATTTTATGGTATTTTGATCACGATGGATGTCGGAAGTTTGTATACCATCATACCACATGAGGAAGGGGTACAGGCAATGAGAGATCTCCTTACCCACTCACACTACTACCATGGCCCATCGGTTGAGTTTACTCTGGAATTACTTAACATTGCTCTACAGAATAATTACTTCCACTTTGAAGTAAATTGGTATTTACAGATAGCAGGCACATCAATGGGGGCAGCGATGGCCCCCATGTATGCGAATGCCTACATGTACCAATATGAGATGCAATATATTCTACAAAGATATGACCTACATATCACTCGATATTTTAGGTTTATTGATGATATCCTCATTTTATGGAATGGCACCAAGGAAGAGGCGCTTCAGTTTACATTGGATTTAAATACACTGCCAACACCGGTGAAGATGACCTCACACGTTGATGAAAAAAGTGTACAGTTTCTTGATGTTGAAATTATGATTATCGATGAAAAACTGGAGTTTAGACTTTTTACCAAACCAACAGATCGAAACACTATATTGCATTTTGATAGCTTCCATCCGAGACATTTGAAAACATCCTTACCCTTTTCACAATTCTTGCAGGTACTGCGTAATAATTCCCTTAGTCAGCAATTTAATCTTCACTTGGAAGCCATGTACAAGAAATTTTTGACCAGAGGATACCCACGGAGCATACTTGAAGTGGCTCTTAAGAAAGCAAAAATGACACACTCTACATCTGAGGTACGAATAGGTAGAGCAACGAATACCAGACTCATTTTTCCAATGCAGTTTAATACTGCAAGTACAGAGATTACTTCTTCCATTCGGAAAAATTGGAATACTCTAGCAATGGACCCTACTCTTCCAGAGAACTTTGGCCAGAAACCTTTGTTCTGTTACCGACGAAATAGGAATTTGAGAGACATGTTGGTAAAAACGGACCCCCAACATTGTTATCGAACTGCTACTGGTAGTAGTAAGAATGTGGGGTGTGTAAGGTGTTTGGGATGTGTCACGTGTGGACACATAATCCCTGCCAAAACCTTTAGCCATCCATATACGGGTAAGGTCTATAGAATTCAACATCGAATTCACTGAAGAAGTGACTTTGTGATCTATAAGTTGACCTGCCCTTGTGGTCTAAACTACATTGGCAAGACGGAGACAGCACTCTGCGAGAGAATTAGGGGCCACAGGTCGAGTATCCGCCTGGCCTATCGTGATGGCCAGTCAGATAAGCCGGTGGCCAGACATTTTTTGGAATTAAAACATCAGCTATCATCCCTGAGATGTGTTGCGATTGACCATATCCCGATACCGATCCGTGGGGCTGACCGTGGTAGACTTCTTCTACAGAGGGAAACCTACTGGATTGTACAGCTTGACACCCTTTCACCTAGGGGTCTGAATGAAAAATGCTATTTTTCAGCCTTTATATAGGTGGTTCAGAGTTATAATAGGGTGATGATCCTTAAAAATATATATACCAAATATTTGTGTAATCTATTTTTTCGATACTGTTTTTTAATTTTTAAAAAAATAATTTTTTGAATACATATGACCTAATAAGACACTTTGACAGATTAAAAGGTTTATATTTGAAGACACAATGTTTAGTAACATCTAAGGATAATTTTTTTATATATAGTCTATATTGATTTAGGCACATATGCACTTTAGTTTCACTTTTAATTATTTGCACATAATAAAAAAAATCCTTTTTTTTGTATTGAATATATATTTAGATAATATAGCACTAGACACTTTTGTGTATTTGAACTTTATTAATAATGTAGTATGGTTATCAGGTGAATATCATATGCACTTATATTAGATGTCTACATAAGAGCTGTAGTTAGTTCCCTTCATCACTTTTATTTGGATATTATTATATTATTTGTACTATATTTAATCATGTGTCTCTTAGAGAAATATAATATTCTGTCCTTGTGTCCTAATTTATGCTCCTCTTCCTCTTTGCCGATCAGACTGTTGCCCGGTTGCTATGGCAATGGTCTAATATTAATGAGGGTTTAGAATTTTGGTTCCTAATGGTGCCCGTACAGATGGGAGGTTCTAAGGAGACAAATGAGTCCCCAGTTGCCTAGAGACGAGGTCCGGGTAACCAATAGAAACTCTCATTCGCCCGATCACGTGGGCGGAAACCAGGAAGTGAATACACTTCCGGGCTAGCGACCGGTGCAAGTTTGGCAGCAGGAGTGAATGAGGATCACCTGTGTTGTAAGTATTCTTATTAATTGTTTCCTATATAAGCTCTTTATTTTATTTGTGATTTATGTCCTGATGAAAGCTCCATGAGGAGCTGAAACGTTGATGGTGGATTTGGTTTAAAGAGAATTTGTCTGCATTGAAAAAGCCTTGAGTGCGGGTAATTTTTTGGATATATCTATATTGCAACCAGAGCACCAGGTACTACCAATTTTGGGTTGGAGTGCAGGAACTAGTTTTTGTTTTTCTATATATATATATATATATATATATATATATATATCTGTGGGGCATCCTTAAACAGAAGGTGGGGGAGCTCAAGGTCTCTAACATCCACCAGCTCCGTGATGTTGTCTTGGAGGAGTGGAAGAGGACTCCAGTGGCAACCTGTGAAGCGCTGGCATAAGGCTATCCTAACTATAAGATAAGGCTAGGGACTAATGAAAGTATTTAGAAAATTGGGCAGACTAGATGGGCCGAATGGTTCTTATCTGCCGTCACATTCTATGTTTCTATGTTTCTATGTTTCTATGTTTCTATGAACTCCATGCCCATGAGGTTTAAGGCAGTGCTGGAAAATAATGGTAGCCTCACAAAATATTGACACTTTGGGCCCAATTTGGACATTTCCACTTAGAGGTGCACTCACTTTTGTTGCCAACAGTTTAGACATTAATAGCTGTGTGTTGAGTTATTTTGAGGGGACAGCAAATTTACACTGTTATACAGGCTGTACACTTACTACTTTACACTGTAGCAGAGTGTCATTTCTTCAGAGTTGTCACAGGAAAATATATAACAAAATATTTACAAAAATGTCAGGGGTGTACTCAGTTTTGTGAGATACTGCGTGTATGTGTATATATATATATATATATATATATATATATATTTATATATATAGTATAAGAGAGTGATTCTCTACCTGGCAGTACCAAAAAAACACATTTTAGAATTATTCTATTATAGGGTATTACAATTAGTTGTTTTCATAAAATATATTACAGTGTTCTATTGACGTCACTTTACCAGTACCAGATTTACCAAAAATAAAACCAGGCCATAGCCTCTATGTGGCAGGCATTTTCATGCATTGGGGGCAAGCCTGACCTGGCCATCGGGCAAACTAAACAAATGCCCAGTAGGCCAAGGCTGACAGGGGTAATACCTGAATTTATGGTACTACTCAAATGCCAACAAAGACAGGTACCTCCACACATGGGCATCTGCAGGGGGGGGGGGGGGCAAGAGGGGGCACTTGCCCCCTGGATTTTTCAGCTTGTGCTGCTATTTTTGGTTTGTGTGAGAATAGGCCAGTAGGTGGCGCTGGGAATGTTAAAAGACAGGAAGCTACAGCTTATCCCTGCCTCTCGCTCATGACTGAAACTGCAGGGGAGCAGCACAGAGGCAGCCTACAGATCAGGTAAGTGAGGGATGGGGGGCACTATCACCCCCCACCACCACCCTCAGCATCAACCCCCCCTCACCACCCTCAGCATCACCACCCCCTCACCACCCTCAGCATCACCACCCCCTCACCCTCAGCATCACCCCCCACCACCCTCAGCACCCCCCTTCACCACCCCCTCAGCATCACCCCCCCACTCACCATCACCACCCTCAGCATCAGCACCCTCAGCATCACCCCAACACCACCTCAGCATCACCCCCCCACCACCACCCTCAGCATCACCCCCCACCACCCTCTCGGCATCACCCCCCCCACACCACCCTCAGCATCACCCCTCTATTGAAACTCTATAATTTTCACTTTTTTGTTAGTGGGGCCACATGATTGAGTTTCACCTAAGGCCTCAAAGTCTAGAGACGCCTCTGCAGAAGGAGACTCAGAAGAAAAAGAAGACTGTGTCAAATGAAGGAGAAGAAAATGAGATTGAGCACTTCATTCTGGACACCACATCATAAGGCTTTGGTACCTGGGCCTGGCAGGGAAACTTTGGACCTTCTCATCTCCCCAAGTAAAAAAAAATATCAGTGTTAATGTGTTCACTTTAATTTACTGAGTGTCAGGAAACACAGAGGGCCACTGGGTAGGGGCGCCGCTGATTGGCTAGAGGGTCAGCTGCCACTCTAAGCCAATCAGTAGCTCCCCATTCATGAAAACGTAAAATATTTTTATGAATCGGGAACTAGCAATTGGCTTAGATCGTCAGCTGACCACTCTAGCCAATCAGCGGCACCCATGCCTTACATCAATCTGCACTTCCTGACACTCTGTTTAAGAAGCTAAATACCACTGAGCGACCTGGAGATCTGGAGCTGGAGGAAGCCTTTGGGGGTAAACCATTTGAGAGTGGTTTCACCCCTTAAAGGAAAGAGAGCACCCAGGGGCCTCCTTGCATCATAGCATTTTCATTTAGTTGAAGTTGTTATGGTGACCAGAATGTTCCTTTAATTTGATTAAAGGAACACTATAGTGTCAGGAATACAAACATATATTCCTGACAGCATAGTTGTAAAAAAGCTATTCATCCTGGCTTTATGTGAAAATGACTATGCTCCTTCCCTTTCATGACACTGTCAAAAAGGGGCCAAGCATGGATGTTATTACAATTATGCCCCCCCCCCCCTGGAAAAAAATTCTGCGGACGCCCATGCCTCCACAGCCAGATTGCTTTTATGCCAAACACACAATTTTTGTATACAATTAGGAGAATGACATATAATATGATAAATGTGAATAATCCAATGATGCAGTACAGATTCCAAGCTGTACTTAACTCAGTTAGTCCTGCTCTTGCAAGCTGTTTAAGTTCTTTAAATGAAGAGAGACTGAACGTCATCTGGTAAGCAAGCCCATGGTACACATGGGAAGGTGCCCCCCACCCCAAAAAAAATTAGGAAACAAAAATCCTGTTTGTCCTGCTGAATTGAGAAAAAAATATTGTGGGGTACAAGGAGAAGGGACCCTTTATTCCTACAGTCTTGTTCTAATTTGTTAATTGTTTTGTGCCCTGTTCATGTTGGAGGTGACGCTACCCATAAGTGATGCTGCCACGATTAGCCAGGAAATATACATTCACAGACAATGAACAGAGATTTTTAAGAAACTTTACATTTCCATTGTATCCAAGGTTATGGCATAAAAATCACAACTAATACCTAGTTATTCTTCTTTCATTCTTTAATTCTAGCAGCACCTTTAACGTTATAATGTGATTTATTCAGTGTGTTTTGAATATATACATCATTGCTCTCAAGCAGTAAACATAATAAAATACTTTAAATGCCACATTAAATTATTAAACAAGTGAATTATATTTGTAAAATGATGAGGGTAATCTGTCATAATCAAATGTTTCTAAGCACATCAGCAAAAGTTTTAAAATAAAAAAACTCTTCCTTTTATTTTGAAGATTCTTTCAGGTACTTTATTTCTAAGCACAACTTTCAAAGTGAAGATACAGATAGATACAAAATATTAATTCAGGTGACAAATGCAAAAGCATTAAAACTTCTCATGCATTATATGATTAATCAAAAGTCTCAGTTCCATTTTTTACAAGGGCCTGCAGAAAGCACTTTGGTACATACTGATATGTAAAAGACATTTGTGAAGCAATTTTTTTCTGCCAGGGATTTCTTACATGCACATTAATCTCATCTTGAACTTTATTTTCTCTGTGGAGCCAGATGAAAAAAAAAAAAAATGGAACAAATAGATCATTGGATAAAAGGCACTTAGATGATTAGTTGAAGAAAAGACGAGAATATTTTGAAGAACATTCTGTGCAAATGTGAGTAGGACATGAAAAGTAGGCATTACCTTTTGAATCTAAATTTCACAGAGAAACTTAAATCAACTAGTGTTACAGATTGCAAACTTAGGTTAACAAAAATGACTATCAAAAAGCAATATGTTGCTTCAAAAACAAGAATACTTGATAAATACACAGTAAATGCAAAAAAAACCAAGAATGTGTAACATTATATTTATTGGAAATATTTTCTACATATAGAAACTTGTTTTAAGCTGAGCACTAACACCTTGATTTCTGGATATCCCAGTTAAAATACAAAGGAAGTAATCAATTCTTAAGAATGGCAACATAAGTCAAAAGTTAGGCTTTTGGAGATTTAGTCAGAAAAAGAGTATAAAGCCACAATTGACCTAATGCCTCACTGACCAAATGTCATTATAAATGGAATTTGGTCTTGTCTAGCATACATGCCCACATGTCATCGTCCCTCCCCCCCAGCAAAGGCATGGGGAGGCATACAATGTTCATACCTCTCCGTGAGTATGGATAAACTTCTAAACAGCAAGAAGCAAGCAACTGCCTGTTGCATTAAAAAATAATAACTGGCCAGCTATTGTTCCCCACTCGCTCAAAGCTTGTAACATATACCACCACTGCCCATGGGTGGGAGTTTCAATGTAAAGAACAGGGGTTGGACAGCTCACTGTCCACTGACCTGAGTTCCCATAGTGGGGCTAGTATAATTGTGTTATCCCACACCCCATAGTGAAGCTCTAAATAAATACTGCAAGGGGGAGATAGTGCATCCTAACTGGACTGGAGGTAGGGGCTATAATTCAAATGAAGGTATGGCTTAGTGTACTAAAACAAAGTGCAGTTGGAATTCATCACATTTGTTGTCCAGATTAAAATCAGTGCTTTTGCATCCAAATCCTATTCAAAGTATATGATTCGGAGGATTCACAAAACACTGGTTTTAATAAAATATGGAACTGAATGCATCCACTAGGATGCATGTTCACAAATTATCATTCTCTTGCTTTCATTCAAGTGAACGATAATTTGATGTACTATCTGACCAAAGGCAGCAATCAGATAGAGAAATAACCCTTGGCAGTGCAAGAGTTAATTATGTGACAGCTGGCCAGCACTTACTAGCCAGCTGCCACATTAAAAAAAAAACCTATAATTTAATAAATAAATTCCAATGATGGTGAAAAAGACTCCAAAATTACTGTAAGGGAGTTTTAAAACCTCACTTGCCATGCAGCATCTATCAAGTTAAAACTAGTACCAAAGAAATAGAAAAATTATAGATTTTATCACTCAGTTATATAAGTGATACAATGCTTATCATAAAATTGACTGCTTCCCCTAGGATTTCCCAGGGTTCTAGAACCTGTATAATATATAAAATAATATAGAATATAGAAATACAAAAGATCCTAGAGGGTATACAAAATAAGAACAGATAATGGTGTAGTACCCCATAAATCCCACCACCAATGCACACAATATTTGCACTCACAGATACTAGAGTCTTTAACCAAATAAAAGCCTTCTTAACAGCTCCAATGTTAAAAATCCCAAATGAAAAGGGAGAACCTCTGCATAATAGAGAGAAGAACAACTTCACATAATGAGGTATGCAATCAAATTGCTGAATTAGGACTTCATTACTACATATTAGGAGTCACTTAAAATGATGAAAAGCATTGGGCGGTAAATATTGGTGATTTTCCTGCTCTGCTCCCTCGCGCCTCGCGGGCCGTCTACTGAAGCCGGAAGCTGAAGTATGACATCATATTCTGGCTCCCGCGGCATCAGTAAATAGCGTGCGAAGGAGCAGAGCAGGGAGATCACAGCTCTCTTGACATTGCTGATTCTCATACAGCTGCATGCCTCCCCAGAGACAGGGTGAACACCGGGAAAGCCAGAGTGGGCATTTGGGGGTGGCATTTTTTGTCGCCCCCTGGTTAGTGCCGCCACAGGCAAATGCGTGCTTGCCTTGGGCTAAATACACCATTGGGTGGGGGTGAGTGAGAGGTCATTAGGTTCTCCTCAATTAAGTTAGGAACCCCACCATAGGTCCTCCACCCTAAATATTATAATTAAGGCCCCAACCTGCCATATTAGGATGCTCCGCTATTTTCCACTATTGAATAGCACCCACATGGGTGGAGACAAGGGGTGCACAGTGATCTGTCCTCCCCTATATTTTATATATTTTAAAGTCCCCAGCCAATGCCCATGGGTGTCAATGGCTGCTCACTTTTAACTGTTAATGGTAGATGTATAAAGAGGTTTTAGTTTTAAACCTCCCTTATAGTGATGTGTGGGCTTTATTGACCTTCATATTATTGGCCTTTTATTTAATTATTAATTTACTATTTAATGTAGTGAATGTCCATCAAGCAATGGCCAGCTGCCACACAATTAACCCATGTGCTATAAATATGAGAATTGCCATTCATGTTGTAAATTGGCCATTTTCACAGGATTGTGTCCATTCTAATAAAATCCGTTGTTTACTGAATAACCCTGTCGATTTTACAACTCAGATTTAATTTGCTAAAATATACAGTTTAGTGAATAACCCAGTAATTATTACTTAAAGTTTTAATTCAGGGCCAAAGTAATAAAGTATTGCTGATCACAATTAGTGTATGTTTCCCTAAGTCTGTGCTTTGACTATAAATCGGATCTTGAGTATTGTGATCTGGAGTAGACAGACTTGTTAGACAGCAAATGATAGTAAATATCTGTTGAACTTTGCAGCAGTAAAACTGGCAGGTATTTTTCTTTTTTTTAAAGAACACTCTAAGAACCAAAACAACTTCAGTTCTTCAGTTTAATGAAGCAGGTTTGATATAAAGGTCAAACCCCTGCAGTGTCACTGCTCAATTTTCTATTTTGAAGTTAAAGGGAAACTATAGTGCCAGGAATACAATGCACTACTGTCTCCCCTCCTCCCTTGTGACCCGGTGCCTGGATAAATAAAGGGTTAAAAACTCCGCCCCCTCCGAAAGCCCGCGACGAGCGGGTGCTAATGTGCATGAGCAGCAAATGCAGAGCGTGAGGATGTCTAGCGTCATTAACTGGATTAAAGTTCTGTTTCGATTCAGGAAGCTACTGGAGGCAGACTTAAAGCTTCAATGTAAACATTGCAGTTTCTCTGGAACTGCAGTGTTGAACATTGCAGCACTAGATACAAAAGTGACACTGCACTCAGACCACTTCAATGAGCTGAAGTGGTCTGGGTGCCTACAGTGTGCCTATAAACCACTCTGTTTATGAAACCCTAGTGATACCACACCTGGCTCTGACTCACACAGCATCACTACACTTTTACTGGAAAAGAGTCGAAATGTTTTTGTTTCCATTATTGTGCAGTTTATTTATGTTAGGTTTTACTATTTCCTGCTCTGTTAATTAGTTGCTTCTTGATTACATTTCAATTAACAGAGCAGCAGTTAAAAAATACATTGCATAAACACATTATGCTATAAAAATGAAACTTTTTTTTTTCATGGAGACAATATCTATCACAGGCAGGAGAGGTGTATCTAAGGCTGCATTAACAAAATGAGTTAATTCATAAATGGCAGATCATTGAGCAATGACACTGTTTTAATTGTTTAATTAGGTTAAATGTGTTTTGGTGCTTAACGTGTAAAGGCTAACTGTAAAGGTTGATATTCTTAAATGCAAGCTATGGATAGTACTATTAAACTGAAATTGTTGACATATCTTTATTGGGTGGGGTAGCACACTTGAGAAAAAACTAATTAAAGGTTCAGAAGTCTACAATAGATATTACCTTCAGGGTAAAATAAATCTATGTCAAGCAATGCTATGATACTTTGAAGAGATAAAAGGGAGAAATTTTTAAAAGTTTGAAATATGTCAAATGATTAAACATATTTCAATATGGAGACATTGCTAATAAAAATAGAGACTAGCTAGAACAAGATGCAGAGTATTCACTATTTTGATCTAAATCTGAATTTAAAAATTTAGGTTAAAATAACCAATTTGCATAATCTTAAGCATAGTGTCCACAACCTATCTGATCCATGTTGGCGATGCCTCTCTGAGACAGGCACCGTGATCCATGTTTGATGGTCTTGACCATTACCATCGGATATAGCCGAATTGATTAAAAAATGTTCTAGGACAAATTTTCCCCAAAATCCTGAAACATATTTACTCCACCTTTTTCCAAAGATAGGTAAGTATTTAATATACCATATCCTTTTAGCTGCCCTAAGCATAATTGGCAAGCAGTGGCAAATGGCAAACATCCTAACAATTGCTTCCTGTCACAAACCCTGGCCAAAGTTAGTGTTTGTATTAGTTTTTTTGCATTTAAAAAAAATCAAAACTGACATTTCACCGATGATATCATTGTCCTTATATGTTTTACTGTTTTAAACTCATATTTGTGATCAACGAGGTCTCACAAGTGCAACAGTCGCCCCATGGTCAGGTTCCAGGGGGTTTTGGAAAGTTACCCGGTGAAACATAAGGCTTGTCCATTTCAGTTTTTACACATTGAAAACTCCCAGATTGGTTTGCTGCGCCCATGTTGCCATTGAGACAGTATGACAACCCAGGATTAAAAAGTACCCCATTATGGCATACTATTTGCAAAATTACACAATCGAGTATATTCATAATGGCGTATGTCCAGTCTATTTTAGTAGCCACTTAGTCTCAAAACCTGGCCAAAGTTAGTGTTCATATTTGTTTTTTGCACTATTCACTCATAAATTGCACGTTTACTTATGATATCATCATCCTTATATGTCTAACTGCTCTAAAACACTCATATTTGTGTTCAGTGATGTCTCACAAGTTCAACAGTACTGTCCCATGTACAGGTTTTATGTGGTTTTCTAAGGTTACAGGACAACACATGGGGCATGACCATTGTAGTTTTCACAACTGGTAAGTTGAAGAAGTGCTTTTCTGGACCTATGTCATCTTTTAAACCGTATTTAGTCTAGCCACTTTTTCACAAATGTTGGCCCCATTTAGTAGTTATACTTTTGTAGTTTTTTTTCACTTAATTCTGATATGTATTAGTGCAATAAAGCCTCAGTATTTTTGTTTTATTGTGTTCCAGGTTATTTTGATAACTCACAGGGCAAAATATATTAGATGCCCTTTTCAACTTGTAATATCGAAAAGTGATTTTATGGACCTATGTAACCTTTGAGAGAACAAGGCACACTAACAATGAAAATTACCTCCATGATGGCATACATTTCAAAAAGTATTCTTGATGTAGTATTTTGAGTTGTTTAGTATAGCTAGTTTATAATTATAATGGCTTAACTTAACGTAAACAGGGACAGGCTAAGTTTAGGGGGATCCAGAAGTCAGAGTAGTTGGTATAACAAGCTAATAAGTCGGTACAGGCCGCTAATAAAGAGTATTCAAAACAAGCTGAGATCAAGAATCCATAATAATAAAAAAAACTAACACAATCACATGCAGAGTGATTCAATAGTTCAGGTCTATCTGGTAGACTCTGAATATGTCTGCTATACAAAGGGCAGGTAGAGATGGGCAGGAATAACTAGAATCCTTTCAAACTCCTTTCTTGTAGCAAATGCAGCACTTTCTTTTGGGTGACTTTTTATAGGGTTGGGGGGGCTGGGGTTCGAGAAGGAATGTGCTTGTCACAAAGTCTTTGCACATGCTCTGATTCCAAAGAGGGAGGATTAGGAGATTGTGTAAAAAAAAAAATACCTTTCAATTAAAAATCTAGAAATGGGTGTGACAAAAGCAACCTCGTCACTGGCTTTTGGAGGGGCCTGATGGCCAGCCTCTTGCTATGGGCCCTGCAATATACCTTGCCCAATACACTTTAAAAGGCTCTGTTCATGTGAAGTATGTACTTTTGTACTCCAGACAGAGACCGAACGTTAATCCTAATTCTCTGGAACTGTTTTGGGCATGAGACCATGTGCACGGTGTGTCAAAAGTAAGACTTCCAGGAAATTCCTGAACCCCTGAACTGATATGGGTAATTTTTGGATATGTTGGTCACCCAGATCAGGGCTATCAGGGGATGTAACAGTTTGTAGGGGGTTTATGTATGTTTTGGGTACTTTTGGGGTGTTTTAAAAAAGTATGTTTTTTCTGTGCATGGAGATAATTGGATTAGAATTAGTACAGTTACTGATCCAATTATCTTCCAAGGGGAGGGACTGTGTGCTATGTGTGGGAGTGCCTTACATTGTAAATGTGTTATTTTTGGTTTGTAAGTTTGTGTCCCGGTCCCCAACAAGGCACATGTGGGCATACACCTTGCTTGGCTTGCATAAAAGGCCAGCTGTGGCTTCAATTAAAAAGAATGCTTTACCCCTTTATGATCCATGTTTGGGGGACATATACTCTAGGAATTACTATATTACAATACTCCCTTGAGTATAATCACTAGCTCTTCTAAGAGCTGTTCCTGCTATGCTCACTGGACTAGGAGAGGTTGACCCACTGGAAGCTGGATCCTGGTTTTGGGTCCAGGGTGGGTGGAGGACGGTGAAACCCCAACCAAGCTGTGGTTTGTGGGGTTTACGGTGGTTATGTTGTTCCAGTGCAGTGCTTATGGTACTCACAAGTACTAGGAAGCAGCGATTGATGGAGGTACCCGGTCGGGGCGCAAGGCGTTCCGTCACAATTGGTATGGCTTCCTTGTGGCTGTTTTTTTCATACAGGGTATAGGATTTAAAAATTACAACCTTGGGGCGGAGCCTAATCTCGGAGGAATATGGACGCTTGATTGCACAGGGAATATGCAACTGAACTGAAATATGCAGCACTCTCAGACTATAATGTATAAAGACTCTATTATGTATCACAGAGCCAAAATACAACCCTTATACAAATATATCACTCACAAGGGCCCACAACCTGACATAGGGAGGGAGCACCTAGGAAGCCCTATTCACTCATAGATGGACATTCTCGCCTCCCACACCTCCCCATCCATGCCGTCATCCAAGGGGACAGAATAACCCTCATACAGGATGCGATTTACCCAATCTACAGAAAACACCAAGGCCCCAGGGAACACAGAGATAGATCCCCAATTCACAGATCTAGAAGGCCCCAAGTACCGAAACCCATTCGATGGATATCCCAGCCACATCGCCCCACAACGATACCAGCAGAACGGAGCACTTATTGACCCCCTGAGGTGTTGAAGCACACAACAACACCTATAAACCGACCGACAGCAACCCATAAACACCTACCCACCCCGACCCCACCCGACATGACACATGCCACAGAGCGTATTGGTAGGGAGACGACGACCCCTGGGAATGACAGGGTCCACTGAATCACGCCTAACCACCTCTGATTAGGGTAACACTTGAGTTACACAACCTTCTCTGACCTGCAAAACCATTGCTATGTTTCTCATGTCTCTTTAAATATTTATAAATGTTTATGTTTTGCCAAGTTTATCTTCACAATGCAATGTTATGTTACAGATGGCTTTCTGCCACGCTGCAAACCCTTCTTACCAGAACTCGGACTAAGGAATTGGGATTCAATGGGCCTCACCACTTAATACTACACAGGGACCACACGCGGTATACAGTACAATCAACAACTCGATAACCTACAAATAACCGTGAGTGACACACCGCATCCAGTGCACAGGGAGAGGGAGAGACGGGAACGTGAAAAACCTTCCTCCTCTCTCCTTCACCTCAACTCACACGAGTCCCACCTAGAACATTGCCCACACACAAAACCACCTAGCAACAGAAACGTAAGACTCCCAATACCTCTCCCACCCCCCCTTCCCATTTTTCCTCTCTCCCATACCCCACCCTACTCCATAGGGGAAGGAGGGTCTGCACCACAGGTCCTCCCACATCCGCTTAACTGTTCGGACACGTACAACCAAACATGCTGAAGACGATTTCATGCATTTCCCTCAAATGTAAGGGCCTCAACAACCTCGCTTAACCCCTTAACCCCTCAAATGTAAGGGCCTCAACAACCTCGCTTAACCCCTTAACCCCTTAAGGACACATGGCATGTGTGACATGTCATGATTCCCCTTTATTCCAGACGTTTGGTCCTTAAGGGGTTAAAGCAAAGAAAAAGCAAGAGAAGGGATAAAAAAGTATAGTGGGGGAAAAGAAAAGAGAGTGCAGGAGACAACCAATGTATTATACCAAGAACATTGATTCCTGAGGACCCATACAGATTCAGATAATATTTGTCGCCTTATTCAACTCATCTCATCATCTTGAGGTAAATGGCCATTCAGTAAATGGCCATTCATAGCCATCTACAAGGTAGCACACATATATTTCTCCTTTATATTCTGCCATCCGCGACAATCGTTATCATACTTTCTGTCCTTAACCCTTAACCTATAGGCCATTTGTTCATATTGGGATGACATGTCTACCCTGATCAGCACATCTTGGACCTGAGGGGGCAAGTGTTCTTCTAGTTTAACGCTATACACGCTTTAGCCGCTAGGACAATGTGGACTAAGACCAAGCATTGTGAGTGTTCCGTCCAAGCAGGGAAACATATGCAGTTGATATATTTCTGGTGTGAGGGGCAGGGGGGTTCCCAACAGTGTACTTATGGACATGGACAGGCCCTTAAACACATGCAGCAAGGTGCCTCTATCACGAAAGGTATCTCCAACATATCAGTGAAGAATATTTATAGAAGTGCGATAGTCTGACAGGTACTAAGAACTATCTCATAAGCAATTTACAATAACCCTTCAATGGGAAATGCTGCTAGAGGAATTTTTTGTCAGCTCCATAGCGCTGAGCCATAGGGATAGAGAAATGGAAACATTCAAATCTCTTTCCCATAGTTGCATATAAGGTAATTTATCAGTGTCAGATGGTTCCATAAAGGCGTTATAACATACTGAAAGAAGCCTAAATTTGGAACCTATATGTAATGGAACTGCTTCCTTGGGCACCAGACCATGAATATTATGTATCAGTAAGACTTTTTTTTAAATGCAAATATGTAAACAATTCCATTGCAGGAAGTGCAAATTCACTTTGTATGTGTGGGAAGCTTTTAATCCCTGATGGAGAGCATAGCATGTGCACTTTAAAAATTCCACAAGAGATCCATGCCTGCAAGTCAAGATCGGGTGTAAGTACCTTCAAAACCTAAATCGGGGTCATAGATATATTTTTTGTATTCCCCATTAGTTTTGGTGCCCACCTTCGCCAAAATGTAAGCATTAACTCAGAGTAAGAAAGCATTTCCCGTTTATGTTGTTGTGCTGATACTGATGTTAACCATATCAGCCTATCCAGTTTATGTGGAGAAATGCATGCTTCCTCCAATTTAGCCCAAAGGGCTTCAGTGGGCCATGAGAGGATTGTTAGTCCATGGGTCAATAGTGCAGCTTTATAATACATCATAACGTTTGGAATCCTCAATCCTCCTTTAAGAGGTGGTAGCCATAGTAATCTATTCGCTATCTTTGGCGGTTTTGTCTTCCACAGATGAGCGTTAATAAGTCGTTGGAAGTGCTTTATCATTGCAGCGGGCACAGCAATGGATATAGTATGCAAAAGATACAGAATGTGGGGTAAAACCATCATTTTGCTAGAATGCACATGACCCAAACATGAAATTCCCAGGTCCCCCCACCTGGTCATTGACCTTTCAATCTATGTAGTCGAACTGTGTGATTTTCCTTAAGCAGAAGAGATGCAGATTTGGTTAATTTTATGCGCAGATTGGTAAGGGATACTTGACACCAATCAAAAGGATAAGTACATTTTAGAATCTGTATGTTCTTATCAAAAATCCCTGTGGGGAGTGCTTGTGTGTTTTGAATATTGTGATGAAAGCAACTTCGCCACTGTTTTTTGGAGAGGACTAATGGCCAGCCTCTTGCCCTGTGACTATGGCCCCTTTAATTTATTTTGGCTGAGAGACCCTAATTGTGCCTATTGGGACTTTAAACATTTGATTCTTCGAACTCCCGAACAGTCTAAGTGGCCGCCATTCGAACACGTGGTGGCAGCCATCTTGTTCGCATGGGCTAAAACCGCATATAGACTTCAGGGGGACTTAGTCGCGAATGCCCTGGAATTATTTTCGCCATGAAAACCTTGTGGTTCCCGGTTGGTCCTCCAGCTGCACTTAGCTGCGATTCTATGGAATTGTTTTGGGCATGAAATCCTGTGTTCGCCTGGGCAAAAATATGACTTCCATAAACTTTTTAAACCCCTGCTCTGATCTGGGTGATTTTTGTATATGTTGTTCACCCAGATTAGGGTGATCCCCAGATCAGGGGATGTAACATTTGTTGGGATATGTGGTGTTTTAGGGTGTTTTCCAGCCAGACTTTGTAAAAATTTATGTTTTTCTGCTTAGAGTTATTTGAGTTAGTCCATTGTCTTCGGTAATTGTATCACAGGTAGAGGGGAGGGATTGTGTACACTGTATGGGAGTGTCTGAATGTAAACCTCTGTTTTTATTGGTTTGTATGTTTTGTATTCGGTGCCCAACTAGGTCCACCCGGGCGTCACCTTTGCTGTAAAACTTGCATAAAAGACCAGTGTGTGCCATTAAACTTTCTGTTCATGATTTACCCTCAATCTCGAGTCTTGTCTCTTATTGGGGGAAACTGCTACAAGGGATTGCTATGGTCTTCATACTCCCTTGAATAATCACTAGCTCTTGTAAGAGCTGTTCCTGTTTCGCTCTCTGGATGAAGAGAGGTTCACCCACTGGAACCTGGAGCCTTGCCTTGGTTTTTAAAGTTAGAAGAGGTGACAGCTTGAAATGGGTATAGTATGTAAAACACAACTCTACCAAAAGGATATAAAGATGGTACTAGACTTGGAGATTCATTACAAACTGTAATGTGTAGCTCAAACTCAAACCAAACAAATTGTGCAATTTACAAGAATGTTTGTTTTGGTTTGTGATTACGAAAAAAATAATTGGTAGGAAAAACGATAATTGATGGCCAGGGAACAGCCACTAAATGTTGGGTTTATTCAAAGAACAAGTTGAAAATGAACAATAGCGGGTAAACAGGAATAGCAGTAAAACAATTATTTTTAATATGTAAACATAGATATTTTTTTAACCCCTTAAGGACGGAGCCAAATGTACACATTGTGAACAAAACAAAATGTAAACAAAACCTGGCATTTGTGCTACATGTCTGTCCAACCGTAATACACCTCTTTCATAGTAAATGCACCCACCCTTATTATATATCATTTTATTCAGGGGAAACAGGGCTTTCATTTAATATCAAATATTTAGCTATGAAACATAATTTAATATGAAAAAAAATGGGAGAAAATACGATTTTTTTGATTTTTTTAGTTCTAAATTGCATTTTAAAGGTCAGTGTCATAATACTCTTTGATTTTACTGCAATAAAATACACATATTTGTATTTAGTAAAGTCTCATGTGTAAGACAGTACCCCCTATGTACAGGTTTTATGGCGTTTTGGGAAGTTACAGGGTCAAATATAGCACGTTACATTTGAAATTGAAATTCGCCAGATTGGTTACGTTGCCTTTGAGACTGTATAGAAGCCCGGGAATGAAATTTACACCCATAATGGCATACCATTTGCAATAGTAGACAACCCAAGGTATTGCAAATGGGGTATGTCCAGTCTTTTTTAGTAGCCATTTGGTCACAAACACTGGCCAAAGTTAGCGTTAGTATTTGTTTGTGTGTGAAAAATGCAAAAAACGCCAATTTTGGCCAGTGTTTGTGACTAAGTGGCTACTAAAAAAGACTGGACATACCCTGTTTGCAATACCTTGGGTTGTCTACTATTGCAAATGGTATGCCATCATAGGGGTAATTTTCATTCTTGGGCTACCATAGGGTCTCAAAGGCAACGTAACCAATCTGGCGAATTTTAATGTGAAAAAAATGAAATGCAAGCCTTATATTTGACGCTGTAACTTTTGAAAACACCATAAAACCTGTACATGAGGGGTACTGTTGTACTCTGGAGACTTCGCTGAACACAAATATTTGTGTTTCAAAACAGTAAAAAGTATCACAGCAATAATATTGTCTGTGTAATGCTGTTTGTGCGTGAAAAATGCAAAAAACTTCACTTTTACTGGCGATATCATCGTTGTAATACATTTTACTGTTTTGAAACACTAATATTTGTGTTCAGCGAAGTCTCCTGAGTAGAACAGTACCCCCCATGTACAGGTTTTATGGTGTCTTGGAAAGTTATAGGGTTAAATATAGTGCTAGTAAATTAAATTCCCTTTACTTTCGGCATGGGTTGTCAGGCAGGTCCCGCTAATTGTAATTAATTAAGATACCTAATTATGTAAAAATATTATATAAATATATATGTAGAATTACTATATGTATATATATATATATGTATGTGAATATATATGTATATATATATATATATATAATTTTTTTAAATATTTTTATTTATATATAGGTATATATATAGTGATATATACGTATATATTTATGTATATAGATATATATATTATTTCGTTCTATGTGTATTTTGATATATATATATATATATATATTAATTTCACAAAACAGTTAGAACGAAATAACACACATCTATATATTTTTTAATTATTTATTTTTAATTATTTTTTAATTTTATTTTTTAACGTATTTACATTTTTATTTTTTTTATATTATATATAAATATATATATAACAATAATTATATATATATTTAATCAGTATCAGTCTACGTATAATTTGATATTAATATATATATATAATTATATATATATTAATAGTAAAATACACCTAGACGGTGTATGTGTGTGTATGTATATGTGTATATATATACTTAGATCATATATATATATAATATATATATATGATCTAAGTATATATAATTATTTTTTTTTACACCATTAACTTATTTTTATTTTATTTTCAGCCAGCAGGGGGACCACCTGTCATTACAGGCAGCCCCCCTGCCGGCAATACAGAAGCCAGCTATCCCCGGCCATGTGATTGTGGGGTCCTCGCTAGGACCCCACTCTCACATGGCCGGGGGGCTTCAACGAGGACGGATGTGCCGCGGGGGGCTCCCTGGGAGTCCCCCCCACCGCGATCGCCGGCGTGGGACCGCCGGCGACCGGGTAAGTTAACAAAAACCGGAGGGCGTACAATTACGCCCGGCGGCGTTTAGAGCCGCCTATTAGAGGGCGTAATTGTACGTCCTCCGGTTTTAAGGGGTTAATGCTGCTCCTCGTCCTTTAGTGGTTACATTTTATCTATATATGTGAACCATCTACATATAGTTTCCATGCTATTTTGGCTTGTCAGATTTATTTTCCTAAATCTTTTTTATCTTTTACTTTTTTTCATTTTGGACACATTAATTAGGTCTAAGCTTTTATTTTGCTGTGTAGAACTATAGATTGTACAATAATTAATCCCATCACTACCAAACACTTTTTATTTGAAAAAATATGACATAAGCATAAGATTTATTAGAAACAAGGGATGCATAGTTAGCACATAAACCTACAATAAAACACCACTGTTATTTAAAGATTACATTGTACACAAGCTCATAAATTAAAATTATGTAGAATTTCATGGTTTTTCTTTAGTCAATCATTCACCATTACGTATAAACAGTGATTTAAAAATGGAAAATAAAACACTTTTGTTATTAGTTTTGCTTATAATCATTTTTGTATATCAAGTGCAACTAAAGAAAAAGAAAGTCAAGATAGATTCACTTATCACTCCTGACTGTTAAATGCCTCGTTTATAACATCTAAATTAGTAGTTTTCTGTAGTTAACACTAACCCTATACCAATCCTATCCGTAACCTTGCAGCAATCCATCCCCTAACCCTATGATTACACTAACCTTAAGCCTACTCTAAAACAGTATTAAACCTAGCCCAGTAGTAAACTGTAATTTAAACTATCTCTAAGCCTACCCTAACCCTATCACTAGTACTTATTAGAGGTATTTCTCTGCCGAGCAGCTATCAGACTCTAGTGCTCATCACTACTGGCAGGGCACATGCAGGGAGACCCTGTGAGTGACAATTCTGACCCAGGTGGTCTCCTTCAGATTGGGAACAGGGAGAGAGTCGCCTCAGCTGAGCGTAATTGCTCCAATGTGGTGATGTAAATGGATATAAATGGCTATATGCACCACTGGCTATGTGCTGCTTAGTGAATACAGCTCCTTTGTCAAACTGGGATTTAGAGCTTTAAAGCCCATTCTATGGAGGACAGAATGGGACATTCTAACATTATTATTTTTTTATAAAGCGCTTGTAGGTGGACTAACAAGTATTTGCTACAAGCCAAGTTGGACACACAGAAACAGAGGGTGCTGAGGGCCATATTCAAACAAGCTTACATTCTAGAGGGAGTGGGGTCAAGTGACACAAGAAGTAGGGGTAAGATATTTAATGTACAGGAAGAAAGTAAGTTGCTAGAATAATTATGATGAAGGGTTTGTATTTTTGGATTACACAGTTGCAGGAGAGGAAGCAGAGTGGGTTAACAAGGTGCGTAGAAGGAAGTATAGACAGAGGATAGACTAAGATCTTCTGCAGCGTGTAGGGGCCTGAATGGGGCATACTTGTGCATTTCTTTGTCATTGTATCTTAACTGGACGTTCTTGCTCTTTAGTGTGTGTATGTATGTATATATATATATATATATATATATTTATATATGTATGTATATGTGTGTGTGTGTGTGGGTGTGTTTGCTCATACACACATATATTTTGCAGTTTGTCTTGTCCTGCGTGCTAAAGCTAGTTGCTCCCTGCCCTGCTCAACATTGGTTTTGTTAACTTAAATGTTATTCAACATCCTGCTTATCTCTAAAGATTTTCTCTGTTATTTCTTCCCCCCCCCCTTATTTTATTGATACCCACCCGAATGTCTTGCTTGACCAATCCTCACCTCCTCTGTGCATCTCCATTCCATAGCTTTTATTGCAGTCCTGTTTTGACCCTATCATCTCTGTCTTCCACAGTCTGAGTTTTAAAAGACCACTTCTAGCAAACCTGAACAGTGCTCAGATTCCCACCCACCCCTCCCCTCAACACCCCACCCCAAGTTCTTTACTACATTTATAGATAGAATCCCACACACAACTTTAGATAATTCCAAATAGCAGCTGCAAACACTACCCGTTATGAGCACAATCCACCTTCTTAACCCCGAACACTCACTCCTTCTCCTCCCTTATGCTCATTCTCCTTCCCTCTAATTACCTACCCATCAGAGCAATGCTCTATATTCTCCTCCTCTCCTTCTCTCTCATCTCCCTAAGGATCAAAATATCCCCTTCCACCCACTTCCCTCAACAAAACACCAACATTTACATTAATCCCTCTCTGCTACACTCCCCCTTCTCTCATCTCAAGCCCTGCACTCATTTCTCTATTCTCTCTCTCCTGCTCTAACCCAATCTCACCCTAGTCGCCGCCCATATAAAACCCACTCACACCTCCTGTCTCTATCTCTCCTCCTACTTCTGGCAGCTGGTGACGTCTCTCCCAACCCAGGGCCCCTCACCTCATCTGCTCACACTAAAATAACCAGAAACCATGCAAACCTCCTCCAAATACCCTGCAGTCTATCCTCCTCTAACAAAATTCAGTGTGCACTCTGGAATGCTCGCTCCATTTGTAGTAATATCAAATCTACAGCTATACATGACCTCCTCATCTCTAACTCTCTCACAATACTGGCACTCACTGAGACCTGGCTATCTCCATCCGATACCGCTACTCCTGCTTCTTTATGTTTCGGTGGTCTACAGTTCTCCCATACTCCTAGACTTGACTGTAAAGGAGGTGGTGTAGGCATCCTTCTCTCCCCTCAATGTACCTTTCAACCTATCCTCCCTGCCCCTGCCCTATCCTTTACTTCCTTTGAAGTTCACACTGTACGCCTTTTTAAGTCCACTCCTTTAAGAATTGCCATCATCTATCGCCCCCCCGGTCACCCTAAACTATTCATTGAACACTTTTCCTCCTGGTTACCCCACTTTCTTTCCTATAGCACTCCCTCTCTCATACTTGGGGACTTCAATATCCCTATCAACAAGCTCAATTGCCCTGATGCCTCTCGTCTGCTCTCTGTAACCTCCTCCTTTGGACTCACACAGATTTCTTCCTCAGCAACTCACACTGCAGGAAACACTCTTGACCTCATCTTCACCAATCTCTGTACCACCTCTGATCACGCCACTGCTCCATTTCCTTTGTCTGACCACCATCTGCTAACATTTAACATCTGCATACCCCATACCAAAATCTCACCACCGTCCACTCTCCAACCTCGCAGAAACCTCAACTCTCTCGATCTCCAGCACTTCTCCACTAAACTCCAAACACTCCTTTTACCCATCTCAAATCACAACTACCCTAACTCTGCAATCTCACTCTACAACTCCACTCTCTCCTCTCAACATGACATCATGGCACCTCCTACAGTTAAACGCAGCAAGCGCCCCCAAATACAACCCTGGCACACCAAGCTGACCCGTTACCTCCAAAAATGTTCCAGAACTGCTGAACGCTGGTGGAGAAAGTCTCACTTTGCATCTGACTTTATCCACTATAAATTTATGCTGCGCTCCTACAGCATGGCTCTTTCCTCTGCAAATGTAAGCTACTTCAACACCCTCATAAGCACACTGTCCCACCAACCCAAACACCTGTTTCACACTTTTGATGCACTTCTTCGCCCTGTGACTCCCCCTCCTTCCACCACCTTGTCCGCCACAAACTTTGCATCTCATTTCACTGAGAAGATCTCTACAATCAGGAAAGAGATCTCTAATCTTTCTCCAACCAGTATCAATACATCACCCAACCCCACTCCCCCTGCCATCCTAAGCTCATTTGCACCTGCTACAGCACAAGAGGTTTCTGCTCTGCTCCTGTCCTCCCGCCCCACCACCTGCTCCCTCGATCCTATTCCCTTGCATCTCATCCGCACTTTGTCTCCCTCTCTTGCTCTTCCTCTCGCTAACATTTTCAATCTCTCCCTTTCCTCTGGCACATTTCCCTCTGCCTTCAAACATGCAACCGTAACCCCAATTCTGAAAAAGCCCAACCTTGATCCCAACTCCCCATCCAACTACCGCCCTATCTCGCTTCTGCCATTTGCCTCCAAGATCCTCGAGAGAGTTGTCTACGCCAGATTGACAGACTTTCTTGAATCCAACTCTCTGCTTGACCCCCTTCAGTCTGGATTCCGCGCTGGTCACTCTGTCGAAACTGCTGTGACCAAAGTATCCAACGATTTAATTGCTGCTAAATCTTGCGGCCAATACTCTATCCTAATCCTCCTTGATCTTTCTGCCGCCTTTGACACTGTTGATCATCAACAGCTTCTTCACATTCTCCGTAACTTTGGTCTACGGGATTCTGCTCTCTCCTGGTGCTCCTCCTACCTCTCCCAGCGCTCCTTCAGTGTTTCTTTCTCTGGCTCTGCCTCTTCTCCCCAACCTCTTCCTGTCGGCGTCCCCCCAAGGTTCTGTCCTCGGCCCCCTACTGTTTTCTATCTATACTGCCTCCCTTGGTAAACTCATCAGCTCTTTTGGCGTCCAATACCATTTATGTTCATATGACACGCAAATCTACCTGTCCTCCCCTGATCTCTCTCTGCCCACCTTGACTCGTGTTTCTGACTGCCTCTCTGCTATTTCCAACTGGATGGCTGCTCACTTCCTTAAACTCAACCTGTCCAAAACAGAACTTCTAGTTTTTCCTCCCTCAAGTGCTGCTACTCCTGTGTCTGTTGCCATCCAAGTCAACGGCGCTACTATCACCTCTACCTCCCAGGCTCGCTGCCTAGGAGTTCTTTTTGATTCTGATCTCTCTTTTACTCCCCATGTTCAATCGATAGGCAAATCCTGTAACTTCCAACTCAAGAACATAGCGCGCATCTGCCCATATCTAACGCCGGACGCGGCTAAGGTACTGGTTCATGCTGTTGTTCTCTCTCGCCTTGACTATTGCAATCCCCTTCTCACCGGTCTTACATGTTCCCAGCTTGCACCGCTGCAATCTATAATGAATACGGCTACGAGGCTTATTTTCCTGTCCGGTCGCACCTCCCACGCTCTGTCAGTCCCTGCATTGGCTTCCAGTTAGATATAGGGCCAAATTCAAAATTCTGGCGCTTGCTTACAAATCCCTACATAATGTTGCTCCAACATACCTATCCTCCCTCATACACAAGTATGTCCCGTCGAGACCCCTGCGCTCAGCCCAAGACCTACTCCTATCCTCTGCCCAGATCCCCACCTCTGATGCTCGTCTTCAAGACTTCTCCAGGGCTGCACCTATTCTGTGGAACTCCCTTCCCTCCTCAATCAGACTTTCACCCAGCCTCCATTCCTTCAAAAACTCTTTGAAAACTCACTTCTTCATTAAAGCGTATCAATTAAACTGTCAGCAAGTTTCTCATCCCCCACCCCATGACTCCGTTCCTTCACCTGTCAAAAATGACCTACCAAGCACTCAATAAACCCTTCTGTAACAAACTGTAATTCCCCTACTTTAACCCTTTGTGTCACTATGCCCCACTCCCTCTAGCATTTAAGCTCATCGAGCAGGGCCCTCAACCCCCTCTGTTCCTGTACGTCAGTGGTCTGATCTCAATTATGTGTCTGTTAGTCCACCCATTGTACAGCGCTACGGAATTTGTTGGCGCTATATAAATAATAAAATAATAATAATAATAATAATAATTGAAGAAGATAGGTAGTTTGGAGCAGTGTTATGTAGAGCTTTGTACTTAAGCATCAGAATTTTAAATTGTGCCCTAAATCTTATAGCAAGTAAGGGCTGACAATGGGGGAGGCAATGGGATGTGAGGGTGGACAGAAAGCTAATGGTGTTTGCTGAGAACATTTAAGACCACGAGAAAGCAGATTGCAGTAGTCAAGGTGAGAGATAATAGCAGCATGAACCAGCACCTTAGCCACATCTGGGGTAAGATAGATGCAGTTCGAAGCAACAGGATTTGTTAAGTGACTGGACTTGTGAGGTGAAGGAAGGTTTTGAGTCGAAGAGAACACATAGGTAGCGGGCCTGTGAGATAGAGCTGATAGTAGTGCTATACACTCGGTTGGAGACAGACACCTGAATAGCAACATTTGAGGGAGGAGAGTTGAAAATATCTGTTTTGGACAGGTTGAGTTTAAGGAAATTAGTTAGCAATAGCAGGTCAGTCAGAGACACGGATCAAGAGGGAAGTTGAGAGACCAGAAGAGGACAGATAGCTTTGCGTGTCATCCGCATAGAAGTGATATCGGAAGCCAAATTATTGTAAATGAGTTGAAGTGTAGAGATTTAGAGAGAAAGTGACTGAAGGTTAGATCAGTCTTACAGTTATGTTTGGTTAGGTTAATTTAATGCTTAAAGTTATGAGATTTAATGTTAGAGAGGGCTAAAAAAGGTTTTACTGTTACAGAATTTAGAACTGAGAGGAGATAAATTTAGGTTAAATTATGGTTTGAAATTATTGGATTTAGCGTTAGAATGAATTAAGTTTAATATTAGGATTAGGAGCGTTTTATGAGTTTATGGATTGAGAGAACTTAAACCTAAGATTATAGGACCACTATAGTGCCAGGAAAACATACTCGTGTTTCCCCCCCCCCCCCACCCCCGCTGGGCTCTGGGGAGAGGAAAGGGTTAAATCTTACCTTTTTTCCAGCACCGGGCGCTCCTCCTCCTCTCTGCCTCCGATCCTCCTCTTCGGCTGAATGTGCATGCGCGGCAGGAGCTGCGCACGCATTCAGCCAGTCAATGAGACAGCCACTAGAGGCTTTAGAGGTTGGATTAACCCATTTATAAACATAGCAGTTTCTCTGAAACTGCTATGTTTATATAAAAAAAAGCTGAAGCTGAAGTGGTCTGGGTGCCTAGAGTAGTCGTTTAAGGTAAAGGGTTTTTAAGTTTATAGGGTTTCTGTTTTGAGAGTATATTTAGAATTACGGTTTTAGGGATACTTGCCTTTCTATAATTGATGGTAGAGTTGCAATAGCATCTATAGGTTGTATTTAACACAGAACTGTTAGTGTTCCTTCCGAGAAGAATTTGGTATGGCAGGCTTTTAATGGGCAGATAAACTGTCTACCAGACAGCCACTAGAGGGATTTCTGGGTGGTTAAGCGACTTTTGGTTGCCTAACTGATGCTTAACGTCCTCGCGCTAAGCATGAAGACATCCAGCATCACCCGAAATCCCATAGGAAAGCATTATACAATGCTTTCCTGTGGGAGAAGTACTAATGCATGCATGAAAATTTGCACCACGGGGGAGAGTGGTTTGACAGAGGGGCAACTATGTTTTCCTTGCACTATAGTTTCCCTTTAACTGTTCACGATACTACTTTAAAAGTTTTCCAAATTTCTCAAAATTCATTAATTTTTTTTATTTTTGGTCCACCCGTACTTTATTTTTCAAAAGAACTGTTAGTTATAATAAAATACTTTTTATTTACTTATTTGTTTATCAGGATGTGCACAAATCTCAGATGTATTAGTCGCACTTTAAATCTCTTTATTTTAAAATATTTTTAAATATACAAGCACGATCCATACAATGGCTACTGATGGTGGTCTGAATTTATGTGCTTTTGAAGTATGCCTTCTGGTACTTTAAAGGCACGAGGTTCAATGCCATATTTGGGCTTTAAACATGTACTCTATGCAAAACCAGACTGAGTATAATAGTCTAGTTAGAGATTTTAGTAATTTTAAAAGTGTAAAACATTCTGCTATTAAATTAATTGGTAAGAAAGCAATCACATATTAACAATAATGTTTTCTGGATATCAATGTCAACTGCAAGCTCCCGTGCATGTTAATTATGTCAGGTAAACAGGGATTAGTTAATGCAGGAATATTTTCTACACCTGTCTGTTTTAAATTAAGGTCTCTTAGCTCTATTAATAATAAAATGCAAATGTCATAAAAATGCATATATAATTTAATTGACAAACACAGAATTCATGCAAGATGTTTGAGCCTTGACAGCTTTCCTTCTGAGATTTATCACATCAAAAATAAAGCATCTGTGTGCTGAGGTTGCTAGCAACAAACATTGACAGAGATATTCAAGACATAGTTTTTTGCTTCTATTAACTATATCACCTTACGACATTTCACTAAAAAATTTAAAATAAAGCACCGTCTATTTACACAGAAAAACACAGTTTTAGTGCATAGCAAAACTAAGGCAACAAAGACCCAATCCCTGACTAGAGCTGAGTTTGAGAATGTTTTAAATGTATCTACTTTTACCATTCTAAAATGGGTATGAAGTCATAGGCATTGCTGCACATGTTTGGTGGGCTTTGGGGGCAAAAGCCATGATGTGGGATTACCTTGCTCCCCAAGTGTCTCATCCCCACCCAGCACTTCCATGTCTCTCATTCCCCCCATAGCCTCTTCGTGTGTCTAATTCTCCTCCCCAGCCCCTCCATGTATCTCATTCTCCTCACCAGTACATCCATGTGTTGCATTCTCCTCCAGCCCCTCCATGTGTCTCATTCTCCCCCAGAGCTCCTCCATGTGTCTCATCCTTTCCAGCCCCTCTATGTGTCTCATTCTCCTCCTCAACTCCTTCATGTTCCTCATCCTCCCCAGCCCCTCCATGTGTCTCATTCTCCCACTAAGCACCACCATGTGTCTCATCATCCTCCGCACCTCCATGTGTCTCATCCATCCCAGCCCCTCCATATGTCTCATTCTCCCCAGCAGCCCCTCCCTATGCTTTATCCCCCACAACTCCTTCATTCTTCCCCCCAGCTGCTCCATGTGTCTCATTCCTCCTCCCCGTACCTTTCATATGTCTTATTCCCCCATGTGTCAGGGTCCCGCGGGCGGTTGCGAGGGGAGGCTGCAGTCCGCTTGCGGCACTCACCCTCCAGCCGTCCGCGGTCCCCCTTCAGCCGTGTGCTCGGCGGGCGGCACCCTCTCTCCCACGGATGCCGTCCGCCTCTTCCTCTGTGTCTCCCAGCGGCAGCATGCATGACGCTGCACGCTGGGAGACCGCCCACTTTAACAAACGCCGGGGTCAGTCACCTGACCCGGCGTTAAAGGCACAGTGCCTCAATCACAGTGGGAGGTTTAGATATCTCCCACGTGTGATTGTTAATTCTGATTGGAAATTATCCAATCAGAATTAACCTTTGGATTTATATACTTACCTTTCCTGTTCCTCTTCGCCCTGTTGTGGTCTTTACCTGCTAGTATTGATACTGAACTTGTATTTCTGGTTACGTACTCTCTGGCTTGTTATCCGACTCTGTGACTTTCTCCTACCCTTTGACCTCGGCTTGTCTATCGTTATTCTGTCTTCTGGTTCCCCTTTACTCGGCTTGTTTCCTGACTATTCTTTGTGTGCTTAGCCCGGCCACTCTAAGGTCCGGTACGACACTTTGTGTGTGTGTGTGTTGGCGTGTTAGGTTCCCCGAATCGTGACACCATGTGTCTCTCACCCATCCCCCTCTATATCTGCTCTCATCCAAGTAGCATGGCTGAGTAAACGGTCACGTTACTTGCTGTCACCGTCAGGATGGGAGTGCTGTAAACTCCCCTCCTGCCCATCACCAGCCCTGAAGTGATGCCAGCCTGTGGTTGCAGGGGTTGACAGGTCTGCCGGCCCCCTGGAGTGATGGGCCCAATCGCAGCTGTAACACCTGCGACCACTGTGTAAAACCCTTTAGCCCTAAATTTCTTCTGGTAGTAGAGGGGCAGGATAATATTAGTGGGGTTTGCTTTGTTTATTTATTAATTTTGCAACATTCAATTTCTTTTATAAGCAGGTAAAAAATAAAGATTGGTAGTATAGTTCTCTGCAGAGCTACTTAGGGGAAGGGCTTAATGTCATGAAGAGATGCAGAGAAACATAACTTTGCTGTATGGCACTCAATGAGTAAGGTAGAATAGCAGTATCACATGGAATACCTGCCTGTGCAGCATGAACTTTTTTGTTTCTGGCAATGCTTCTATTAAAGGTAACAGAGCATCAGTAGTATTCTGTTATTTGATAGTGAGGGGAGGACATAACATATGAAGGCAAGTAATATCATGCCATATTCCCACATCTCTTTTTGTGTAGGAAATTTAGAGTTTTCCTTGGGGCTTAAGATCCAGATGTTTCTGCAAACTTAGCAGCAATCCTTAATGTAAAAAAAAAAGAATCAGTGCAACTAACCAAAGTATGTAGAACAAATATAGCTGTTTGTATAACCAAATACATGGGGTCCAGTGCCTGGCAGCCATTTTGTCTCCTGACCACAGGCAGTGGTACATGATCATTGAACGCTTTTAACTATTTTTGACTATGCAAGTTGGTCTACATAAATACACATGGTATTCTAAAAACAAAAAGCTATTTAAAAAAAGTAGACGCTAATAGCTATGTCCTGTATAACAGTGGTCACTATACCCCCTGGTTAAATAACATTCCAAAAGGGCAACTACAGAGTATAAGAAAGAATTTTACTTACAAATAAATATTTGAAAAACAAGCTAAAACGGTGATAGAGAAATTTTCACAAAAGCATTACCCTAATAACATACTAGATAAGGCATATGAAGAAGTGGAAAAATTAGATCAAAATCAATTAGTTTTTAAATGGAAGAATGTAAATAAATCAACAGGACAATTTTAATCTGTTACCTTTAATTCTAGATTTTAACAGGGATTCCAAAAAGGTTAAGTCAATTATCAATAAGCACTGACACCTTCTAAAAAAAGATAGGGAACTATCGACTATTATTCCAGACAAACCTTTTATTACGCTTAGGGACGCGCCTAGTTTAAAACAAATTTTAACCATCCCAAAAGAGACATTCCAAATACTTTTCTAAATGCAAATATTAAAGGTTTTTATTCATGTGGGAAATGTGCCGGCTGCAAGTGCAGTAAAAATAGGACATTAAAGGGTAAAAAGCAGAAGAATTTATTATTTAAGATTTTATCACTTGTTTTACTAAGAATATAATTTATCTTTTAATATGCCTGTGTGGGTTCCAATAAGTTGGTAGGACCATTCGCCCTTTACATAAAAGTTTATATGAGCACATTAATAATATCCGAAAAGGTTTTGATCAACATAGTGTCTTTGCACACTTTAAGAGGTACCACAATAAAGACCCTAGTGGCTTAACTTTTTTAGGGATACAAATGGTTAAAAAATCTTGGTGAGGAGGAAATTATATTCAACAGATAGGGAAAGAAGAGATGAAGTGGGTACATAAATTAGAGACTCTTGAACCTAAAGGACTTAACATAGAATTCGATCTATATAATTTTTTTTGAAACATATTTATTGTATTTTATATCATTGTCTACATTTTTAAACACATAGAATATTATACCATTAGGTATATACTGTTTGAGATTTTATCTGATATTAATGCCCTTTTTTTCCCTCTCCTTTTTAGTAGGTTTCTTAGCTTTTTACTTACATATTATATTATGTGTTTATATTAGGTTTTTTTTATATTTTTTCTCTCTTATATATACTGTGTATTTTGATGTAACTTCTGGGACTCTTCATTGTTTCTTGATTTTTGTCAGATACAATGCTTAGGTGATATGCCAGAAAGTTGTGGACTTTGCATATTGTGATCCTTGTTTGCCAGTTGCATAGTCCTCTAGGGAAAACACAACATGCACAGTCTTTTGGTTGCAATTCAATTTAGGCCCTTTATTTAAAAGTCCATTCAGGCGGCAGCAACACAACACAAAATAACATAAAATAAAAGATTTCCCTTTAAATCAAATCCTAGCTCATCTGAGCACTAACTAACATTGTTATTATTCCCTATCTACCAAGGGTTCTAAACTAACAAAAACTTAGGTTTTACCAAGCTTGTACCAAGTTAACTTTTCCTGCACTCCAGTGCTTAGTCACCTTGACTCTGGACTCTCTGCACTCCCAGTGCTCCAACCCAGCCTGCTGCTTTCCAGCTTTCTCACAGGAGAGAACAGTATCTCTCCTACCTGCTTTCAGGGAGGAAACCAGCAATCCCACCTACCTGTCTAGCAGGGAGGGGTTGTATTCCCACTGCTGTATCTGATTGCCAGTTGAGTAATAGGTTAGAGTCAGCCCAAATACCTAGTCTGGACTTATGTCTCCCAAAAAAACAATTAACAGCAGAGTGGAGCATTGGCCCACCCTGCTCTCCAAATGTTCCTCCATAGAGGCCCATAACTAAACATTGTTTTTTTGTTGCACAAAACATGTACTCCCCCTGGGGTTAAATGTTATATGCCTTGCTATACATCTAGGGGAAATATAGATTCCTTCATGGATCTTACCCTGCACTTTATCACAATATTTGCATTAAAACATGCAGTCACTCGAACTTCAGGTTTTCAGTAAGAACCAACGATGAAGTGACTATTACAAACCATGCCTATTATGGCAGTTTTAAAAAGAACAGGACAGCTGGATAGTGACGTGCTCTGAGGAAGCCGCCCAGGCAAAACGCATCATCACATCTTTGTGTGTCCTACGTCATCAAGCCATCCCGTGGTCGTACGAAGCTCCGGTTCTCGGAAAAACTTCCTACAGTGCTGACATCTTGGAAAAAACGCTAGTGCTAGCCGCGGCTTTGCCAGACTGTACAACCATGGGGTATGAACTTCAATAAGGGATAAAGAGCTGTATCATTTACATGTGAACTTTTAACTCATGTGGAAATAAAGCATAGTTTCATATTCAACTGCTGCCCTGGTTACCTGCCAATATCCAGTCCTGTACCTAGGACCAAAGCCAGAAAAGTTAGAGCAGACTTTCACTGCTCTCTCCTTGTGAGTCTTATTTCATCTATTTATTTACTATACCGTATTATACTATATTTTTCCCTTTTATGCATTATGTTCCTACATATCTCTGGAAGGAATATTGTGACACTCCTGTTTTAGGAGATTATTAGTAAGTTTCCCTAGAAAGCATCACTTAATGCACACATATCTAATTTATTGATTTTGTATTGCTGGCACTATATTGTGCATTGCACTGACATGTTTCACTGTGTTGCACTTTTCAGGTGCACATTATAAAGTATTTGAAAGGTATTGGGGAACGCACTATTTCACTGCTAAGGTGCAGCTCTACCTTTTTAACATTTACATATTTTATCACTGGATTCTGAATTTTAGCGCCTTTTTGCTTGTTCTTTTTTTGTATATTTCAATTATCTCCAGGCCTCGAGTCCTGCTGTAACGCGTGGGAAAGGCGTTCCTGCACCTTTTTTCACAGCAGGAACATCGTTTCCCCTGCAGGCACTAACCAGGGGGTGGCAAAAAATGCCACCCCCAAATGCCCCCTGTGTTTCTCCTGTCATGGCTGTCCTACTAGAGGGACATTCGGGTGGTTAGGTGACCAAAACCCGCCTAACTGATGTTGGACTTGCGCTGTGCATGAGGACATCCAGCATCTGCTAAATGTGTTGTTATGGGCAAATGCAAATATTACAAGTTTTAGAATGAAATGTTGTATTTCTTAAACTGTGTACTTTGTCTTTAAGAGATATTGCAAACTGACAAGGTGTTAGAAATGGAACATATTGTTTTTCATAGATGTTTCTTTAAGCAATAACCTCAGTGCACATTATGTTTACGCCATTTTGTCCCAGACAAATTACAATAACAATAATTCATAAACAAGCTTCAAGGCTATGCTACGACTCTTTCAGTATGTAATATACTGTGGTAACCTTAGTAGATAAGGATGTTCAGACTTTAAGATGCCATCTTGAACGAAGTCAGGAAAATTTCCATGACGTATACACCCTTTAGTTATGGCTTTGTATGTTTGCCAAATTAAGGGAGGTCCTAAAATGAATAAAGTAAAAGAAGTGTTACTTTTTCATTTATGAACTATGGTAACCCTAAAATGGAGACACCTAAGGTATAAATAAGTGTACTTTTAAATGTTAATAGACAGAGGAGAGACTTGGAGACAGACGTTGCTCCAACTTAAAATGACAGATAGGCTGACATGATGACATGTTCAGAAGGGTATGAAGGGTATGTTAACCTATTAATGGTATTTGCAAACATTTAATTTAATCTTATAAACTCTGCTGTAATGAATTTTATATGTCTATTTTTTTATTTTTATATAATAAATATCTAAAAGACAAAACTGTATTGCTTCCAAGACAATCCTTATTTTATATTGTATTCTCAATTATTTATATATGTTAAATAGAGGATCTCTTACACTAACTATATAAAATTATGGCTAAGATATCTGTATGGTTATCCCTACTAAGACATTATAGTGGTAAATAAGGGAACCAGCTGCGGTTACAGTGTGTGCACACACACACACAGGTGCACACAGATAAACACACTCAGACGCGCACACACATACACAGACACTCACACAGTGGTGTATTTTAATTTTGTGCTGCCCTAGGCATGACTAAACCTGACCACCCCCTAATCTAAATTTACCACCTCTTCCTGCCAAGGGCGCACCTCTCCCTGATTAAGAACCCACCCCTTCCTCTTTAGACTCTACCTTTTCCTGCTCCTTTTAAAGAAATACTATAGTGACAGGAAAACAAAGCTGTTTTCCTGGCACTATAATTCCCTACTGTGCCCCCTTCCTTGTGTCCTCCCCTCCCCCACTCGACACTGAAAGGGATAAAATCCTATGGGTAATGGGAAATGCAGAATATGACGCCTTCTGGAGAAAAGGAGAAGGCATCCATGACAAAAGCACTTATATCCAAGACCTGTCGGAATGAAACAAGAAACGTCATTTTGGCCATAAATTGAGGCAATGACAATCCACCCTTAAGAGGCCAATCCTTCAAAAAGGGAAGAATCATGTTAACGTCCCATAACGTCTTGTACTTAGGCAATAGTGGTCGTCCGGAAGGAGAAGAGGATGTTCGCAAGATAGGGAGAGGAGGTCCAGAAACCAAGGTTGACTTGGCCACCCCTGAGTCAGAAAGAGCCCCTTCACTTTTTGTAAGTGTTTGTTAGTTTCATAGGCTTTATAATTGTCATTGACATTTCTATTAATGACATTTGATCTTTTTTGAGGGGACTGGTTTTCTGAATATTTTTGTCTTATATTTTTACTTTCTTTATGGGGAGAGGAATTTTTAAAAAACCTCTTTGTTTTATCAAAACCATTTGGTCTCCCTCTGGGTGTATAAGATCACATTCCTCTAAGTATTTTTACATAAAATCATATTGGAAGTTGAGAAAGTATACTATCCCTTTTATATTTTTAATTTTTTGTATCTGATATTTTATTATCCAGAGTTTTTAATCTTTGGCACATCATTTCATCTTTTTCTTTGTACTCTCTATGATTTAGATCTATATCTAAATACTCATCAAGTTTTTTAATATCATCATCAACCTTTGCTTTAATCTCTTTGGAGTGTTGGATGACTAAATTGATCAATTAAAGGGAACAATTATATAAAACCTCATCCCACTTTTTTAGGAAAACCTTTGGGTAAAATTCACTGGGTAATTTTATTTTACAGGCAATTTTCATTTATTTTAGAGCACAATTATTTTATGTTTGATGACAATTATCACTGGGAACTACATGGGGACCATGTTTGCCCCCAGTTATGCCAACATCTACATGAGAAGATGGGAGGAGCTAACGGTTTGGTCAGGGCATGACTGGGTGGAAGACCTGGTCCTCTCTCGACATTACATAGATGACGTACTTATTATTTGGCATGGATCACAGAGTTCTTTTAGTGATTTCACGCAATATTTAGACTAGAACAAATACACTCTAAAATTTACATCATAATGGAACAAAAAGAGTATTGACTTTCTAGATGTGACTCTTACTAATAATGGGCCCAATGTGTGCTCTAAATTTTTTTTTTTTTTTTTTTAAACAGATGGCAACAGTTTCGTGCACAGACGAAGCTCCCACTACGACCCATGGCTCAGATTTACAGATTTCCAACAACATGCAGTTAAAAATAAACTTACAATAAAAACCCCTTGGAGAAAGAAATAAGAAGAGTCTCAGATACACCAGTTAGGCACTCTCGAACCTCGAGGTCTTAATGCCGATTCTGATATCATTTTTTTTATAATGTAAATGGAGACAGTCTACAATTTTTTCATATTCTTTTTTTCATTATTATATATTTTTTTCATATATTTTTAATTTTTTTTCATTTCGTTATTATTTTTATTATATATATATTTTTAACTATTCATTTTTATTTATATGCTTCATTATATTATTATTTTATGTTTATTTTCACATTTATTTTTATTTTTTATATTTATTTTCATCATTATTGTGTTTATCCTTGTTTTTATTTTATCATTCTCATTTTTGTAGACTGTTTCCATATTTTACAATTTATGTACGGAAATAAACACCCTGTTTTGGATTAATATCTGGGCATCTATCCACAAATGGATTTTATTCCACCTAGACATCATATCAAGGGTTCTTATGTTGTTGTTTTTAATCTTTTCGATCAGAACATTTTCTTCCATAGGGGGAATATATGTCCTTTATATCCACCGTAATGTTGATTGTATGAGCTAATTGATTCACCAGTTTATATTGATTATATCCTTTCTTCTGACTGATAAGCTTACAAATAATAGGTATCCACCACATATACTGAAGGTGGAACTCATACTAATGGCTATGTGGAACGCATACATCATCAAATAATGCCGGGGAAGATAGACGTGCTAGAAATGATGTCAGAATATCCAAAAGGGAACCGGGAAGAAACACTAATGAAAACGGATTACTATAAGCTGGAACATACTTGGACTATCCAACAGGAGGGGGATATATACTGCTGCCTTTGTATGAATTGTATAATTCTGTTATACGTTATTGTATTCTTTGTGATTGTTGATATATTTGGAGGTCCCTGAGGAAGTCCCTTTGGGATGAAACCTATAGAATTACTCCTAGCAACTTTTGTTTTAATTTTTTTTTCAATGTTCTGGATCCAGCAGCATTTTAGAAATTCATTTTATAATTCTCTATTCATTAGTGTTTAAAAGCGATACTGTTTTCAGTTCTAATACAAAAAAAATAATACTTTGAAAAGGCATAGTCAACTGTCCTTACACTGGTTGCCAGGGCCATATTAACATGGGGGCTGATGAAGCTACTCTTCACATGCTCTTGCTTAAGTATTAAACTTAATAGAGATGTAGGAGAACAAAACTTGTGAGGACTGGCTGACAATGAAATTAGTTAATGTAAAGCTGACTTTGGGCAATATGCAAATACTCTTGCTGCTTCAGTCTCTCTAACACTGGCACTTCCTTCTACATACTACATACACATTTTCTCTGTCCCAGTCTGTATAACAGGAGCTTCTGCCTACTAGTAAGAAGGTTAGGAGAGGAGTGGACCAGCGAGTGCTAGGGGACAGTCCTTAGAAAGTGTAGAGTTAGCGCATCATTAGACACATTTTTTGCCAAGCTCAGGGTGCTGCTTGCATGGTATGACATTTGTTGGTCATCATGCATGATTGGCAGTCAGTCAGACGTGCATTCACACCAGACTGACCATCGAATTCTTTATGCAGACTCGCCCCTTTTTTGGGCATGTTTGTCCCTTTGGGCAGTTCTGGTTATGTGATTCACATCACCCTTTTACCCTGCCCTCTGATATCCTGCTTCACCAGACACTGCTGGTAGGGGGTATGGATTTACATGAAAGATGAAAGTGACAGATTAGCATAGAGTATGTGTTTTCTGATAGCTATATCCTGTGAGTTCCCATCCAGGACCACGTCCACCAGATACAGGACGCTTAGTGGGTATAACTGTTTTAGTGCTTTTGGTCAATAAAATTCTGTAATTAGGTCCATCAAAATTGTCAGCACCAGGCCCAATGGGCTTTTAATCCGGCCCTGCTGGTTGCACATTATCTTCATTTCAGAAGAAAAATGCTATGTTATATCTTAATCTTTTAGCAATAAATCAAATATTCTCACCTGTTGGGTATTCACTTCCTGAATAGTTAACTTCAGAACTATGCAATGAGAAATTCCTTTATGTGCCTGTGAGCTTTATTATTTCTCCTAGGAAAATTGCTGAGACTGTATCCCAGAGTAATGCAGGATTATCCGCATGTTGTTTATTATTTGAGCTTTAATCCATCCGAGCGTATGCTGTGTCTTTTTAGTTAAGAATGCGGTTTTTGAGTCTTTTTAGTTAAGAATGATGGAACTGACCTTACTGCATCGGTGTACATAATACAATACAAATTAAACCACAGGGGGAAAGATTAAACTAGACCATAAGAGTTATGATCTAAGTACAGAAGAGTGATTAATTTATCTATTCATTTACAAACTCTCTTTTAAAGTTAAGCTCATACTTGTAAAAATGTGCTAGAACATCTAATATTAAGTCTGCCCAGCAATAACATTAAAAATACTGAGATATAATAATAAAAGAGAAACAATTTATTTTATTTTTATTTTTATTCATTTCTTAGAGCGCGTTGCACTATAAATTGTGTTAACCATTGCTGAATATAGTAAAAATGTGTACGATATTCTACAACATGCTATTAACCTTTCTACATTATCACAAATGCAATCAGATCAGAAAGCACACTAATTCTTCCTGAGCTATATGTTTCATTAGTAGGGTTATTTAATAAAATAAGAATTTAAAGTAATTTCAAAACAAATCTCAAATGTAAGGTCAGAGTAGCATGCGGCATATCTACTAATGTTTTTAAACTAGCGACTGGGCAGTCATTGCTGCTCTTGCCCCAGCTGTGAAATAACTATATTTTCCATTATTTAATTAATTAGAACCCCTACCCACCAAACACATGTGGTGGCTGGCACATACACACTAGGTCCTCCCTTCTTTGATATTACAGTTTGATATTACTCGTTGCCAGGCCCGGACTGGCCATTGGGCAAACAGTGCAAATGCCTGGTGGGCCGCAATGTCCACAGGCCAAGGACAGCAGGGGAGGTCAAGGCTTCTTCCCCTGCCGGTCCATGCAGGGCAGCCCCAGCCCTTACAAGGACCACTGTCCCTTCAGGGGCCAGATAAGAGATTTGCAGGCCGGAGTGGAAGAATTGATCCGGACACACTCCATTGTCCTCCACCCACCATGGATTCAAGTCTGGGATACTGGTGGGATTCTGGTGGGTAGACCTCTCCTTCTCCAGAGAGTATAGCAGGATAGCTCTTACAAGAGCTAGTGTTGTAATCCAAGGGAGTATAGTGATATAGCAATCCCCAGAGTGAATACAGCTATCCCCTCCACACATGAGGCGAGGCTCTATGTTGAGGGTGAAGAGGCAGCCACAACTGGCCTTATATGCAGCCACAACTGGCCTTATATGCAAGCCACAACTGGCCTTATATGCAAGTCCCCATGCAGGGGGTTTTCCATGACATATTCCAGGGGCCTTCTGGTTCTGCTTTCTATCTTGTTATCCTGTTTGGTGCCTATTCTAGTCTTACCTTGTTTCTAGTACTGGATACTTATCTGCTTAATATCAGCTCCTGGCATCTGCTAAGATGCATTAGGGCTCTGGTATGTGGCTGCACCAACTCTGGTGCTCAACATTAAGAGGCATGTGGTCACCCTACTCCAGACCCTGATTGTCCATTTCCATGCTGAGACTCCCATCATCATCATCAGGCATACAGGGGTCCCGGTCTTTGGACTGCCACCTGTGACAGATGGCCATAGGCATTCTTGGAGTTTGTGGAGTGGACTCTGCAGTTTTCCTGACCTGCTCTGTTTGTATCCTGTTCTGCCTGGGAATTCTGCATTCTAGAGATCCTGTATCTGGATGAGTCTGCTGGAGATGACTTCCTCATTCCTGTTCAATCTGTCTGGTTCCTTTCTTGGAGGAGGTCGATCTGCTAAGCGGTTCGGTGGTCTCTACAGGCAGGACTATCTATAATATTAATAGGACCCTGGGCAAAGCATTTTCATGGGCCCCCAGTGCCCTGCCCCCTCCCTGGCAAGCAATCACACCTTTCACATACTTATTTACACAAGCATATACACTGACAGACATACTGACGCATACACACACAGATATATGGACACATATATTCACTGACAGACATACTGACATATTCACAGACACACACAGACATGTTGACACATGCACCGACAGACATACTGATGCATACACATACACTGACACACACACATAAATACTGACAGACATATTGACACACTTTCAGACATACTGACAGACACATATACACACACACACACTGACAGATATGCTGACATACACATTCACACTAACACACAGACACATATCCTGACAGGAATACTGACACACAGACACATATATAGAATTACATACTAACACACACATTGACAGACATACTGACACATGCACATACACTGACAGGCATACTGGCAGATGCAAACACTGACAGACATACTGACACACATATACTGACACGCACAGAAACTGACACACATACTGACATACACTGACATACATATTGACAGACAAACTGACACATATACAGACAGACATACTGACACAGACGTACACTGACAGACATACTGATACACACAGATACATACACTGACAAACATACTGACACACATACACTGACATACTGACACACAGACACATACACTGACAAACATACTGACACACAGACACACATATACTGACAAACATACTGACACACACATACACTGACAGACATACTGACACACACATACTGGCAGATATACTGACAGACACACACACATATACTGACAGACACACTGACAGACATATTGACAAACACACACTGACAGACATACTGACACATTCACACAAAATTTTAAATCCACCTCCCATTTCCTATCTTAAAGTGTGGCTTCCATGTTGGCAAGATCGGCCCAGCCCCCCTCCTCTCTGCCTCCCTGATGTCTCCCACGCGGCTCTCTCTGGGAGGAAATGACTCACGGCAGTCACTTCTTCCCATGCTGCCAAAAAGCAAGGGGGTCTGGTCGTGCTGTTAAAGGGCCAGAACGCGAATGGGCCCCTGCTTACAAATGCCCACTGGGTGGCCCTTAGTGCATTGGCCACTTGGTGGGCCTCCTTAGTGTGCGGGGAGGGGAATAAGTAGTTGAGGGCAGTGGGGCCCATGGGACAGCTGCCTTGAGCCCCCAGGAGTAACTGGGCCTGGGGCAGCTGCCCCGTGTGCCCCGTGTTAAAGACGGTCCTGTCTACAGGTGTTTCCTTGTGATGCTTTGCTCCTGCTGGTTCTGGTTCCTTGTTCCTGTTTTGTGGCAGTGCTCCTGTTACTGAGTGGATCTTCTTTCTTGGCTGGGGGTTCATTTGCAGGAGACCTCTCCGAAGGATTTGGAGTTTTTCTAGAAGGCATTGCTAGTCTCCTGCTATTTATCTAGGCTTAGATTCCCTGCCTATATTAGGTCAAGAAGACTTTGTTGTTGGATCCTCACTCTTTTCCTGGTCTCTGCTTGAGAGCTGCTAGTCGCGCCCGGAGGTCGCTCCTTTAGAGGGGAGTTATGTCACGTCCTGTTCCGTTCTGCGCAGATGTCAGGCCTTGGCTTCTGGTATCCAGTACTCTTTTCACAATTCTTGTTTAGTTTTTCTTGTTTTTTCTGGTTTTCTTTATGCTGGGTTTTCTGGGTTCATTACTTTATTTCGTTCCTGGAATTCCGAGTCTCCTGGATTCCTTTAAATGTTTGTTTTTTGTTGCCACACCCATTCCTTTGCCATCAATCCTTTTTGTTTCAGTCTGTTCCTGCAAGCAGTGGTCTCATTTCCTCTGCTCCTTTCTTTGCAGGTAAGTACTGTGTGTGTTTTATTGTTGTTTCTTTTGTCATGCATATCTAGGCAGTTAGGACTCACCTTAATTGGAGTACCTTGGCGCAGTTGTGGTCTGCATACATCTTGGCCATTTATGTATGTCTAAATCTCCAATGCTTATTACATATATAGTACTTAGTTTTTTCTTCTCTTGTTTTGCCTTGTATCTCTGATTTTGTCTTGTATTCCCAGTTCATGTACAGTCCTGTACTGTCCATGTCCTGTTCATGTTTCCCTCATGAACTCGGACCACCACCCGTGACACCCTCACACTCCCACTGGGGAGGAAACATGACATGCTTCTTCCCCTGAACTGTACACTGCCACTGGGGCGGGGGTATCTCCCACCATGCCCTCTTGCTTGCCAGTTCTCCTGTGCGCTGCAGGTACTCGACCACTAGTTTCCTCGTGTGCTGTACATGTTTATCAGCTGGGTTGGGTCCAAAGAAAGCCAGCATCCTCTTTAGCATATCTTCAAACTCTGCCTCATTGTAGCTGGTCGCCATGCTTGTTCCACACCAGAAGATGTACAGGAGTCCTAGATCTGTTCTGGATGTTACCCCAAAACTAGGAAGCCATCCCACTGCTTTCAACCAATGTAACAGAGCTCCCTGTACCCCTGGCTGGGTGCCTCCTCCAAGGACAGCTTCCTAGCTGGAACAGGGGACAAACCACAGCACTTCTGCCCACAGTCATGTGGCTTGACTGGGGTCCTGGAACTGCTCACTCCTGGAGCCAAATGGGGAATTCGCTCTAGACAGCCCCAAGTATTGGACGACACTCAGCCCTGGGACTTTCCCTGTTGAATCCTCCACACTGGAACAGTGATTAAAGAATAGCCCTTTCCCCTCCCAGTAACCAGATGACACATAGTTCTGGGAATACAAGCTGGAATATGTTTATTGGCAGCCACAACTGGCCTTATATGCAAGTCCCCATGCATGGGGTTTTCCATGACATATTCCAGAGGCATTCCCCCACTGGACCTGAGAGGGGACATTAACAAAGTACACACCGTAATTACATTGGCTCTCAGGTCCAGGACACTCCTTCACAAAACAGGGTAATCCCTCCCCTGTGCCTGAGAGATAATTGAGTCAGGCACTGTACTAAACTTAATTATCTCCAGGCACATACATTATTACAAAATCCCCAAAATACCTTTAAGACACAGAAAACCCCCACAAAAGTTACATCCCCTGATAGCCCAAATATGGGTAACCAACATATCCAAAAATCCCCCAGATTGGTTCAGGGGTTCGGAATTTTCATGGAAGTCATAATTTTGACCGACTGTTCACCTGGTCCTATGTCCAAGCAGGTTCTTCCAGGAGCTTGTGGCAAACTAACGTGGGAAGGGGAGTTTGTCACACCCATGTTTCTCCCTCTTGTATTTGCTTTTATTTACTTATTATGTATTTATTTAGAAATACAATCTTACACATTCATACCATGATGTATTATGTCAATGACTTTTAGGAGTATTTTAACTGTACAATGACATGTTCCAGATCACATGTTTTTGTTGCCTACATTTTTCAATTTAGATTTTGGTTCAACGCAATTCAGCATTTAGTGCATAACTCTGATATCTAGCAAGTTGACAAACTACTTGCAAAAGGTAGACATATGTAGGGAACTGGATGACATCTTTAACTTTAACTTACTTAAGTTGTTTTACTTGATGAGAATATTTGTGTGCACTACTGATAAATTAAATATAATTATTTAATAAAATATACATTTATATAAACTATTGGATCTCTCTCTGTGGTTTAGGGGAGAGACTAGTGATGTAGAAAAATAAGGAAAGAAAGAATGGGAGAAGTGAAAAGGGTAAACGTTAAAGATTTAAAGGGGGATTCCATCTGCCAAGTGCAAAAATTAATAAATAAGAAAAGCTGGATGTCTTGTGAGTGAAGCCTTTGCAAGTCCACCCATTCTAACCAAGCCAAGACTTTACTTAGCTATAAGCAATTGCATGCTTCTTCAGTTTAGACCTGCTGAAATGAACAACTAGGAAGTAACAGAACCGGTTGCCTGATTGACAGTCAGAAGGGTTTAATTTATTAAAGTGCCAATTTCTATTTAAATCTGCACTTTTTGTGAAATGAATAAAGAGGACACACTCTTCACAGTGCATCAGCAATGGTGTAGAATTTCTAGAATTACAGATAATTTAGAAAACAAATCAAAGTTAGCTACTGCAAAGATATGTGACCTGATAGATCCTATTTTACTTAAATGTATGACTATTTTCATCTTTTTTGAACAAAAAGTTGATGAGCATAGAAAGTCTGAAGGAGTCATTTCTAAATAGAAGTATGTCAAAATGTACTATATTTACAATAGACATCTTTTAATGAAAGTGTACTTTGCCACAATACATAATTTACTTTAGAGTAAATATTCATGTAGCGTTACTTACCTTAACCGGGGGCCGGTCGCGGTCCTCTCTTCAAGCCGCGCGCGGTCCTGCGGCTGCACGAGCCGCGCGCGGCTCATCCAACTGCTTTGGATGGAAGGCGGGCAGTGACCGCGTGAGGCGGTCACGTGTCCCGCCTGAAACTAAGAGCGCGCCGCGAGTCTCGGGCGCGCTCTTAAAGAGACAGTGGGAGCCTAATTGCCAAAAGGCTCCCATTGGCTCCTGTCATACCACACTCCCTGTACAATTACCTATAGGGGGTGTGGAAGTGACAGGAGCCAATCACTTTCGTTTTAAAGCTATTTAAACTTACCTTTTTCCCTTAGCTCGTTGCCCTATCGTGGTTTCTGTTTCAGTTCCCTTTAGCGCTTGTGGTGTTCAGTTGTGTTTTCTCGTATTGACTTTGGCTTCGTATTCTGACTTCGTTTTCGCTTTATCCTTATCTGTACTGTTTGCCGGCTTGCTGTTTTCCGTGTACCAGACCCCGGCTTGTCCTAGTTTACGCTGTCTCTCTGTGCCCTTGACCTCGGTTTGTTCCTGGCTCTGTCTCCTCTCATATACGTCGAGTCCGGCCATTCTAAGGTCCGGTAGACGTATCTCTCCTCTGTATTTGCCTCTGTTTAGCTGGATCCTGCGTGTAGGGGTATATTCTCGTTACATTACGATAGGGCCATGGACCCCGCAGATTTAGCTCAACAGATGGCGTCCCATGAGGCAAGATTTGTAGAGCAGGATCACCGTATGGATCAAATAGCTCAGGCTCTCCAGACGCTCCTAGCTAGAACCGTTCCAGCAACTACACCTAACCCTCCTACGCCCCTTCTCCCTGAAGTATCTACTTTGCCTAATACTTCGGCCCATTTAACACCTCCTCCTAGGTATGGAGGGGACTCTAAGACTTGCAGAGGGTTTATTAATCAGATTGAATTTCACTTCGAAATGTATCCACGTTCATTTCCCACAGAGAGGTCTAAGGTTGGGTTCTTTATGCACCAACTTACCGATAAGGCACTTGAGTGGGCAAATCCTATTTGGGAAGCTAATGGACCTATGGTACATGATTTCAACAGTTTTCTTACGGCTTTTCGTAGAACTTTTGACACAATGAAAAGGTCAAAGAATGCCGCGAGAGCATTAATGAGAATTAAACAGGGTTCTAGTTCTGTGGCTGATTATGCTATTCAGTTTCGCACTCTTGCTTCGCAGGTAGATTGGACCAACAATGGGTTAACTACTGGTTTGTCAGATACGATATTGGATGAGGTAGCAGCTAAGGAGCTTCCTATTGCCTTAGAGGACCTTATCGATTACCTCATTGATATTGATAATAGAATTCGTGACAGGCTCTATACCAAGAACAGGAATAGACGTTTTGTTACACCCATTAACCCCAGAGTTAATATACCAGAGAGTGTTAAAGTGTCTGAGGAGGAACCTATGCAATTAGGGGTTGCCAAACTCTCTGATACTGAGAAATTACATAGGAGAAGGGAGGGACTCTGCCTATACTGTGGTAGGAGAGACCATATGGTAAAGGAATGTCCTTTACTCCCGGAAAACTCTCGCACCTAAGACCTTATAGGGGACTGGCCTTGGGTGTGATATCTAAGTCTCCTAAATTGCCTCCTAACCGCTTGCTTCTCCCGGTTTCTTTATATATGGGAGAGATTTGTATAGTTGACAACATATATGCTCTGGTTGACTCTGGGGCAGCTGAAAATTTTATAGACTCTGGCTTTATAAAGAGAAACAACATTCCCATCAGAGAGAAGGAGATACCCTTGGCCGTTGAGGCCATAGATGGTAGACCATTAAGTTCTCCAGTTGTTACTCATGAGACTGTACCATTACACATGTACACAGGGGTTTTACACTATGAAACCATTCGATTCCAGGTCATCACCTCTCCCTCTTCACAGTTAGTATTAGGGTATCCATGGTTACGTGCTCACAATCCCATTTTTGACTGGGAGACAGGGCAAATAAAATCATGGAGTGAGGCCTGCCACGAGTCTTGTACGTTGGAAGTCACCCCTTTGAATTCTATTGAGGTACCTACCAGTCCTCCTTTGTCTACGGTTATACCCCCTCAGTACTTATCTCTAAAGACTGTTTTCGATAAAAGGGAGGCTGAGAAATTACCGCCTCACAGACCCTATGATTGCGCTATTGACTTGTTGCCTGGCACTATACCTCCAAAGGGCAGGGTGTACCCCTTATCGGTTCAAGAAAACCGTGTCATGGAGGAGTACATCAAGGAATCACTAGAAAAAGGGTTTATTAGGAGATCCTCTTCTCCAGCTGGAGCAGGGTTCTTCTTTGTATCGAAGAAAGAAGTTTGATTTAAGACCGTGTATAGATTATAGAGGTCTAAACAAAATCACTATCAAAAATGCATACCCTATACCTTTGATTACAGAATTATTTGACAGGCTGAAACATGCCACTGTGTTCACTAAATTAGACCTTAGGAGTGCATACAATTTGATACGTATAAAGGAAAATCACGAATGGAAGACTGCATTCAACACTAGATCCGGTCATTACGAATATACTGTTATGCCATTTGGGCTTTGCAATGCCCCAGCAGTATTCCAAGAATTTATTAATGATGTCTTGAGAGATTTTATTCACACATTTGTTATCGTATACTTGGACGACATTTTAATATATTCTACAGATATACACACTCATCACAGACATGTTACGACAGTTTTGAAGACCCTTCTTGCTAATGGTCTTTATTGCAAGCTAGAAAAATGTCTGTTTGACCAAACCGAAGTCCAGTTCTTGGGGTATTTGATTTCCGCTAAAGGTTTTCGTATGGATCCCCAGAAGCTAGCTGCTGTAATAGAATGGCCTCTACCGCAAGGTCTGAAAGCTATTCAGCGTTTTCTTGGGTTCTCCAATTATTATAGACGTTTTATCAAAGGTTTCTCGTCCATTGTAGCACCTATTACCCGTATGACTAAAAAGGATGGCAATACTCGTGTTTGGTCTACCGAGGCACTTCAGGCTTTTGAATTTCTTAAAACTACGTTCGCCTCTGCACCTATTTTACAGCATCCTGTCCCCTCACTGCCCTATATTCTTGAAGTTGATGCTTCGGATATTGGGGTAGGTGCTGTCTTATCCCAAAGAGAGTCGCCTGAAAAGCCATTGCATCCATGCGGCTTCTTTTCTAAACAAATGTCCAAAGCAGAGAAAAATTATGATGTGGGTAATCGCGAACTCCTTGCTATTATTTTAGCACTTAAAGAGTGGAGACATTTGTTAGAAGGAACTAAGGATCCTATCCTCATTTTTACGGATCACAAGAACCTATCCTACCTTAGCGAAGCCAAAAGATTGTCTTCCAGGCAGGCTAGGTGGTCACTATTTTTGTCCCGTTTCAATTTTATTATCACCTATAGGCCAGGTGATCGCAACACTAAAGCAGACGCTCTGTCCAGACAGTTCGAAACTACTGACAAACAGGAGATTGATGTTACTCCTGTCATTCCCCCAGACAGGATAATAGCTACTACTATTTTGTCTATTTCCTCGTCCCTCTTGCAGGCCATACAAGCGAAACAAAGCATGGCACCTAGCGAGAGGCCTAATGATAAACTGTTCGTTGATGTTCCTGAGAGACGGGATATTATGTCATTATATCATGATACTAAGACCGCTGGACATCCTGGTATTTCCAAAACGGTGTCAGCTGTTTCTCGGTATTTTTGGTGGGATTCCTTACGAAAGGATGTCACTGACTATATAAGTGCTTGTACTACTTGTGCCTGTATGAAATCCTCCCGTAGAGTTCCTTGTGGGCTGTTGCATCCGTTACCCGTTCCCGAGAGACCTTGGTCTAACCTGTCCATGGATTTTATTGTTGAATTACCCCCTTCAAATGGTAACACAGTGATCCTGATGATAGTGGATCGGTTCTCCAAAATGGCTCACTTCGTGTCTCTTCGCAAGTTGCCCACATCCAAGGAACTGGCTCATATCTTCGCTAGAGAAGTATTTCGATTACATGGGATTCCCGTATCTATTGTATCCGATAGGGGTAGCCAATTTATTTCCAGGTTCTGGAGGGCCTTTTGTTCAGAAATGGGTATTTCTCTCTCATTTTCTTCCGCTTATCATCCCCAGTCTAATGGGGCTGCTGAACGTGCCAACCAGTCTCTGGAGCAATACCTCCGTTGTTTTGTGTCTCACCATCAGGACAATTGGTCTGACCTGCTTCCTTGGGCTGAATTTGCTCGGAATAACGCCACTCATGATTCTTCCGGCAAGAGCCCTTTTTACGTTGTCTATGGCCAGCATCCCGTTGTTCTTCCGGCTGCATTCTCCTCACAGGGCATGCCAGTTCTGGATGAGCATTTGGCTGGTTTGCGTAATACTTGGGAGCAGGTTCAGCGTTCTTTGGTGGACTCTGCTACTCGCCAGAAGGCTCAGGCTGACAAGCATCGCAGAGCAGCTCCGTCCTATGTTGTGGGGGACAGGGTTTTGCTTTCCACGCGGAATATTCGTCTCCGGGTGCCTTCTATGAAATTGGCTCCCCGCTTCATTGGACCTTATCGTATTATACATAAGGTTAATCCTGTTTCTTATGCCTTAGGCCTGCCTAAGAATCTACGTATTCCTAATGTTTTTCACACCTCATTGTTGAAACCTTTCGTACGCAACCGCTATACCCGGCATACTCCTCCTCCCCCTCCTATCTCGGTGGAGGGTCATGAGGAGTTTGAAGTGTCTGCTGTTCTTGACTCTCGTTTCCTTAGGGGTCGACTTCAGTACTTGGTACATTGGAAGGGTTATGGGCCTGAGGAGCACAGTTGGATTTCGGCTGATGCTGTCCATGCTCCCCGTCTTGTGCGCTCTTTCCATTCTCGTTTTCCTGCCAGGCCTGGTCCTACCCGCCCGGGGGGCGTGTCCTCAGGGGGGGGTACTGTAGCGTTACTTACCTTAACCGGGGGCCGGTCGCGGTCCTCTCTTCAAGCCGCGCGCGGTCCTGCGGCTGCACGAGCCGCGCGCGGCTCATCCAACTGCTTTGGATGGAAGGCGGGCAGTGACCGCGTGAGGCGGTCACGTGTCCCGCCTGAAACTAAGAGCGCGCCGCGAGTCTCGGGCGCGCTCTTAAAGAGACAGTGGGAGCCTAATTGCCAAAAGGCTCCCATTGGCTCCTGTCATACCACACTCCCTGTACAATTACCTATAGGGGGTGTGGAAGTGACAGGAGCCAATCACTTTCGTTTTAAAGCTATTTAAACTTACCTTTTTCCCTTAGCTCGTTGCCCTATCGTGGTTTCTGTTTCAGTTCCCTTTAGCGCTTGTGGTGTTCAGTTGTGTTTTCTCGTATTGACTTTGGCTTCATATTCTGACTTCGTTTTCGCTTTATCCTTATCTGTACTGTTTGCCGGCTTGCTGTTTTCCGTGTACCAGACCCCGGCTTGTCCTAGTTTACGCTGTCTCTCTGTGCCCTTGACCTCGGTTTGTTCCTGGCTCTGTCTCCTCTCATATACGTCGAGTCCGGCCATTCTAAGGTCCGGTAGACGTATCTCTCCTCTGTATTTGCCTCTGTTTAGCTGGATCCTGCGTGTAGGGGTATATTCTCGTTACAATTCACATGTACATGTTCACATGAACACGGAAAGAGACATGACATAATTGGACACATAATGAACCTTCAATGTGTGCTGAACGTGTGCAGCAGTTTTCTACAATTTATTTTGGTAGAAACATTTTTCCTCATCTCAAGGACAATGGAAATAACCATGTAGTTGAATCATTCCAAACCTAAAAGACAGAACCAATATAGTCATTCTGGGGCAAAGATACTGTCCCTGTAGTCTTCCTAATGTAAGCTCTGCTCTTTCAAAGGAAAGGCAGTATTTACATAGCTGCTTAATGCCTCCTCTAGAGGCTATCACTAGATGGACTTCCAGTTGTGATCCTGGAAAGATTGCAGGACTAATGTTCGACATTTGTATGCGCTGTATGAAGACGCTGAGTGCTCTATGTCAGACAATGCATCCCTAGGAGATGCTGACTGGTGCAGAGCAGCAATTGCTGCAGCTTATAGAGATGCTGACCACAAGGCTCCACCATGTTTCCCAAAGTGGAACATTAGTTTGACTGAGATCATTAGTAATCTCAGCTGGGTCATATTGGCAGTCACGGTGAGACCAGTAACTTTATTACTTCTTGGGGGGAAAGGAGATGGGGTGCTGCATCTGTAAAGGTAGCCTAACACTCTGTTGTTAAGAATGGATGTTTAGAGTGTTAGTTTTCCATTAAGTATATAATCATGCCGAAATATTATATGAATACCTCTATATTTTCAACATTGTAAATGGACAAACGGGGTAGCTTTCATTTTAGTGATTTGAGTGGAAGTGTGGTCTGATCTCTTCTGAGAAATTTAAAATGCACTACTAATAATTTATAGAACAAGAGCAATTAATCTTATTTACAAAGACTTTCAAACACATTTATTTTAGCTTAAAGACTCATAACTGACAGACTAACAGTATGGAACTCCTAGAAAAGAGGGACAGAGAGATTTGGGAATAATATATATAGAGACACTTGAGGGGTATGTATTGAATATTGGTTCATTGTCTGCCATGTGAACTGAAACATTTGCCAAAAAAAATCATCAATATTCCTGAATGTGGTGACCTTTATTTTTTTGCTGTACTTTTAATATAGTTACAATATCTTTTTTTTTTTAACATTTATTCATGGGCCAAATATGTGTAGTACAAAATCAACTACAAAGGTATAAAGAAATATTGAAGCAATGATTTTTCTTATTATTCCAAGTGATTTTTTTTTTTGTTGGTTGACTGAGTTATCCCCAAATGATGTGCATAACCTGTAGACTATTTTCTTTTGCTGGGAAGATTCAATAAAGGCCAGCCTTGCCATAGAATCCTCAGAATTAGACCCGACCTTAGGGGCAGAAGTCGAGGTTGAAAAATGTTTTATTACCCGTGAAGGCTAGGGATCAATATACACTTTGGGGTTGTGGTATAAATAACTGAATGTTACCTGAAACCTTAACATATTCTAGTAGAAGAGAAGAAAATCCCGGCACTCTACATTTCGTAGTGTAATTATGGGTTTATTCAGTCATCACAAATGGGTGATACTCTGGTTTATTTTTCTTGTGTTCAACAATATAATGTTTTGTTAGACACCACATTTATGGCTTCATAAAATGTTGCCCTTTTGTGATAGAATAAATCCACCATTATATCACGATGTACCGAGTGCTGGGCTTTTCCTCTTTTCTACTTTTAAAGTCCTGTGGGACCGGGACTGGGACTGCACCAGCAGCTAAGATTGTTTTTTAAATTTTCTCCTTACAACTTCATGTTTTGTTCACCTTAAGCTCATCAGCATTTCCATGCCAAAAACTATGGAAAACAGGGCACCTGTTCTTGGTATTTTAAAACACATCACCTTGTGATAATGCCAGACCAAACCCTTCAGAACTTGTACCAACATGGTAGAAATATTTAAATGAGTTTATGCTATACATTGAATTCTTTCACTTACATAGAATGGCTTTGCTCATGTAGATATTTTGTGCTGGGTCTGTTTCATATAACTGCACAAATAGAATCAAAACTACAAATTAACTGTTGGCTGTAGAACAGGGTGGTTGCAAGCAGACTTGGGGATGATTCTCAACTATTTCACCAAACATCAGCTGTCCAAACGATAATGTTCACTGAAAGGCTTGAACCATATGCTCCCTTTTGTGCTATGCTCTAACAGAATAAACTGAGCCCAGAGTTTCATAACGTTCTCATAGTGTCTTGGAAGAACATGACAATCTGATAGGCTTGAGCATAGCAAATATGAGAACATCTTAAATGGTTTTGTCTACTGTCATAAACTGCAGGGGGACATATTCCCTAGAAACAGCACAATGATTAAAATACAACTGTACGATGAATACCAGTGGGATACATGTGGGAAAAATGACATGATGCTTAATGGTTAATATATAGGAGTGGTACAGATAGCGTTTCTTAAAACAAGCTTAAAACAAGACAGTAAGTTTAAATTATTAAGAAACATTTACCAAGGTCTGAATAGAACAGTTAGAATGCACTGAATATTTCAAAGGTGCAGGACAGAATGATTAAAAGGTGCACGCTGTCTTGTTAAATTAATGTTCTATGATTGGAAAGGCTGCAAACAGTATGATTAAAGAAGCTGAACATTGTTAGATTCCCTGGAAAAGCTGATTGTGTAAAACGAGACAAATGTGTGTAATTTCACTGTCTATGCAGTTTTTTAAAAGTGTAAGGAAGTGTAAAAGTAATACCACTAGAATAAAAGGAGTGGATTAAGTCTTGATTTATAGGACTAATAAGAGAGACATTGCAATTCACTATAATGAAATAATTAAATAAAAGTACATTAAGAATGTATTGGATATACAAGTTAATATTTGTTTTTAATAGAAACATAGCAACATAGAATGTGATGGCAGACAAGAACCATTTGCCCATCTAATCTGCCCAATTTTCTAAATACTTTCATTAGTCCCTGGCCTTATCTTATAGCTAGGATAGCCTTATACCTATCCCAAGCATGCATAAAGGGGCATTATAGGGTCAGGAACACAAATATGTAGCCCCCTGGTCCCTTTATGCCTCCCAAAATATAGTAACATCTTACTTGTATTCAAGTCTGCATCTGCTTATTTTGTCCCTGTTTCCTTTAGATCTGCCCACTGCCTGCTGACATCATCAAAAGTGGTAGCCTGATCCAATCACAATGCTTCCCCATAGGATTGGCTGAGACTGACAAAGAGGCAGATCAGGGGCAGAGCCAGCACAATTCAAACACAGCCCTGGCCAATCAGCATCTCCTCATAGAGATTAATTGAATCAATGCATCTCTATGAGGAAAGTAGAGTGTCTGCATACAGAGGGAGGAGACAATGAATGTTTGCATGCATTTTAGGCAGCAATGACCCAGGAAGGATCTCTAACAGACATCTTAGGAGTGGCCAGTAAAGTTATCACTAAGCTGTAATGTAAACACTGCATTTTCTCTGAAACAAGCAGCGTTTACAGAAAAAAGCTGGAAGGTAATGGTTCTACTAACCAGAACAAATTGAATAAGCTGTAGTTGTTCTGGTGACTATAGTGTCCCTTTAAACTCCTTCATGGTGTTAACCTCTACCATTTCAGCTGAAAGGCTATTCCATGCATCCACTACCCTTTCAATAATGTAATACTTCCTGATATTATTTTTAAACCTTTGCCCCTCTAATTTAAGACTATGTCCTCTTGTTGTGGTAGTTTTTCTTTTTTTAAATATAGTCTCCTCCTTTACTGTGTTGATTCCCTTTATGTATTTAAATGTTACTATCACATCCCCCCTGTCTCGCCTTTTCTCCAAGCTATACATGTTAACATCCTTTAACCTTTCCTTGTAAGCTTTATCCTGTAATCCATGGACCAGTTTAGTAGCCCTTCTCTGAACTCTCTCCAAAGTATCAATATCCTTCTGGAGATAAGGTCTCCAGTACTGCGTGCAATATTCCAAGTGAGGTCTCAACAGTGTTCTGTACAATGGCATGAGAACTTCCCTCTTTCTACTGCTAATATCCCTCCCTATACAACCAAGCATTATGCTAGCATTTCCTGCTGCTCTATTACATTGTCTCCCTACCTGTAAGTCATCTGAAATAATTACACCTAAATCCCTTTCCTCAGATGTTGAGGTTAGGACTTTATCAAATATTCTGTACTCTGCCCTTGGGTTTTTACATCCAAGATGCATTATCTTGCACTTATCCACATTAAATGTCAGTTGCCACAACTCTGACCATTTTTCTAGTTTACCTAAATCATTTGCCATTTGGCTTATCCCTCCTGGAATATCAACCGGGTATCATCAGCAAAAAGACATACCTTACCTTCAAGACCTTCTGCAATATCAATATAAAAATATTAAAGGGAATGGGTCCAAGTACAGATCCCTGAGGTACCCCACTGGTGACAAGCTCATGCTTTGAATAAACTTCATTGACAACAACCCTTTGTTGCCTGTAACCCAGCCACTGCCTTACCCATTCTACAATATTGGAATCCAAACTTAAAGATTAGAGTTTATTGATAAACCTTCTATGTGCAACAGTGTCAAAAGCCTTACTGAACTCTAGGTAAGCAATGTCTACTGCACCAGCCTGATCTATTATGTTAGTTACCCAATCAAAAAATCAATAAGATTAGTTTGACATGATCTCCCTGAAGAAAACCCATGTTGTCTCTGATCTTGAAATCCATGTGATTTTAGATTTCAAAAATCCTATACTTTAACATGGTTTCCATTACTTTCTCAACTACTGAAGTAAGGCTTACTGGCCTATAGTTGCCCGACTCCTCCCTACTACCTTTCTTGTGAATGGGCACAACTTTCGCTAACTTCCAAACTTCTAGGACTACTCTTGTTAACAATGATTGGTTAAATAAATATGCTAATGGTTTTGCTAGCACACCACTAAGCTCTTTTAATAACTTCGGGTGTATTCCATCAGGTTTAATTGACTTACTGTATTTGTCTTTATGTTTGACAGTTGAAATAGAACCTCTTCCTCTGTAAACTCACATGTAACAAATTCCTTTTTTTCCTTTTTCCTAAATGAGGCCCTTTTCCTTCATTTTCATCTATAAATACTGAACAATAATATTCATTGAGGCAGTCAGCTAGACCTTTAACCTCTTCTACATACCTTCCTCCTTTTCTCATATATGCATCTAAAAATATTTTGGCCCCTTTTTTACTGACTGTGCTATTTTCTCTTTTGTGTGTGATTTGGAAGTTCTTATAACTTGCTTAGCCTCTTTCTGCCTAATCTTATAGATCTGTCTATCTTCCTAACTCTGTGTTTTTTTTTAATAAGTTCTATGTCATTATGAAGTCTCTTGAGCATAGGGCTGCAGTTGTAGTTCTGTTTAGATAGGAGAAGTTAAAAAGGAAAGAGAGGGAAAAAAAGAAAGAAGAGGATAACAGAAGGATTATTAGGACACCCCATTGCTTCCGGGTGAAGGAGTCAAGTTTCACCCACCATCATTCTGCTATCAGTTGCTAATCACCCATGGATCCCATATTTTGTCATGCTTCTTTGTGGACTCCCTTACTCTGGCTGTCAAATCATCCATTAGGCAAGTATCTTTTATTTTTGCTGTAACCACTGGGACATAGGGGATGTCTAGTTTAAAGGACCACTCTAGGCACCCAGACCACTTTAGCTTAATGAAGTGGTCTGGGTGCCAGGTTTCACAGAAACTGCTATGTTTATAAATGGGTTAATCCAGCCCTCAAATCCTCTAGTGGCTCTCATTGACAGCCGCTAGAGGCGCTTGCATGATTCTCACTGTGAAAATCACAGTGAGAACACGCAAGCGTCCATAGGAAAGCATTGTAAATGCTTTCCTATGAGACCGGCTGAATGCGCGCGCAGCTCTTGCCGCGGGTGCGCATTCAGCCGAAAGGGAGGAGAGGAGGAGGATCGGAGGCGGAGAGCTGGAAAAAAGGTACGTTTTAACCCTTTCCTCTCCCCAGAGCTGGGGGGGGGTCCCTGAGGGTGGGGGCACCCTCAGGGCACTATAGTGCCAGGAAAACGAGTATGTTTTCCTGGCACTATAGTGGTCCTTTAAGTCAGGATTGTGCTAGAGCCTGCTTGCTGCTAAGGTGATTTTGTATAGAAGCTTTCATTCATATGTAGTCTACCCTTCTACCAACCTGCTCAGCAGATATCTCTATGGGTCAAGGTCTCTTGCTGAACTATGACATCTCTGATCATTATCCAGTAAGATTGTATTTGAGGGAACTCCCACCAAATATGCAGGTAGGTACCTCTATGGCCACATTCCCTCCAGCATCCATCAGTAGGGAACTTTTTTATGTGGTAAAGTTTTACTGGTGTGGTGGACCACCAAAACATTGTTTTAAACAATTGCTCCTGGTGGGATACAAAAATCGACGTGGTGGAATTGGCTTCACAAATTTCATGCCATTCAATAGCAGTACATCCCTTAAGTCCCTCTCCCATTGTTCAGCATAGGATAGATGGCCCCATTCTTTGGTTTCTGAGTTACTGCCTTTTGCATAGATTAATTCAGACACATCCTTTTGAAGAATGTCATTGCCTTATGAGCTGCGTCCCTGATATAGGGTTGTTTTGAGAAGTATTTTATTTGTGTGACGGTAGTGTCTTTCTTCCGCTGGCGATAGAAGAAAGACACTATATGTAGGTCCCCAGATTCCTCTTGTGTTTTGGCACCCTGTGCCCAGTACTAGCACAGGGTATGTTGAATGTATTAATTGTCTGTGCCTTTCCCCCTCCCCCTTTTTCCTCTCCTATTGTTTCCCCAGTAGTGCGTTGTCCCAGGAACACTGCAAGACCAGTTTATTTTTTTTTTAATTCTTTAATTTTGCGTGCACAGTGAAAAACAGAAACTCGCATTTAGATATCCCCCAACACCCCACATTATAAACAGAGATAACTACTAGGAAGCAGACCTGGTGGTTATCATTGGTCGGAGTACTGTAGCTCCATCACAATTTGTAAATAGGTTAAACAAAAATCAGATGTCTCCTTTGTTTGAGCACCTCAAAAGTTATTACCTTACCCCCCTCAAATAGATGGCATAACCTTTGCAAGTCTGCTATTTCTAGATTTCTAAAGTCATGAGCTGTCATGCCTGTATAAAAGATTTATTTTGCGAAACTTATTGAATGAGGCCATAATACAATCTTCTACAAACTTTTTTATTCTGATTAGACAGATGTATTAATAAATAAAAAGATTTCTCATCTTGTTTTGCTAATTAGAGAAGTCTGTAGAATATTCCCAGGTGGGTGGATTTTTACTAAAAATATGCAATTGCTTGTTAAAAGACAAATAAAGTGATTGTTATTGCAATCCAGAAAGTAACTCAAATCTTTCATGCCTCATCTGTTCTCAGCCATCACTAAACATATGTGAGGTATTTTTGGCAGACATGTGTACGTCCAGTTTGTTACGGACCTTATCCAGAATCACGTTTATATTTATGTACATTGTTATAATAAATTGTACTCAATTAGCACACCAATAAATGGTGTTTTAATTTTTTTTTCCAAGCATTAAGTCAGTTGCAAACCAGATATTTTTAGAAATATATTTGAACACAAAGCGCAAACTACCAATATCAAAATATCTATATTTTAAGTGGAATTCTTTTATTTATTGAATTATTATTGTTTGTCATATATGTGTCACCCAGTGTTCCCCTTCAAACTACTTCTAAGTGCTGTAGACAGGTATTGTACAGGTGATACTCGAAAAACTTGAATATCGTGCAAAAGTTCATTTATTTCAGTAATGCAACGTAAAAGGGGAAACTAATATATGAGATAGACGCATTACATGCAAAGCAAGATAGTTCAAGCCGTGATTTGTCATAATTGCGATGATTATGGCTTACAGCTCATGAAAACCCCAAATCCACAATCTCAGTAAATTAGAATATTGTGAAAAGGTGCAATATTCTAGGCTCACAGTGTCCCACCCTAATCAGTTAAGTAAGCCATAACACCTGCAAAGGGTTTCTGAGCCTTTAAATGGTCTCTCAGTCTGGTTCAGTAGGAATCACAATCATGGGGAAGACTGCTGACCTGCCAGTTGTGCAGAAAACCATCATTGACACCCTCCATAAGGAGGGAAAGCCTCAAAAGGTAATTGCGAAGGAAGTTGGATGTTCCCAAAGTGCTGTATCAAAGCACATTAATATAAAGTTATGTGGAAGGGAAAAGTGTGGAAGAAAAAGGTGCATAAGCAGCAGGGATGACCGCAGCCTGGAGAGGATTGTCAGGAAAAGGCCATTCAAATGTGTTGGGGACTTTCACAAGGAATGGACTGAGGTTGGAGTGAGCAGGCTACTTTTATTGTACTATGCAAGTACATAAACCAAGTAGTGGTGTATGTAAACAAAATATAATATAAAAGTTCTGCTTATGACATGATTCAGCTGACTAGCAGGCTTTCTTAATTAAAGCATGGTTTTAGTTCTCTCTCTCATGTTATAAATGCTATATCAGGGGTGCCTAAAATGTAGATCCCCAGATGTTGTAGCACTACATCTACATCTACTACGAAATTTGTGATGCTTTGCAGGCCTTTAGAATGCCTTTAGAATGACAAAGCATCATGAACGCTGTAGTTTTAAAAACATCCGGGTATCTACATTTTGGGCACCCCTTTGCTAAATAATTCTGAATTTACAAAGTCTGTCCATTGGAATTATGCTATTTGTTCATGTTATCATTGCATGGGGTCTTTGTATGTCCAAATAGATCATAAAATCTGCTTCATTCTTATTGACCATGAACTTTATCCATCAGGGAGTGAATGCATTTTAGTTATTGCACTAGTTATTGCACTGTCCTACAACGTTATTTATACAACATTCTATACTGAATTTTGTTTCCTTTATGTGTACAAAAAACGCTATTGTGCAAATTAATGCCAAATAGTGCAAGATGTGGAGCGCTATAACAATAAAATAAACACTTACTCCTGTGATTCTCAGGAGATATAGGTGGTGAGGAAGTCCTTGTACATCCTTGTTAGATGGGAAACCTCAAAAATGGAAACAAAAACAGGAGAAACAGGGAAGCAAAGCTAACCCTGGTGTAGAAATCCTTGGTATAATAGATGGTCAAATATAAATGACAATTGGCTTCTCACCTTGTCAGGAGCCAGTAACCAGGCTCCAAGTATGCAGATGTAGTGTCAAATATAGAGTGACACAGCCCTTCTTTGCAGCAGCATGAATATATCACTAATCAACTTGAATCAAAAATATAACATTTATTGTAAATATAACTTAAAACAATAAAATCAATATACTCAAGCGATAGTGCTTGGTCCAAGACGCGTTTCGCCTGTGTAGTTCGGCTTTATCAATTGGTAAATACATGCTGCAAATACAAACTTTAAATATCCCACAGTGGTAGCTAATTGGAGAATGGCATCCGTGATACATCCAATCACGGAGCTCATGTTGGTGGGAGTGTGAGGACTCAGCTGCCAGTGATCTTCCCGACATTGTGACGTCATCACGCACGACGGCTCGTGCGCGTGACGTCACTCCCGGAAGTGAAATTCTCTTAATAGTCCATCCCACATTGATGATGCCTCCACAGAGTGCCTAATTTGGATATCCGGAATGTCCCCTCCAGCTTCCAATCGTGGCGTAGGTGTATGCTTCCAATCGTATCCGCCATTTTTGTTAGGGGCAATGTAATGGAAATCAATGTCCATATTCAATCCGATGTTAGTCCAGTATCAAAAGGTGTTCCTAAATGTTATAGGTTCTCCAAAGGACATATTCATAATAGAGAAATAGAAAATGATTGGTATATTGTCCATCAGTATGAAATATAAAAAAGGTAGCATCCTATATATATACAGTAAATTGATAAATAGATCTAATATATTAACATAGTGAATAAAAGAATGTAATATATAGGGCTTAGAAGGATGACTTTATATTTATAAAAAAAAGGAAATGTATGTATAAAAATATAATCAAAAAATATTCACATTAAAAAATAAATACAAAATATATATATTAAAAAAGAAGACTATAAAAAATGGCAAATTTCAAAGTCATCATTCAGTCCGTGAGGTTGCATTGTGTCCAAATTAAAAATCCATTTCATCTCTGCTTGTCCTATGTTCTTAATTAAATCACCTCCCCTCCAATTCATAGAGACCCTTTGAATTCCCATGAATTCCATCAAACGGGGGTCACAATTATGTTTTTCTTTAAAATGTATAGAAACACTATGTTTTTCGAAACCATTTTTTATGTTTCTTATGTGTTCCTGAATTCGTGTGTTCAATGTTCGAATAGTTCTTCCTATATACGTTAACTTACATGGACAGGTAATTTTATATATAACTCTTGTGGAGTGACAAGTAATTAATTGTTTAATTTTAAACTTTTTTCCAATATCCCTCGGATGAACAAATTCCTTTATTACTCGTTTTTGATTCAGGGTATTTTTACAAGCTCCACAGGAGCCGCACCCATAAAATCCATTTGTCTCATTAAAAAAGGATGTATTAGCAGTGTTTTTTTGCAGTGGTAAGTGATTATGCACTAAACTACTGCTTAGGTTTTGTGCACCTCTGTATGTGATGATAGGTGTATCGGGAAGTAAAAGATGAAGGACAGGATCATTTTTTTAAATTGACCAATACTTACTAATTATTTTCTTAAGTTGTTTACTGTTGCAATTAAAATCACAAATAAAATTAAAACTGATATTGTGTATCGGTTTTTTATCTTTATATATAAGTAGATCATTTCTATTTTTAATTTCTACCTCCTCATAGGCTTTCACTAACAATTCATTACTATATCCTTTCTCTCTAAAAACATTGAGTATTTTAGTGGATTGTTCCTGAAATTTTGCACCATCCGTGCAATTACGTTTAATTCTTAACAATTGTGCTTTGGGGGCGTTCAACAGCCAGGGGGAGAAATCGCAACTCTTCTCCCCTATATTGCTGTTGACGTCCACCTTTTTAAAGAAAGTGCAAGACTTAAGAATATTCTCTTCCACATATATATTGAGGTCCAAGAATTCAACCGAGGTTTTACTAAAGTGGCTAGTGAGTTTGATTCCCCAATCGTTCGTGTTTAAATGGGTTAAAAAGGTATTAAGAGACGATTCATCGCCCTTCCAAATGAAAAATATATCATCAATGTAACGACGCTAGGTAATGAGGTTTGCGTCCCAGCTATGATTATTATAAATTAACTCCTGTTCCCAGTGTGACATGAACAGGTTCGCATAACTGGGCGCAAACCTCGTCCCCATCGCCGTTCCACATATTTGCAAGTAAAACTGGTCGCCAAACCAAAAATAATTATTCTTTAAAATCCACTCTATCCCTTCAATGATAAAATTAACCTGATTCACGGAAAATTTCTTAGAATGTTCCAAAAAGTGCCTTGTTGCTCTACATTCCTGAGTATGGGAAATAATTGTATATAATGAAGTGACATCCGATGTCACAAGATAGTAATCTGTATCCCAAGTGATCTGTTGAATAATTTGTAAAATATTGATAGTATCTCTCAAATAACTCGGGCAGGTGCTGACAATGGGTTGTAAACATTTGTCAATATATTGTGACAACCTGCTCGAGATAGATCCTATCCCCGAGACAATAGGTCTACCGGGTGGTTTATCTTTATCCTTATGGATCTTGGAGAGATAATAAAAGACCGGAATTTTGGGATACTGCACTTTTAGGAATTTATATTCCCTTGAATTCAAAATTTCATCCATTTTCCCCTTCTCAATTAATCCATAATAAGTATTTTTAATCTCCGTCGTGGGATCCTTATTGAGAGCTTGGTATGTTTGTTGGTCACTTAATAATCTAGAAATTTCCTGATTATAGTCATCCACATCTAAAATGACCACTGATGTGTTTTCAAAGGTGGTCGTCTCACCAGAGATGCAACACCTTGGAAAGAAGGTGGATTTATCCTTCAAGTCCGTATGTATAATGTTGGTGTCCAGCCCACTCTCTTGACTTGCACTAATGGGATTTTTGAGAAAAAAATTTAAGGCAGAGTTTCCTTTTAAACCTATTTAAATCCAGGTATACACTAAACTTATCAATTGGTTTCGTAGGGACAAATTTAAGTCCCTTCATCAATAATTCTGTCTGTGGTATTGTTAACTCTCGTTTGGAAAGGTTGAAGATTACATTCTTTTTTGGTGTTTTTCTTTCCTTTCTTTTTTGTACCCGTATGCCTCCTCTACCTCCCCTTCCTCTAAACTTCGTCTCCATTTCCCTGGTGATGCTCGATATATGGGGGTTTCTTTGTAGCCTCCCCTCCCATGTCGATGCCAAAAATCCTCATCATTTGAGGGGATGCTCAAAGGTTGAAATCTATTGTGATTAGGATGGGTTGCCTCCTGATGCGTATTAATTCGCAACCTATTGTTGTGAGGCTTAGTAGATCTTACACCGGATCTGGGCAATCCATCATTGTATCCTTTTCCAACGTGATCTTATCTTTTTTCTCCTAACCACTGTTTCCCATTCATCACCAGTATTAGCTGGTGATCTAGGTCTACGTACTGTCCTTTGTGGTGACTTAGGTTGACTTGGAGGATTTCTAGGCCTTACACTTCATGGGGAGTTGTATGTCAATGGCTGATTTGCTCTTGTGTAATGGTTTCTTCTAGTATGCAAATTTTGTGTATTCTGCCAGGTGTTGTTTGTGAATCTCTCTTTTCCTTTAGTATAGTCATCTTTATCTCTTAAATATTTCCTTTTTTTTGTTTCTATAACATTCCTCTCTAATCTCTCCAGATTGCTCTGAATTTCATTTAATGTCTCAGAATACTGGTCAGGGGACATATTTTAAATCAAATTTTTTTTAATTTCATTAATTTCATCATCCAATTTTTTTAGAGAGTTTGTACGTCTCTTAATAATTAAATCCATCATTCCAAAAGAGAAGCTTTCCAAGAGATCCATCCATTCCTGTAGGAAATCCTCTTCCTCTTGATCAAATGAAACAAATATACCAATCATTTTCTATTTCTCTATTACAATATACCAATCATTTTCTATTTCTCTATTATGAATATGTCCTTTGGAGAACCTATAACATTTAGGAACACCTTTTGATACTGGACTAACATCGGATTGAATATGGACATTGATTTCCATTACATTGCCCCTAACAAAAATGGCGGATACGATTGGAAGCCTACACCTACGCCACGATTGGAAGCTGGAGGGGACATTCCGGATATCCAAATTAGGCACTCTGTGGAGGCATCATCAATGTGGGATGGACTATTAAGAGAATTTCACTTCCGGGAGTGACGTCACGCGCACGAGCCGTCGTGCGTGATGACGTCACAATGTCGGGAAGATCACTGGCAGCTGAGTCCTCACACTCCCACCAACATGAGCTCCGTGATTGGATGTATCACGGATGCCATTCTCCAATTAGCTACCACTGTGGGATATTTAAAGTTTGTATTTGCAGCATGTATTTACCAATTGATAAAGCTGAACCAACTGGCTCCTGACAAGGTGAGAAGCCAATTGTCATTTATATTTGACCATCTATTATACCAAGGATTTCTACACCAGGGTTAGCTTTGCTTCCCTGTTTCTCCTGTTTTTGTTTCCATTTTTGAGGTTTCCCATCTAACAAGGATGTACAAGGACTTCCTCACCACCTATATCTCCTGAGAATCACAGGAGTAAGTGTTTATTTTATTGTTATAGCGCTCCACATCTTGCACTATTTGGCATTAATTTGCACAATAGCGTTTTTTGTACACATCTGATTGTTAATAGGTTTGAGAGTGCCTATCTTTGGTGTGTGAGCTGCTACCACTTTGCTGTGTATTGTATTGCAATTCATTTCTTTTAAGCGCCTTTTATCACAGAATCATTATTTTATTTTTTTATTTTGTTTCCTTTATATCTATCAAGATGTAAAATATGTACCTATTTTCCTACCCAAATGGATCTGGTGGTTGAGTTATAGTACAGGGACATTTTCAAATAATCTTTATTTGTTCGAGTATAATTCTGCTTCAAATTTATATAGACAAAGGCACATGCTATGTTATACATATCTTGTTATCTCAAAAGAGCTAGAATATTGGCAATAATGGAAATACTGTAATATAGTTATTAAAATCTTGCTTATACAGCTCCATCTGTGAAAAGTATTAGGATATGATTACGTAATTATTTCTATTTCACACAGCACATCATTAAATAATCACCATAGTTCTACTATTATGTAATATCTTTATATATACATAGATATGTTAAGATGCCCTTTGTGTCACAATAATGCTCTTATTAGTATATTTAATATATTTTGAACATATATTGAACTGACTATAAGCAAAGTTATGAATTGCTTACATGAAAACGAGATGGTGTCTATACTTAATTGCAGATAAAATTAGAATGACCCATGGCATCTATAACAGAATCCACACTTGCATGAAAATCATTTAATCCTTCTGGGTTTATTTTTCTTTATTCATTTGCTATTGTTTTCTAAACAGTGACAAAACCCCCAAGTGTCCCCCCTCCCGAGCCTCCACCCGTGCCGCGTGAGTGGTGGCTTTTAAACTGAAGGGGGCTTATTGCCCCCCCACCCCTGAACAGCGGGTGGGGGCCCTGGATGACAATGGTGGGAACCTTTTGTGTCCCCCCTCTCCCCAGCCCCTGAGCGGCAGGTTGGGGCACTAATGTAGAATAAGGGGGGACCTATTGCCCTCCCCCCTAAATTAGAATAAGGGCTGGACCTATTGTCCTTCCCCCCCCGCCCCCACCACTGAGTGGCAGGTGGTGACCCTAAATAAAAATGTTACCCCCCACAGGTGACTAGGGGTCCCCAAATCCCTAGTCACGCCCCTCCCCCAAAAAATTAATAAATCCTTAACTACCCCCCTCACCCTAAAAATAGTAAGGGGGGAACAATAATTAAATACCTGTAAAAAAAGAAATAAAACTTACCATTTGATGTCTTCCTTTTTCTAAAATCTTCTTTTTTCAGCCCCCAAAAAGGCCAAATACGAAACCATAATACCCGTCACAATTTAAAAAAAAAAAACAGAGTGCAAAAAAAAATATGACGAAAAAATTAAACACAAGGCTGAAAAAGTAATCCATCTTCACCCATGGAGAGCGCCACACAGACTGAGCTCCGCAGGGCAGGGGAAGGCTTATAATTCTTTGTTTTTTTTAAGTGCATAAGGTATTATGTCCTCAAATGGTAAGTTTGTTTTTTGTTTTTTACAGGTACTTAGTTATTGTTCCCCCGTCACTATTTTTAGGGTGAGGGGTGTAGGTAGGGGTTTATTATTTTTGGGGGGGAGGTTTGGGGACCCCTAGTCAACTGGGGGGTTAACATTTTTATTTAGTGCCCCCACCCACTGCTCAGGGGTGCGGGCCGGGGGGGCTTATTCTAATTTAGGGCACCCACCCGCCGCTCAGGGGTGGGGGCCAGGGGGAGGACAATAGGTCCCCCCCCCATATTGGTATTTAGGGCCCCCACCTGCTGCTCAGGAGTGGGGGCCGGGGGGAGGACAATAGGTCCCCCCCTTATTCTAATTTAGGGCCTCCACCCACCACTCAGGGGTGGGGACCGGAGGGGAGGACAATAGGTCCCCCCCTTATTCTAAATTTAGGGCACTCACCAGCCGCTCAAGGAACGGGTGGGGGCTCGGGAGAGGGGACACTTGGGTGTTTTTTTCATTTTTTTTAAAGTGAGTAGCCACACGCTGCTCACTGTTTACTAGACATGCCTCTACTCGCGGTATAGCAAGTAAGAGCAGAATTTACTAATACTAAGTAATCTTCACTTAGTATTAGTACATTTGACTGAAAGACCAGTTAAGGTCTTTCAGCCTTTTAATAGATAGCACCCTAATACTGTGGGAATTAAGGAGTTATCTACTAAGCAGCTGCAAGAGAACATATCCGAAGTGCCGAAGAGTCGAAGTGTCGAAGTTCCGATCAGAAAAGAAATGCCGAAGTCCCGATGTTCCGAATTTCCGAAGTGCCAAAGTCCCGAATTTCGAAATGCCGAACCGAATATTTTCCCCATGCACATCCTTACTTGCTATAATAATACCTTTCAGAAATTTCAGAGTTTCAGAAATGCATACTTTTGTGTAATTTCCATTGATGGTTATTCTGTGGATTATTAATAGAGTACATCATTTATTACATACTTTAATTCCTTTACAACTCTTTTGCTAATATATTTTAATAATTTTAGAGATAACCTACATATAATATGCATTTCAATATTTAACATTTAAATATGTAACTGGAACTAAAAAACATAATGTCACAAAACTTTTAATCTGCTATCCTAAATCTTTAAATAACCATGTGAGAGATATTGAATGTGTACTTACTTGATATATATTCACCAACTATTGCTTCTTCTAGTATGAAATGAAGGACATCAATACAACTCATATGCTCAAAGAAGATCAAACACAATTTTATTTTAAAGGTAACATCACAGAAAAAGGCAAGATCTCTCCAAGGAGGTGAAAATAATATGCTTTATTGAACCACTAGCTAATTTTCTTCTTTTGAATGATTTGTTCATTATGTTGAAATGTCAGGGCTTAGTAAGCAAACAAAATATTTCTATTTGGCTCACATTCAAAATTCTTAGAAATTCTGCAAAATGTAACCTGTATCTTCACTTGATGCCGGTTTTGATTGAAAAAGAGCCATAAAGAAGACTTTATAATTTATTTTAAATGTATTAGTAGAGCTAATAAAATGTGATTCAACCTCAAGTTAATACCAAACATTAATATTGCCTTCTTATTCACTGCTAAAATATGCAATCTAAAATTAAGTTAATAGCTATGAACAACTGTAAAAAAAAGTAGCTTTTTTTTTTGCATATTGCTTACTTTTTAACAATAAATACGTTATCTTAAATAATAAGAAAGAAAATAGACACTCTATTATACCACTGTGCTAATCATGCTGTCAATATTATGCATACAAATAAGGCTTTTTTCGAAAGAGAATTGTCTAAGCTGTAACTATATACAGCTAGTTTAGTCTGCTCTCAATTTTATATTTATTCAAGGAAAAAATCATACTTTGATTGTCTTGTACCCTTACCAAGATAAGAGATATTTATTCCAGTGAACATGACAGTAGAGCCGGGTATGATATCTTACAGCTTGGACATTCCTGAAATCAGTGTAAGTAGGAAATGTTCAAAATGTCATATGATCCGGTAAGAAATTTGCTGCTACCTAGTAACTATTAAAACTGTCTATTACATAGTTACATAGTTACATAGCTGAAAAGAGACTTGTGTCCATCAAGTTTTTTTCTTTCTTGATCTGTGAACCAAATGTTGGGTTATTGTAACTATCACTGTACTGCAATACATGCACACAATATCTATAGTATGTATATGTCTCAAACAATCCAAGCGGGCATGTGACTTGGTTCAGTTGGTGAAAGGAATACAAATTTAAAATTTTCTTCACTAGACCCAAAAAAGTGGCAAAATAAATCTCAAATTGTCATGTGTGGGATGTGTGCTTAGCAGTCAGCAACCTAATTCAGAACCCTTTTCTTGCAATTTAAAAATTAGCAAATTATTTTAGCCAGGACAGCTAAAATAACTGTTCCAGTGCTGTTAACGACCAAAACACAACTATTAGGCAATCATTTCATGTAACCACTATGCTCATTCCATTTGTTAACAATATTTTTTCTTACTGTAAAACAATTAATTATGGTGTTCATGGTATGTTGAGCTCCTACCCAGCATTGGTAGTTACTATAATCACCAAGTCAGAAAATCTGTCTTTGTATTTCTGTTTTTTCTTTTCAAAATAATCACGTTAGTTTCCCTGTGGAAAATGGGTATTCAGGCTTGTGACTTGGGGATAGTTACTGTTTGTAATAGGGAGAAGTGACATACCTCTGGAACATCTATACGGGGTATTTGTATGCTGTTACCTAGTAGCTATTATTCTTTAGCATTCTTCAGCTTTCATCTCATTACACAGGAGATGGGGCAGGAGCATCCCTAGGCCTACCATTCCATTCATTGACTTGTTCACTGCATTGCCTAGGGGAGAATTGTTGAGAAGGAAACAAATTTTAATAGACATCATGGCTGAAGTTGAATGACTGTTTCTTGATGGAGGATATTAGTAATTTTCTGAGAAGTCCAAGAGCACTCCTTAATTTACATTCTAAATATATTTATATTTTCTATAGTCTCTACCAAAAAGACAGATTGCATAGGTCCAAGATGATCTGAAGCTATGGGGTAAAATTGACCCTATTTAGTTTACAAATTGCCTTAATGCTAAGCTATTCTCAGACCAGAGAGTTGGCTAAGGGTGTTCAATGCATCATCCCATGTGGAATTATGCAAACTTGTGGTGCTTAGAGTGAGAATGCTTATTATTAATAAAAAAACATCAAGACAGGAATTGATTGTAGGCAATCACCTGAACTGAGGTAAAATCACTTTTTTTTGCAGACCTCCATACATGCTTAATTCACACCTGTCATTTTTAAAATGATATCACATCGACTCATAGTGAAACATCTATATAAAGAGTAACAATGCATATGAATCATATTACCTTTGCAGCACAAGCAATTTGTATAACTCATGTCATTTGCTCTAACCTAGCCAGCACCTGCGTAATCTGCTGCCATCTGTACACACTTCTAAATTACCTGCCTACCTTGCTTTCTTTTTGACTGAATCTTTCCAGTAGTTCCCTCCTTCCAATCAACAAATGACAAAGCATCCACAAAAAAAGTAACCTAGTAACACACAGCAAAAAAAAACAAAAAAAAAAAACAGCATATCTCAATAAAAGGCATTTTTATAGATGATTTATATAGTTTGTAAACTGTAATATATTTGGTTGCGGACTCTAACACACTTTAAAAATAATGGTAATTATCATCGATCGTAATTAACATAAATAAAATATATTTAATTTATGGAATTGTTCATGTAGGATTTAGAACTGTTCATGTGTGTTCAGGTATGTTGCAGATAATCCTATACAAATCTTAGGAGCCAAGGGTAAACAAATGCATGCTAAAATCTTCAATATGGGTAAATGTCAATATTAATCAAATGTATTTCATGTTAACATTCAAATAGAGCACATTTCAAGCAATATTTAATCTGAACTCAAATGATTACAGTGTCTAACATTTATTCACACCTTCCCTATATTACCCAGAACAACAACTCCTTTGCCGATTTGCCAGCCATGTAGTTCTAGCTGCAGTTAAGAATCTACCTCTGTCCAACCCTTTAATGCAGTATAGAACTATAGCAAATAGTGTGTTCTGTATTAACCTCACCTCTGGCAGCAAAGATCATTATAAACTAAGTTAACTAATATTTTCTGAAAGAAGTAAATTGAATGAAATATACACACAGAGGGAACTTTGTTGTTACTATGTTAATATTTTGTTAATATTTTTCATTTTAAAACAGAAAAAAACTAAACCAAATTAAAACACAAAATGGATCAGTAACAAATGAAATGTTATATCCATATTCTTGTCTGATATCTTTATAAATAAATAATGCAGCATTGTTATACTGTTAACACATTGTAATTACCAATATGTCTTGTCCTCCATCCAACTTCATGTCCCTATAGTACTGGACTAGTTACTAGGTAGTGTGTCTCATTTGGGCCTTACAAAGCTCCCTTTTCAATTTTGCTTTCTGGTTTGACGTATCTTTTGCATTTTCTCTACTCCAACTTTTTTTATTGCATATTCTTTTCAATCACACTCATTCACGAGCACTTTCAACAAGTCAAGCACACCAACATTCGCATACCCACTGTCTGTTATACTAGAAAAAGCGTTAAAAGAAAAAAAAAAAGAATTTAAAGTTTAGTAAATGTATATATGTATTCCAAATGTTAAAAGGTGTATTATATGTAATAATTATTTATGTAGTCACTGTTAAGTATTTTATTATTAATGGCAGAAACAGTACAATGACAAGGCGGTGGTCTTCAACTATAAACATACCAATAATATTGACAAAGTATATTCAGAAAAAATATTGGGAAAAATATTGGGAAAAAATATGGGTTATATCATAAACTATAATAAGGCCGAGCAAAATGAGACAGTGAATCAGATACATTAATGTACAAGAAACTCAATGATACTACATTACATTTGAATGTGCATACCCATACTTATATAGACATTATTATAGAGTAGTAAAAGAGATTCTGAAACATATAGCCATAGATAGAAACAGTAAAAGAAAGTAATGCCAGAATTGTGCACTTAGTATGGAATTGCAATTTGCTCAAATTTAGGCCAATCAGTATTTCAACGCAATTCCTATCTCTGAAGTGCCATATTAACACACAAACAACTATTGCAATGGATGAGCATGTTCATTTGCTTTGGGATTTGGCCACTAAATGTTGATTTTATTCATAGATCAATTGAGAAGTGACCAACAGGAGGAAGAAAAGGAGGAGTAGTAAAAAAAAATGATGCTTATATATTTTTTATCATTGGTTACTTTTTCTCATAGTATCTGTGAACGAAATGGTGGGAAAATGCTCTTACCAGTATACTGCAAAATATATACTTAATATTATATTATGTATTTATATTGCAGCATACTGATTGGCTCATTTTCACATCATTTTGTTCTTATGATTCGGTTCCCAAATTGGAATCTTTGTTCCAAAATTCTGCCAAGATAAAGCCACATTTGCCCAAAATGTCATTGTCCCCCAAAATTTCCTATTTTCAGAAATAATGGTTCTGCTAAATCTTCACGCCATACAATCTAGTAGTAATAGACAGAAGAAAATAGGATCATAGCAGCAGTCACAGAGGGACAGGAAGGAGTCCAAGATGCCAGGACTCAAGGGATAAAGGACACATAATTAATCCATGGAAGCCAAATCTTATTATATCTCAGGAGATGATCCCATGTTCTGCCTATGATCCCATGATCTACCTATAAGTATCCTCCCTGTAGACCTAATGTTTGTTCCTAACACATCTCCAATCAAGCGAAAAACAGTGGTCCAGAACACACCAATTTTATTAAACCCCAATAATCATGTTAGTAAATCCCCATCTCCTCACATCCACTTAAGCAAAGAAGCAAAGAGATGAAAGGAATAAAAATAATGATGCTTAGTTTGAGCAGGTCAAAGTAAATTTGAGTAAATTCTTCCAAATAGTCAGGCAGACTATTTTTTTTGTGTTTTTTTTTTTTTTGGCACTGAACTTGCTAGATTAATTGTTCTTGAATAAACAAACTAGTGGGTTGACATCATAGCTAACTGTATAAATTTCCTAAAAGAAAATCATTGACATGAATCGAAATCACTCATAATTAATAGGGTTTATTAATTTCTAGGGTATTGCTGCAGCTTTACAAGATTAGAAGATTGATTGCATAAACACAGAAGAGTGAGGAAGTAAAATAATGTACAATAAATCACAATTTACCATCAAAATTATTAAAAAGTACTCTTTTATAAGTTTTGAGCAGTTTTCTATGCCGTCACCATTATAATGGGCTTTAAAGCCATTGCGGCAGCATAGAACGCTGTAACGGCTTAAGCCCCCAGAAGCCTCCAGCTACTTACCTCCGCCGCGGCAGCCCTCCCCCAGCAAATCAGGCCCCTGCGGACCATGTAATTGCTCTCAAAGAGCAATCACATGGCCCGCTATAGCTGACTGTGGATCTGCCTGCAGGGGGAAGAGTAAAAAAGAATTATAATTAAACATGTAAAAATAAATTAAATGTCTTTATATATATATATATATATATATAATATGTATATGTAACGTCCTACGTAGTGTATTTTAATGTTAATATAAGTATATATATATTAGTATTAAAATACACTTAGAATGAAGTTACATATATATAAGATATATATATTATATATATAATACATATATATATATATATATATATATATATATATTTTATATTTATATATAAATGTATAATTACAATAATAAATAAATACAATAATAAATAAATGAAATATTTTAAAAAAATTTAAATAAATTATATATACATATGTAATTACATTCTAACTGTATTTTGTTATTGATATATATATATATATATATATATATATATATATATATATATATATATATATATATAGGTAACAAAATACACTTAGAATGACATTATATATATATATATATATATATATATATATATAAAATACAAATAACCGTGAATATATATATATATATATATATATATATATATATATATATAATTACATAAATGACTACATAAGTATACACGTAGAATTCCTAAGAGATTTCTAATCCCTACATTTTTGACAACCTGCACATGTCCCCTCCATGTCCCAAGACCAAAGTTTGAAGTAAGCAAAAGTTATAAGAATAATAATATCCCAATAACCAAATAGTTCAAGAGAGATCAATTTACATAGATGAATAAACAAATGATATTGGAGTAGTATAGGTTAAATTTATGTCATGAGTATAAAAGACCCCCAACTAGGAAGACTCCAAAGTCTGCACTCTGTCCACTCTGGGACTCCAATAGCATTTGTTTATTCATCTATGTAAATTGGTCTCTCTAGAACTATTTGGGTATTGGGATATTATTACTCTTACTTTAAACTTTGGTCTTGGGACATGGAGGGGACATGTGCCGGTTGTCAAATATGTAGGGATTAGAAATCTTTATTTTAATTTCCAGACAAGTTTAGGGATCAACCAGCGCATGCACCCTCCCTGTAATCCCATACATGAATTCATAAATATTGGTCTATAGGTTCGAATAACCCCTATCCATACTATTTTTTTCAGGGTAAACATTCATCCTGCTCTGCGTGTCATCTATCCCTAACAGGGCTTTGTTATACATTGTTGCAATAGTTATTCTAATGGTGTACATTGGTACATTTGATACATTGCTATCCACTGTTTAAACTAATAGATACCTGTTTCCATATCATTCTACATGTGTAATCAAATGTTTACAATTGATTTTGATTGATTCTAACTATATACAATATGCCACCCACTCAGGGAGAACATTGATACCTCTGTTTTAACAGTTATATGTATATCTATTTATAGATCCCTCCGTAGGACATTTTAACTTACTCTATTAAAAGTTACATTTTAGAATTATCACCTTATGGTGTTTTCACCACACCAGATTTTTTATAGATGTACATTTATAGGGCTCAAACTCCTAGATAAAGTGATGAAGCACTTTTCTTCACTTTATGTAGCTAGTGGTGGAAAAGAAAGATCTCTACATTTTTTTTCTATTGAGTTGGAATTTGAGAAGATGGCATTAGGATGGCAATAAAATAAATTTAACCAGGGATTTAAATTGATGACATGGCACAAATATATGATTTGAGGTTGTATGGGTCTTACATTTTCAGGAAATTACACTGAACAAACTTATAAATGCAACACTTTTGTTTATGCCCCCATTTATCATGAGCTAAACTCAAAGATCTATGACTTTTTCTATGTATTCAAAAGGCCTACTTCTCTCAAATATTGTTCACAAATCTGTATAAATCTGTGTTAGTGAGCACTTCTCCCTTGCCAAGATAATCCATCCACCTCACAGGTGTGGCATATCAAAATGATGATTAGACAGCATGTTTATTGCACAGGTGCCACAATAAAAGGTCACTCTAAAAATGGGGGCAAAAATAAAAGTGTTGCATTTATAATTTTGTTCAGTGTATATTGTAGTGGTTGTTGTTTAACATATTGCTTGGGAATGGAAATTTAATAAACCGTATTGAGGTGAGCATTGGGAAAACGAGGTGGAACTGTGGAAATGGCCATGAGTGGTATATTGCTTAAGCAACAAGAATAGGACATTTAGCATGTGGAAATTAACTGAACGAATACACTACAGAAGATGGCAATGTCAGTTGGGTATCAGTATTGTTATTATAGCAGGGATAGGTGAACCTCTAAAGGAGACTGAATTATATTTACCATTTGTGGAGCTGTAAAATTATGATATTTATTGAATAGGGCAAAGTTATATAGGGATAAACCAAGGAAGCAGTGTAATGGATACATCAACTCTGGTGATAGCACAGGAGATGAAATAAGGATGTTGTTAAAAAAAATAATGTTTTTATAATGTAATGAATGTGGAAGTTGTTTCTGCTTAATTTACTTGTATAAATTAATATTTTAGAAGATGAGGCAGAACCCTTAGACTTAGGCAGTACAATATGTTTGACCTTTTAGTCTGTTTATCATGTTTGACTGGCATCTTTTGGTCAAAATATAAAAAAATAAAGAAAAAGCAGGAGAAAAAAAGGAATTGAGTAAAAGAGTGGGTTTCCCTCCTAGACTAGAGAAACACAAAGGAAAAAGGTGTAGTACCAAATGACAAGGGTGTCACTAGAATATGTTAAAACTTAACTTTTAATAGTTAAAGGACAAAAAAAAGGGTGAAAAGTACCTATCACCTGTGTGAAGTGTGGTTAAAAATGGCACATAAGCACCTGTGTAGGACCAGGTAATATATATCCAAAATTAACGTTGCTGGAATAGCACACAATATCTATAATAGCATCACTTCAATTTGGGACTTGCAGCTATTTAAACAATGTTAAACTTGTGTGATAGCGCAGCTGAAGGGCAGTTTGTTTCTTGCAAAGTTAGTCACAAGTTTAGAACGATGTATATTTAAGTAAGTAACTATCCTGAATATGGATACTTTGAATCTAGATAGTGGTTGGATAAGATTTTATTGGTCCTTGAAAGCACGAAAAGGCTATAGCTGTTAGAATATTTGTTGTAATATGAACATTCCTAACAGTAATAATTTAAGGCAATATAGCATACTATAGATCAATATGATAGCAGTGAGAACTGTAAGGGTCTTCAATAGTTAACTGTATGTGTGTTGTAGATCAAACACAACTAGCTCATTTGTAGCATCTAATGATCAACTCCCACAGTGAGTACATCATTGGTAGATAACTACTATGCTAATTTCTATCCATTATTAGTTTATTCTATAAGTGCGCAATGGAATGGGGTTGCTCTTGTCTAGGGGTGATAGATTCTGCCATACTAGTCTGTCGTACAAAATGTATTTATCGAGGACCATGTTGGTGAAAAAAGGTATTGCCCAAAAGTATCTCTAATGATAGGGGTCAATATGTTGTGTGAATATAACATCAGAACAATGTGTTCACCAGCTAAGACAGTGTATCTTTATACCTAAGCAAATGCCGGTCAAATTATACTCATAATGTCTAGGGTTGATTACCTAAGCAGTGCGTTTACTCTGAGCAGTACCTCTATATCCAAGAAGTGCTGCACGAATTGGATAGAGGAGACAGAGTCAATATATATATATATAATAAATTAATGGCGAATTAAATTTGTAAACTGCTGTGCTATTGCCTCTGGAATCATAAGAGTTGAAAATAGTGTGCAGATAAAGCGGGAGTGCAAATCCAGATATAGTAGATACGGAGTTGTCAGGGAAAGTGTATTAAAGAAAGGTGAAAAGGAGTATGGATTACCCCATAAACTGAATCCCTATCCACTTCTGCCTTCGATGGCACCCCTTAGATAAAAGCCTGATATAACTCCACTGGCTATGGGAAATGCAAACCTCCTCCCTCGCTGGTGATAAGATGAACTTAGATTGCCAAATATGAGTACTGTAACAAAGAGTGCTCGTTCTGACAGTGCTGCTTCACTGATAACAGCAGCTGAAATCGAAAATAGGAGCTAAGTTGTGCCATAATGAAAAGGACTGCTCAAAGCAAGTTATGAGCAAGTAGTGCCGTTATGAAAAAAAGCCTGCTCAAAATTAAGCAAGAACTAGGTAGGTCACTGATGGTGCAGTGGCTACGGATAGCCCCTGGCATGTTTCACCACTCTGGCTAATCAGGACCGCTCAAAGCAAGTTATGAGCGAATGGTGCTGTTATGAAAAAAGCCTGCTCATAATTCAGCAGGAACTAGGTAGGTCACTGATGGTGCAGTGGCTATGGATAGCATTATCATCATCTGATGAGCCAGAGTGGCGAAACTACTGGTCCTACACAGATGCTTATGAGCCGTTTTTAACCACACTTCACAAGAGTGATAGGTACTTTCCACCCCTTTTTTAGTCCTTTAACTATTAAAAATTATGTTTTAACATATTCTAGTGACACACTTGTCATTTGATACTACACCTTTTTCCTTTGTGTTTCTCTAGACTAGGAAGGAAACCCACTCTTTAGGATATTTCACTCAATTCCTTTTCTTTCTCCTGCTTTTTCTTTATTTTTTGTAGATTTTTGGTGAAGTTTCTTCACTAGGGGTTAATCCCCACTTAGAAGAAATCTATTTGGTATCAGTTAACTTTTGTTTTGGTCAAAATAGTCTTACTTTACCCATAATATTACTCATAACTATACATACTTTTATATGGTATCAATATGTCAGTCTAGTTTGTGTGAATGGTTGTCTAACAAGAGCACTGTAGAAAGCCTTGTAAGACCTGTAAACAATTGGTGAATGCTACAAAACCTACAGTCAGTTAAAGAGACATTACAGGCTTGGGTAGGCTCTTGCCTTTTTAATAAGACAGCACAGACGCAGAAGAGATTGTGAATTTGCAGAGCTTCTGCTGAGGATAAACTGTTAATGAGTCAGAATCAATTATGTAAACCAAGAGGTTTTAATACTTCTAGGATCATATAAAAGTACTATATTGTTTTTTTATTGTTTTTGTTGGTCTTGACTTCAAGATCACACATGTATTCCTCAAAAAGCTAATTGTTTCAATTTATATATAGAAATGAACGTGTTTTATACTAATTGCAATTATTAATCAACAACAAAGGAACAATACAAATAAGTTTAAATAATGTGTAGGTGTAGGTGTAGCTGCAGAGAGAATGAAATTCTATTTCTGTTAACAGAAGGTCACGTGTTCAGGCTGGGAAAAAGAACTAGAATTCTTACAAATCTTTTACAGAAGGTTTGTGAACTCTGATTTCTAATGTCACAAAAGGCATGGTGGATGACGCATTTAAAATTGAGGCAATACAGAAAAAAATCACACATGAAAAATTAAATGCTACAGAAATATTTTCTTTTTATAAAAGTGAGGTATACAATTGCAGAATATTGTTGGTGCAGATAAATCAGATAAAAAATATTTGCTGTGTAGCAACAATATACTTTATTTTTACTTTTTGGTAAACATATTTTTTTACTTTTCATAAAAATCTTTGCAATTGCTCTATTTCTTAAAATGTCCTTTCAAAACATATAAAATAGACATTGGTTTTTAAACAATCATTTTGCTACATCCTGATTAGACTTTTAATTTTCTTATTTATTTTTCTCTTTTAATCATTTTTTTAAATATATATTTTTAGAAAACAAGGGGAAATGAGTGGTTTGTAATTGACTTAATGTACATATTATAATTATTGAAATGCTGGTATTTTAGATATATCCAAACTTGTATTATACTATATATATATATATATACAAGTCCCACCGAGGTGATCTGGAACCCATAAAGTCCTCATGCAGAAATTAGTTCCATAGCGGTCGCGGCTAAGTATCGCTTGTAAAGGGTGCATAATTCATAGTTGCACAATAGAATATTGCCATTTAATGTCATTTGTGTAGTGCATGTATGAATTAGCCACTTGTTTGCAAGGTCAGATGAAAGAAGGGATAATGTAAATCGCATAGGAATCTGAAAGGAGTCAGATGATTTACCATATGGATGGATCCATTGATTAATCAAAGGCTCTGCAGGGTGTGAGATTCTACACTGGAGATGCCTGGATATCTAGTTCTGTTATGGGCAAACGCAAATATTGTATTTATCAAACTGTGTACTTTGTCTTTAAGAGATATTGCAAACTGACAAGGTGTTAGAAATGGAACATATAGTTTTTCATACATGTTTCTTTAGGCAATAAACTTTTGCCTACTTTCAGTGCATAATATGTTTATGCCATTTTGTCCCCGACGAAATACAATAACAATAATGCACAAACAAGCTTTAAGGCTAGATGGGCCGAATGGTTCTTATCTGCCGTCACATTCTATGTTTCTGTTTCTATGTTTAAGGCTATGCTACGACTCTTTCAGTACATAATAAACTGCGGTAACCCTAAATAGATAAAGAAGTTCAGACTTTAAGATGCCATCTTATCCTAAGTCAGGGAATTTTCCATGACGTGTGCACCCTTATGTTATGGCCTTGTATTTTTGCCTAGTGGGAATTCCTAAAATGAATAAAGTAAAAGAAGTGTTACTTTTTCATATATGAACTACGGTAACCCTAAAATGAAGACACCTAAGGTATAAATAGGTGAACTTTTAAATGTTAAGGAACAGAGGAGAGATTTGGAGACAGAAACACTGTCGCTCCATTTATGAATGAGAGATGTTGACATGTTCAGGAGAGTATGTTAATCATTTAAGATATTGCAAGCATCTAGTTTAATCTTATAAACTCTGCTATAAATTATTGTAATTGATTGTATATATCTATATTTATATTTTAATTTAATAAAATATCTAAAAGACAAAACTTTATTGCTTCCAAGACAATCCTTATTTTATAATGTATTCTTAATTAATTATATATTTTAAATAGAGCATCTCTCTATCTGTATGGTTAGCCCTGCTAAGTTCTATGCTTTAAGACGTTATAGTGGTAAATAAGGGAACCAGCTGCGGTTACAGTTCCAAGCTCTGCATGGTGTGAGATTTTACACTTGAGATGCCTGAATGTCTAGTCCGATGTAAACTTCAGCCATATGGCCTATACCACATAAGTGATGAGTTAATTTCTTTGATATATTAATGATCATTAGCCTTGTGTTCAAGTATCATATCCAAAAGAAACATTAATATGTACCCACAGAATAAGAATTAAGCCTCAATTTTTTTATATTTAGAGTGGGACATGCACCATCTTCTAAACAAGCCCAAACATGATTGGCATAACTTAAGGGATTGGGATGTCAGCTATATTGGGTCACAAGTAAGAAGTGTGAAATATCTATGGAATGAAGAAATGGTAACAAATTATTATTTCTGTGGCAAGTACAAAAGAGGAGTTTCTATTTGGATTGATGTGGGTCTGGAACACAAGGGAATGGTCACTTATTGTCTCTATAGATATGCTTTAACTCCACCTCTAGGCCAGGCTTGTTAATCCACCTAGTATATATCCAATAATACAAAAATGTGTATTGTACTTGCTTGGGGGGCAGAATTTAATTCTAAGTGAGTCACCACCTTTCTTACCAGAGACCGCCTGGGCAGAATTTCTACTTTGAAAACCTGAGTAAGTGATTAAGACCACTGTTATTTTTTCCCTTCCTTTTGTTTTAATCTGTCATTGGTGTAACTCATTTGATTGTCATCAATATTTTTGTATGCACTGTGACTATTTTTTGCTCATAATAAATATTCCTTTATTAAGTTCTGCCTTTGTCTGGTAAAGAATCATGTTACCTGAAGAGAATAATTAGTGTTTTAAAATTACATAGATATTGTGTTAAATGGATACTGTTCTGCCAGGAATACAAAGCTGTATTCTTGGCACTACCGATCCATCTGCCACCCACTTCCCTCAAGCCCCCTCCTACCCTGTAAATAAAGTGTTAAAAACCCTTTATTTACTTACCTTATCCCAGCGCCGATGACTTTCAGCGCTGAGTAGAAGTTCCGCCCCTTCCTCTGTTCCCGAGACGAGCGGGGTCTAATTCACATGCGTGGCAAATACTGCACAAGTATTTGACCTAGCCATAGGAAAGCATTGAATCATTGTTTTCTTATGGGGAAAAATCTGATGCTGGAGGTCCTCATGAAGAGCATGAGGATGTCCAGCGTCAGATAACAGACCAAAAGTCCATTACAATTCTGGAAGCCCTCTATTAGCTGTCTGGTAGACAGCCACTGAGGGCTGACTTAGTGCTGCAATGTAAACATTGCAGTTATCTGGAACTGCAATGTTTAACATTGCAGCACTAAGTACAAAAAGGACACTGTACCCACACAACTTGAATGAGCTGAAGTGGTCTGGGTGCCTACAGTGTCCTTTTAAATTATATTTGGTGGGCTTTTACTATTAAATTATCTGGGGGGGGAACAAGGCACCCCATTTATAAATTGTCTTGGTGGTGGCAGCATTAAAATAGTAATATTTATATTATTATGCTTAAGTGTGGATGGTGTTAAGGAGGATTTTATCATTATTTCAGGTCTAGTGCACACAAATAGTGAGCTATAACCCTTTCACCACCACGTGATGCACACTTTTGAAGTAGGGTGTGTTTGTGACATCGCTGAGCACTATTCGCAGGTTTGATTTATCTGAATGGCTGTCAGGGAGATAGCGTTCAGTTCCATTCGCAAGAAGGGAAAGTGCCGAACCAGGGGCACCCATACATGCAAATACATATACATACATACAGACACACACACACAGACAGACAGACATACACACATACATACACAGACACATACATACATACATACATACACTCAGGCATTTACATACAGACAGACATACACACAGACACATACACACATACAGACAAAAACACACACAAGTGTAGAAAAAATAATCTAGGCACTCCAAGATGTTCCAAAGAAAATAGGCAATTTTATTGGACCCAAGCACCAAAGAACAACGTTTCAACCCCTTAGGGCCTTTATCAAGCTACTGAAACACTTAACTGATATACAATAAATAGGTATACATACAAATGACAAATGAAAAAACGTGAATTACTACAATTGATTAATTACATAGTCAATCAGTGATATTCAAAACAGTGTCAATACATAATCATCTCTCAAATAGTAGATATATTACATTTTGTTGGCGTGTTCTAAATACTAATTATAGCACTAATTATAGTAATTTCATATATTGTACACATTCACTGATAAGTGTTTGTATGTATGTATCTGTGAGTACACTATATTTGAGATATATATATATATATATATATATATATATATATATATTTGTTTTATTATTATTTTTATATAGTTAGCAGCTGCCTCTAAGTGCTGCTAAAAAGTGTATTTGGAGATATTCTTAAGATGAACTTGAGGAAATCTGAGGTACAGAGAAGGTAGAAAAAAAGAAACAAAAAGTAAGATTTGTTTGATTTAAACTTCTCATCTTAATAAAATGACAGACTTAGTTCAGTGTAATAGTTGTTGTGCATATGTTTCACGCTCCACTTTTTGGAGGTTTGGATGTTGTTTAATCTGTAGAAAGTTCTCTATATTGCAGCAGGATGTTGTATTTCTGAAGTCTGAGATTTGTAAATTATCTGTTAAACAAACTCAAGCTGGGACTGTTGCAAATCCACTGCCGCAGAGATGTCCTAGGAATGGCAGATGGATTACTGTAGGATCTGGTAGACTTATAGATGTGGATAAAAGGCATACTACTCAGTCTATATCTGTACATAATTCATTTTCTGCACTTTCATATTGTAGTAGACAGGCTCAGGCATCGAGTTTGTGGAAGCACTATCCTCTATACCTAAGGTGCGCAAGAGTGCAGCCAATGACAAAAAGGACAAGGTGAGGCCTGATAGAAAGCAGTTGTTTTAGGGGATTATATCTTAAGAGGTGTGGAGTTTGACAACACTGGCCTTGTGAGATGTCTTCCTGGAGTTACTGCTCACAGAGGCAGGAGACGTATTTGTAACATTGTTAAGTAAGCAAAGCAGGAAGGGGAATTGGATGCACTTTTCCATCTAGGGACAAATGATTTGACTTGTAATGAGGTTTCTGAGGTAAAGGAAGTGTTTTGTGTGTGATAGACTTAGATAGTCTACTAGTTGAGGAAATAGCTAAAATGACAATGAAGGGCGAAGTTATTATCATGGGTGACTTTAATCTTCCGGATGTGAACTGGAAAACCAAAACAGCTGCTTGTGCCAGGAGCACATATATTCTAAACTCCCTCCTGGGGTTGTCTCTGAACTAAATCATTGAGGAGCCAACTCGTAAGGAGGCCATACTAAATTTAGTGTTAACAAATAGAGATTTAGTATCAGATATTACTGTAGGTGAAAGCTTAGGATCTAGTGATCACCAGTTAGTGTGGTTTAATATAAGAAAAGTCACACCACACAAAAAAAGGTTTAGATTTTAGAAAAACAGACTTTTCTAAAAGTAGAATATGCGTAAAGGAGTACTTATCAGAATGAAGCAGTTTAAATAGAGTCCAGGAGAAATCGAATTTAAAAGTTGCACTACTGAAAGCAATAGAAAATTCAATTAGGCTTGTCAGGAAGAGAGGAAAAATTAAGAAACCACTGTGGTACTCTGCAGAAGTGGCAGTGAGGAAGACAAACAGATCTATAAGATTAGGCAGAAAGAGGCAAATCAAGTTATAAAAGCCTCAAAATCACACACAGAGGGGAAAATAGTAGTCAGTAAAAATGTGGAATAAAACATTTTTTAGATACATAAATGAAAAAAGAAAAGTAAAACAACGATTAGCTAGATTGAAAACAACAGAAGGAAGGTATGTAGAAGAGGAAAAAAGGTCTAGCTGGCTGCCTCAATTGATATTTTTGTTCAGTATTTACAGCTGAAAATTAAGAAGAGGGACTTCAGTTAAGAAAAAAGACAAATGAATCATTTGTTACATGTTAGTTTACAAAGGAAGAGGTTCTACTTCAACTGTCAAAATGAAAGACAAATAAGTATGGGGCCTGATGGAATACACCCAAAGTTATTAAAATAATTTAGTGGTGTACTAGCAAAACCATTTACGGATTTATTTAACCAATCATTGTTAACAGGAGTAGTTCCAAAAGACTGTAAATTAGCAAATGTTGTACCCATTCACTAAAAAGGTAGTAGGGAGGAGTCGAATCACTATAGGCCTTACTTCAGTAGTGGGGAAAGTGATGGAAACCATGTTAAAGGATAGGATTGTTGAACATATAAAATCACATGGATTTCAAGATCAGACACAACATGGGTTTACTTCAGGGAGATCATGCCAAACTAATCTTATAAATTTTTTTGATTGGGTACTAAAATAATAGATCAGGGTGGTGCAGTAGACAATACTTACCTCGATTTCAGTAAGGCTTTTGACACTGTTCCACATACAAGGCTTATCAATAAACTGCAATCTTTAAGTTTGGATTCCAATATTGTTAAATGGGTTAGGCAGTGACTGAGTGACAGGCAACAGAGGGTTGTAGTCAATGGAGTATCTTCAAAGCAAGGTCTAGTTACAGTGGGGTACCTCAGGGATCTGTACTTGAACCCATTCTCTTCAATATTTTTATTAGTGATATTGCAAAATGTCTTGATGGTACTAAATTTGCAACTGGGTTGATATTCCTGGAGGGATAAGCCAAATGGCAAATGATTTAGGTAAATTAGAAAAATGGTCAGAGCTGTGGCAACTGACATTTAATGTGAATAAGTGTAAGATAATGCATCTTGAGCGTATATTTGATACCATACCAACCTCAACATCTGAGGAAGGGGATTTATAAGTAGTGATGTCGCGAACCCGAAATTTTCGGTTCGCGAACGGCGAACGCGAACTTCCGCAAATGTTCGCGAACCGGCGAACCGCCCGAAACGCCATTGACTTCAATGGGGAGGCTAATTTTAAAACACACAGGGACTCTTTCTGGCCACA
>OW240917.1:137620427-137770660 GCA_933207985.1 Pelobates cultripes
ATTTTTTCATAAACATAGCAGTTTCAGAGAAACTGCTATGTTTATGAATGGGTTAAGCCTTCCCCTATTTCCACTCGCGGCTGTCTCATTGACAGCCACTAGAGGCGCTTGCGTGCTTCTCACTGTTATTTTCACAGTGAGAGCACGCAAGCGTCCATAGGAAAGCATTATGAATGCTTTCCTATGTGACCGGCTGAATGCGCGCACAGCTCTTGCCGCGCGTGCGCATTCAGCCGACAGGGAGGAGAGAAGGAGGATCGGAGGAGGAGAGCTCTCCGCCCAGCGCTGGAAAAAGGTAAGTTTTAACCCCTTTCCCCTTTCCAGAGCCGGGCGGGAGGGGGACCCTGAGGGTGGGGGCACCCTCAGGGCACTATAGTGCCAGGAAAACGAGTATGTTTTCCTGGCACTATAGTGGTCCTTTAAGTATCTCACCATACATATTTTTTTCCTCCCTATTGTGTGGTTATAATTTTTATTTTTTAAAATACCTTTAATAAATAAAACACATTTTTAAATTATCTAAACACTTAAGTGTTTGTGGGCAAAGTCTCCAATCTGCCAAAATAATTTCTACTGAGGGTTATTCAAAATCTACCGAGCTCCCAGACGCCACGTGTGCGGTTGGCAAAACTTTACCGCGGTGGTGATTCGGCTGTGTTCCTGGGATCTGAGTGCTATTTGGATACATTATTTGTGGAGGTTCCTCTATGTGTTATATGTATTTAATGTTTTATGATTTTTACCTCTAGTGCCTGGGAGATAATTGGTTTAAGTAAAGTACACTAAATTATCTCCTAGACACAGAGCCTGGGAGTGTCTTGGGCTTGTTTCGGGAGTGTTGTGGGAGTGTTATACTATGTCCTTGCTTGAGACCTCCTGCTGGGGGTCTGTGCATAGGCATGCACATGGGGTGTGCCTGGGCACACCCTTATCCCTGCGGCCTGCACTATGTGCCTCCATGGGCTGGTGAGGGAGATCAGGAGATCAGGAGAGGACCCAGGGAGTTCTAGCCAGCAGCTCTGCCGGGTTCCTCTCGCGAGGTCGGAGCCAGGGCCAGCCTTAGGGGTGTGTGAGCTGTGCGGTCGCACAGGGCGCCATGGACCAGGGGACGCCCTGAGGCCGACACAGCTCGCACATGGCCAGTGTCAGGACGGCCCTGCATACCCCTCTCTGCTGCTGCTTCCAATATCTCCTTCACATGCACCAGCTCCACTGCTTCAACAGGTACCTGGGTAGAGGATTTCATTATTCTCCACCCGGGTCTATCAAAAAATATATATATATCGCAGCAGTGGGGGCGGGGCTTAACAAGCAGCGCAGCCAATACCTACCCGAAGCCCCATGAAACTGCTGCACAAGAACTGCATCCACTCCCCCTTCCAGCCATAATGGAACGAGGTAAGTCTGTGTTTGACTGCCTGGCTATTTGTGACTGTTTGCCTGTGTGTGACTGTCTGCCTACCTGTGTGTGTCTGTCTGCCTACCTGTGTGTGTGTCTATCTGTCTGACTGCCTGCCTGTGTGTGTGACTGCCTGTGTGTGTGTGTGTGTGTGTGTGTGTGACTGTGACTGCCTGTGTGTGTCTGCCTGCCTGTGTGTGACTGCCTGCCTGTGTATGTGTGTGTCTGTGTGTGTGACTGCCTGCCTGTGTGTGTGTGACTGCCTGTGTGTGTGTGTGGCTGTCTGTGTGAGTATGTGTGAGGCTGTATGTGTGTGTGACTGTCTGCCTGTGTATGGCAGTCTGCCTGTGTGTGTGCCTGTGCCTGTGCCTGTGACTATCTGCCTTTAACTTAGTGTGTGTGTGCCTATCAGTGTGTGTGAGTGTCCGCATGCCTGTGACCGAGAGTGTATGACTGCTTGTAATGGAGTATGTGTGACTGTCTACTTGTGACTGTGTGTGTGACTGTATGCCTGTAACTGTGTGTGTGCCTGTAACTGTGTGTGACTGTCTGCCTTTAACTGTGTGTTTGGCTCTGTGACTGTCTGCCTGTAACTGAGCATGTGTGACTGTCTGCCTGTAACTGTGTTTGTGTGACTGTCTGCCTGTGCCTCTGTGTGTGACTGTATATAGGCAACTTGGTCAAGGGGGTGGGGTGGCGACATGAAGACTTTTTGCACAGGGCGCCTAATGGCCTAAAGCCGGCCCTGGTCTGAGCATTGCCCCGACAACGCTCAGATCTCACGAGAGTGAACCCTAGCCCCGCAGGCTAGAGTTCACTCACCACTGGACCACCAGGGAAGGCACAGTCCCCCCTCCCTACAAAAGGTAAGAAGGGAGGGGGGCTATTTCCTAAATAGCCCCCACAGTCCCTCCAAACAAATACACACAAACAGCACCTACACACAGCACCCTCACACATACACTCACAGCGCCCTCACCCACAGCACCCACACAGCATATATATGCGTTGTGTGTTTGTGCTTTAGGGTGCACACCCTTATGCAATAGGCTGTGTATATAAGTGGGCCATCTGGCCATAATAAAACATTCCTGTTGTACCCTTCATCAAGTCTCGACTGATGTTTGGGTATGTGAACGACGAACCGCTTAAGTTATTCTCACGACCAGCTGGGATTTCGGGAACATATGAATCAGCATACTATGTGAACGGGCTATAATCACAAAGTCCCTAGCATTTCGGGAGTGTATTCGAACAAATGTTCTTCACAAAGTACATGAGGCTCGGTACAAGAAGCTACCACTTACCAGTCTTATCTGGTAAGTGGTAGCTTGTTAGACCACGTCATGACTGGTAAGTGGTAGCTTCTTGTGGTCTAACAAGCTACCACTTACCAGTCATGACGTGTTCTAACAAACTCTCCTTTAGTGGTCATGCTCATGCTGTGGTCTAACAAACTCTCCTTTAGTGGTCGTGACATGTTCTAACAGACTCTCCTTTAGTGGTCATGACGTGGCCTTTTCCCAGGATCTAAGCCCTCTAAACGCAGAGAAAATTAATCCTATCTTTTTTCGCTCAGCAAATGCACACCATGAAGGGGTGACATTACCCCTAAACCACAGTGAGTGAAGGCCAGCAACAATACAGTAACTTCCCTAATAGGAGACAAATGTATAGAAAATTAGCTAATTACTAAGACAAATGAACAGATAGCAGGCGACTAATGAGGATGTTATATAATTAATAAAGCCCTCCTTTAACTGAATCTGTTTGATACCAGGTCCTGGAACCCAAAGGAATGCAGTGCCCCCACTACCCCCACCCGAGCCTAGCGCAGTTCTAAGAGTCTTTTTATGAGCAGAGAATCGGGAGCGCATTCACTTTCATGGCTTATTGTATGTGCTTGCATCTTAATTAAGACTTTCTCTGACAGAATATTAAGAAGGGGCGAGGAACTGCATAACTTTCTGTAAACTCCCTGAGCCAAATTCAGTAGAGACAAATGGAAAATAGTTGCATATACCTATAGTTACATAGCTGAAAAGAGACGTGTCCATCAAGTTCAGCCTACCTCACATATGTTTTTGCTGTTGAGCCAAGAAAAACTAGAAAAAAAATTCCTTCTTGACCCCAGAATGGCAGTCAGATTTATCCTTGGATCAAGCAGTTATTACCCTACATTGAAAGATTATATCTTTGAATATTCTGTTCTTGCAAGTCTAGTAGCTGTTGAACATCTGTATGGACTCTGATAAAACCACTTCTTCAGGTAAATAAAACCTTTCCTTTGCCTTAGACAAAATCTTCTTTCTTCCAGTCTAAATGCGTGGCAAGTGGGAAATAGCCAGGCACAAAGGGTTTAAACCAGGTCTGGGGAAACAGGGGACACTGTCATAAAGGGGCAGTGTCCCAAACAAGTCTGGGGACACCGTCTTAAAGGGGCAGTGTCCCAATTTTCCCTATGCCCCAAAAAGGTGCTTAAAGGGCCAGCACCAGTCCCAGAAAGAGTCCATAAGCCCCAATATGCCCGCGGACTGTCTTAAAGGGCCATACACACCCAATAAAAGTCCATACGTTTTCACAATCTCCCAGGGGCCATAGTCATACGGAAGGAGGCTGGCAAATAGGCTTCTCCACAACCCAGGGAAGCAGGGTAATTTGCCATTAAAAGGGCCAGTTACAAATAGCAGTTTGTAACAGATTGCCCTTCTTGTTCCAAAATTCTTTCCACCATACCTAATGTGGAGTTCGACCGCGTGCTGGCTTCCTATAATATATGGTGTGTTGGAAGCCCTCTTTTCTCTTGCACCTGCTTCAAGAGTTTATTATCCCTCGCATTACAGTGAAAATTCCAAGCAATACTCCTGCAAAGCTCAAGTATGATTTGCATCTTTGTGTTGGCTTCCTGAATTGCACCATTCACTACAAGATTAAGGATATGTGCAGAATAGTAAACACCTGCAAAGGATCCTTCTCAAAGAAATCTGACCACGTCTGTGACCACAAATCCAATATGCAGATTGGTACTGTTACGGTTGCCTCCAGGCTGGCTGAAAGTTGGACCGTAGAAAAGGATGCTCCTAGCGCTCACCAAAGGACCATCAGCACCGTAGACACCATAAGTACTGCGTAGACACCATAAGTACTGCAGACTCAACGAGCCACCGCTGCTGGGCTAGGATCTCGCCGTCTGCTATCCGCCCTGGACCCACGACCAGGCTCCAGGTCCAGTAGGTGAACCTCTTCCTTCTGCAGAGCGAAGCAGGATCAGGAACAAGAGCTCTTACAAGAGCTCAGTAGCTAAGGGAGTATGAAGAGCATAGCAATCCCTGTAGTGATTATAGCTGTCCCCTACAAACATGAGTCAAGGCTGCAAGTTAGAGGGTCAAGAAGATCTGAGGTGCTGGCACACCCAGCCTGGTTTTTATTACAGTCTTGCAAATACAGGACCGCCCACAGGGAGGTATAAAACAACCAATAATAAATGTACATTACAGAAACACTCCCAGCAATTACACACAAAACTCCTCCCCTCTGCCTGTGATCTAATTATGTTGCACAATGGGTTAACATAATTAAACACAGGCAGTAAAAATACAGTTTTTTATCCATGTACTATAACTTCCAAACTACACATCCAATCTTAATAAAAATACATATTTGGAATCAATCCATTCAGGGGAGCAACATATTAAAAACTGGCACAAATCAGACAAGGGGTTCACAAGTTAGCAAAAGTATCTTTTGGGGCCTAGCTGGCAGCATGGTTTTCTGGCCCAAACCGGATTTACAGAGCCCTCTATCCTGGACAATGGGGAAAGTAATCCAATTATCCAGGGATAGAGGCAGACTCCATTAACCACATGTCAGCAAAAGACACAAATAGACACAAAAATGCATAACTCCTATCATACTGAACAGAACCCCCACATTCAACCTATCCCCAGATGGCTTGGATCTGAGCGCTCAATATATCCAAACAGCGCTCAGATCCCACAAATACAGTCAAATCGCCATACACACTAGGTCCATAGTCATGGGGCAGAAGGCTGGCAATTAGGCTTCTCCATAGCACAGGGAAGCAGGGCAATTTGTCAAATAAAATAACAGTTACAAATGGCAGTTTGTAACAGGTACCTCTCTGCTCTCCCAACCATTTTCCTACCATTCACCTGATTAAATGCAATATGTCATCTGAAGTGTGCTTTGTCCATCTCTTTAGCATGCAGTAGGAGAGATTGACTAGGACAGATTTAACCAAATGTCTGGAGTGCTGATGGATTCACTAGATCTCTCTCTCCTCCAACACCAGACCTTGAGGGCATTACCTGAGTACTCTGCTCTATGTTTTCATTAAATAGTGATTCTGACTGGACAGGCAAAGTCTCTGCTGAGATCTGCCTTAGTTGCTTCAAGCAACTAAGGCAGATCTCCTAGAAATAGGGGCTAACACAGGCAGTGACAATAAGTCAATTCACTGAGCCATTGCTCTGAGCACCATAAAACTCAGAACCTGTAATATTTGAACTGGCAGTGCTAGAAGGAGCTATGATGGAGACCCAGAACCTATACTGCTTGAACTAGCTGTGCTAGAAGAAGCTGCAGTGCCAATAGAAGTGCAGTAAAGGATGAAAAACAACTAATTGCCTCTTGGGTGGTGAATTGTACACGTTGCTAATCCCAGGCTTAAAACTACTAATAGTGGTGGTGGTAGTAGTGAAAGACATCACTGCAGGCAGTTGAAGGTGAGGTTTTAACAGTCCTCGTGGCTGAGGTGTTCATACAATCAGAGGCCATCACTACAGTTGATGGTAAATTTTGGAACACGACCTCTCCCCTTACTCAGTTTTTTCTTGGGATAAGATAATTGAACTTAATGGATTTAATTTTTGTTACATTAAGTACAACAATGATTGTTTATTGTGCAAACTAACAACTTTATTCAACAAAAATAAATGCTTATGCTGCAAAATGGGGTTGTGATTGGTGGATCTACTACTGTAAGTTTATTGTAATTGATTTAAAAAAAAAAAAAAAACACTGCACGTTCCAAATTAAAAAAAAAAAAAACAGTTAACAAAACAAACAAAAAAAATGTTGGTAAACTATCCACACAGTATGATCAATGACCCACGCTAGGAAAATATTTTTCGCCTCCAGTTACTTAACAATTACTTTGAACAATTGAATACTAGTCAAATAATCTGAAGTGAGAATGGTATTTGAGTAGAAATAACATTCATGGAAACTTACATGGGTATTCAGTTGGTTAAAGGACCACTCTAGGCACCCAGACCACTTCAGCTTAATGAAGTGGTCTGGGTGCCAGGTACCTCTAGGATTAACCCTTTTTTTTATAAACATAGCAGTTTCAGAGAAACTGCTATGTTTATACTGAGGGTTAATCCAGCCTCCAGAGCCTCTATTGGCTGTCTCATTGACAGCCGCTAGAGGCGCTTGCGTGCTTCTCACTGTGAAAATCACAGTGAGAGCACGCAAGCGTCCATAGGAAAACATTGTAAATGCTTTCCTATGCGACCGGCTGAATGCGCGCGCAGCTCCAGCCGCGCATGCGCATTCAGCCGATGACGTCGCGAGCAAGGAGGAGAGGAGGAGTACAGCTCCCCGCCCGGCGCTGGAGAAAGGTAAGTGTTTAACCCCTTCCTCTCTCCAGAGCCCGGCGGAAGGGGGTCCCTGAGGGTGGGGACACCCTCAGGGCACTATAGTGCCAGTAAAACGACTATAGTGCCAGGAAAAAGTGACCATACTGTAGGGCAGTGGTTTCCAAACTAGTCCTCAAGGGACACATACCAGTCCAGGATTTAGGGATTACACAGTTGTGCCAAGGTGTTTTTTTTTCTAAAAGTCCTGGACTGTTAGGCATGCCTTGAGGAGTTCTTTGGAAGCCACGTTTGTCTGTATTACTAGCACACAAAATCTGTATTGAGAAAATAGACTTTATTGTAATAAGTTAGCATTCCATATAATGCACAAAACCACACTCAGATATTCATATACAAATAAAGTAGCTATACATTATAAAAGCATGTCAGAGAAAACTTTAATCAGAAAATACATGTGCCTAGTCTGTGCTGATTTATTTATGCTGGCCTTTAACCAAGATGTTACATGATGTGTTTCATGGAATAACTGGCATACAGATAACAGATTTAACAGATCTTTTCTGTAAAAAAACAAACAAAAAAAAAACTTTGAACTATGGATGTTATTGTTTTGTAGATATGACATGTATAGGGTTGTATTATACTCCTCCCCTTCAACGCCAGTGCTTCTGTCCACCCTTAAAAAAAATCTCTTAAAACTACAAAACCACATACTTGTTCCTTTAACAATTGATCAATGACTTTCCTCTGAGTGTGCTGAATAAGTCACTTATAGTCTATATTTAAAATATGTTAGAATATAGTCATTTCTAAAAGGTTTGATAACTGTGTCATTACCTGAATTTCTAATTCTACTTTGCACATAAAGTGTTCCCCTGTTCTGTGCCTGATAGCAGTTATTAAAAGTAAAGATTCATTTACAAGGAATATAAAAATTCAATTACGTTTTCCCAAAAAGATTGTGACAACAATTTAAAATAATTATTTATGCTCAAAGCTCAATGTGGTGCTTTTAAGTGCCATGTAGGAGTTATAAATGCAGCTATAAAGCCGGTACATCCTGTGTATTATAGGCCATCTGGAACTTAATATGTTGTACCGTACAACTCTTAGGGATTTAATATATAAATGAAACAAATGTAAGACGAACTGATTATAACAAGGTATACAATACTATGATAAAAATAAGTAATTGTTCAAGTTTTCAAGAAACATTATTTCCTTTCTGCTTAATGATACATAATTTATGTCTGAAAAGTTATCTAAAATAAGAGGTTGTCTATAATTTTGTAAGTAATAATGACCTCAAGAGACTGTTTGCGATACTTATAGATATTGCTTAAATCTGAAATTAAATTATCTTCTATAAATCCAGTATGCTTGTTTTAATGTCCTTTTGTGTAAGGTAAGTATGCAAGGTGAAATAATTGGGTTATACAATACCAATTCAGAATCATAACTAACAAACTGCTAAAAAAAATACTTGACCCTCCCAGATTGGAGAGACATAAAATTAAATCAACAGGGTTTGGCAGAGAAAAGTAAGAAGTATTTAATAGGCTTCTTTGTTGATTATTATTATAATTATTATATCTAAAGCACCATCATATTAAAAAGCACTCTACAATAAGTGGATTAACGAACAATACTTGCAACAAGATAAGTTGGACATCTGCTGTGGGCCATTCTCAAGTAAGCTTACAGTCAAAGGGGAGTGGGGCATAATTGAATAAAGGCTAAAAGCTGAAATTAATTCTATACATAGTAAAATTTGGTTGTAATATGAGCTTACAAACTGTAAATTGGCACAATGGGTTCTATTGCTACCTGTGATATTCTTTTTGAGCATCTGTTTACTTTAAGTGGCACTGTCATGTCGAACTTACCTTTCCCCAATCGATTCTTCTTCTCTCCCTCTGTCAGGATCTGTTCTTCATTTCTTCCTGCCTACTCTAGATTTCTTTACAACAGAAGACAAAGTAAGGACTATTTGTCTTATGGAGGTTTCCTACGCCTGACAATCTATTAACAGCGGCGGAGCAAAATGTGTTCCATTTCCTGTGGTCAGAGAAAATTTCCTGTGGTCAGTATTCCCAAATGTCCTGTCATTTTAGACATTTTTACAGAATTTCACCCTAACAGAATGAGAAAAGTTTCAAAATTCGTGTTAGGACGCAATTCGGGACTTTGTTTGGATCAGAATTTCATTCAAATTAATAAAATTCTGATCTATTCGTGCCGTGGCTGCATCTTGCAAGATTGGTCTTTCATCCATATTTACTAAATTATACATTTACTAATACTAGTAGACATGCCCCTACTACTATACCATGAGTAGGGACATGTCTACTAAACAGTGAGGAACCAGTGGCTTCTCGCCTGTTAAAAAAAGCCCCCTAGTGTGCCCCCACCCATGCCGCATGAGTGGGGGCTATTAAACTGAAGGGGGACCTAGCATCCACCCGGTGCGGGTGGAGGCCCTAAATGAAAATGGGGGGGTACCTATTGTCCTCGCCCAAGTCCCCACCCATGAGCGGCGGGTGGGGGCCCTAAATTAAAATGGGGATGACCTATTGTCCTCCCCCTCCGGCCCCCACCCATGAGTGGAAAGTTGAGGGGAAAACTTTAAGTTAGTAGAAAATTTAGAAAATTCACTGAATATCTGCTTACATTCAGCTTTTTTCACTTAATTTTGGCTACAGTGTGGAAGAGGACAATGTGGTGCTCACAGGGATACCACTCAAACTAGCAATTTAGACAATTTCGCCCAATTGGTTGGCACAGGGGAGGTGGCTGCTCTCCCATTGCCACAGATGGCTGCTTTTTCAGTTCCAGATCCCCTTTCCCCCTTTGGACCAACGGGGGTTATCCCGGTCCCAGGAGAACATCTAGAATGGCGAAGGTGGTGAGAGTACCTGAAAGTCACTGCTGCACACTGTGCAGTACTGTTTCAGGGAGAACCTCTAGTGGCCGTCTGAGTGACTGCCACTAGAGGTGTCCCTAGACACATAAGAAAGCCTGGAGGGACATGCTATAGACACAAAAACAACTACTTTAAGCAATAGTTGTTCTGGTGACTATTGGGTCCCTTTAAGTTTTTGCAGTTAACATCTGCCTATATAATAATATGTTAAACATTTCTTAACTTTAAGATAAATAATAGCACACTCAAACTTAGCAATTTGATTTTACTGTTAGTCTGTGATAAACCATTTTAAATTCTTTGTTTTAAATATTTCACTTTGAAAACTTAAATCAATTTCAATATGTTATTTAATGTTTGATATTATTACCCTGTTCTGTCTGATTACAGGCAGTGAACTACCAGTCTTATTACTAGGGGAATACATGAATACACTAGACTTGGAAAGCCATGTTAAATTACTGTATTTTAATGAAGAATTGCACCTGCAGGCATATATATGTGCATTCAATTACATCTGGAATGCCAATAAAAGAAGAAATATTGCCTGTTTTACTTTGAAATCCAGCAGTTCATTGGTCTGTTTGGTCTGACTATTTGGCAACTAACATCATTGACTTTAGATTTAATTACTGACACTATAAAGTGCATGCTAGTCCATTATCTCATTAACACTAACTTGCAATAACACCTCCACACAGCTGACTAATTATTATTCCTTTTACACAGTTTAAATACATTGTTTTACCTAAGTAGATATTCTTCTCCTTAATAATTTCTGAAGAAGTTTGCATAGAAAATGCAACATTCAAAATGTTGTTGTTGTTAAATTAAGTGTTCAATGTCACCTTCCTTTTTAAATGTATATTTCATTTGTCTAGCCTATATAGGTTTATGTATACTATATATATCTTTAGCACTAGCCCAGTGAAACCGACAACATACCAAACATGAACACCTCGACTTAACTCCTGCTGATACGTTTTATCATTGGCTCCTGATAAGCCTTTTAACGGCTCTGATAATTCCCACTTTTAATGACTTATTGGAAACTGATAAATATTGTTTCAAATAATGAATCCAAGACATATATTTTAAAGTAAAAATATATAAGGGGACTCTAAATTTCTTAAAATGGGGGGAGTAATAGTGTCCCCTCAGCCTCTACACATTGGTGGCAAGTGGAGTCTCTAATTTTCCTAATAAACCCAGTTGGGAACAGTATCCCCATAATGGTGGCGGGTGATGGTGGGTGGGACCTAATTTTATTAAATATAGAAGGAAGATGGTCCTCCCCACAAATTAGGTCCTGCTCCAACCCCCAGATGGCTAGGGTCCCCAAGTCTCTAGCCACCCCAATACAAAAAAATACCTGCTACTCCCCTTCCCCTAGATATAGTGAGAGGAGGCACAATAAACTATAATTCTAAAAAAAAAAAATATTTACCATTAGATGATTTCTTTCTTCTTAAAACTTCCTTTGTTCAGCCCCTAAAAAAGGCCCAAAAATCCATAATGTTCCTACTCAATTCAATTAAAGGAAAAAACGAATGTACAGTACCGACCCAGAGAGAACCTGTTATCCAGACGCAACAGAAATAAATATATGTTGGCCCATCAAGGGCTTCACACAAACTGATCTAGCATGACAGAAAAAGCCATGCTGAACATTCAATGTGGGTCTGCCAGGTGCCAGAGGGTTCACTCGAGAGCTGAATTCCTCATTAGGAACTTTCATTAGCAATGCAAGATTTAGTTCATCAGCTGAGAGTGATCAGCTTAAATGGAGATTTATCAGCTTATGTTATCAGTCAATGAAAAATGTCCCATCGTGGTATATGTTGGTATGATAATGCAGAAGCATGAACTTCCATTTTACCATGTATGTACCAAATGCATAATGCAAATTTTAAACTGTTTCTAAAAGGTTTGGTGATTTACTTTCCCATAGTGGAAGAGGACTCCTTGCAACATCTACACTATATGTTTTTTTATTTTTTTTAGCTTATTAAAGTTTATGAAGAGTGTTACGATTTCAAGTTGCTCCTCATTTGGGAGATTTTATACTCCACAATCTATTGGCATGTATTTGTATTAATTATCATTTCAATATACATTTTCACAGTGATCTTTTTTTCTATCTTACCATTGGTTGTTTGTTGATATTTTGTAATAACTGTAAAGAGAAAGTTAAAATGTCACTCACAGTTTAATGCTAAGACTTTGATCATCGGTTCATAAACCAGTTATAAGGGACAAGCTAACTTTATCTAAGTCTTTAAGACATATAGAAAAAAAGTGCTGCATCTATACAATTTGCCAATAAAAGTCTGAAATTGAAGCGAATAAGCAAAAAGTCTAGGCAGTATCCTGCTGTTCTCTGTAAGTTTGATACATGCTATCCTGCACATTTTTGGTCTGAATGAATGATCCATCATGGCAAATAAAAGAAAAGTTTCCTTCTATTTCCCACAATATATCACTTAATAAGTCAAGCCAGGACCATATTGCTGCCTAGACACTATAATTGGGACTCAACAAGAGTTTTGTCAATGCTTGGAAATAAAAGACCATTCAGTATTAACAGACACTTTGTCCCTTTCCATTGTATAAGGTTAAAAGTCAGATGATTATAGCACAGCAGCAGTTATTATTATCATTTATTTATATGGCATCAACAAATTCCTCAGGTCTAGATATACAGAGTAACAGAAATAACAAAGCATAGTGTATCAGACAGAAATAAATGGACAATGTAGGTTCTGAGAACCCAGCTTGCAATTTTGCAATCTAAGGAAAATAGACAGGAGAGACACAAAGTATAGATACGGTTGTGTAGCCAACTACTGCTGGAAGAAAGAGCAAGGTAAATATGTGGCTAGATTAGTGATATTCAGGTGGGTGAGGGAGGCAGGGTGATGACATTTTGATGAAAGAGAAATACAGAGATTTGAGACACTAGGGCATATCTTCTAGGTGGGAGAAGAAATTGATGAACATGGATGTCATTAGAGCAGTGGCAACTGATGGCATCTAAAAACATGTCTTCCAGCACCCCATAACTTGCTGGGCTTTGCACAGTGAGATGACATGCCCTGTTCATAAACAAAAACATTATATACATAGCATTCCATTCAATTAGCCAATTAGACCAACTCTAATTATCTACCTAGCAATCTCTCAATATGTGCGTGCATGCGTAAAACATGTTGAAGTGAAAAAAAGGAGGTCTTAAAAATAAGAGCATGTAGGGCATATATATGGAATCTCTAATTCCAATTCTGAAAATAAGACAAAAAATATTTTTTTCACACAACACAATACTGTGCCTAGTGTTATAAAATGAGTAAATCAAATGCATATTCATTTTGTTTACAGTAATAATGCATTTTTCTTGTTACTTAGTTTGGTATATACACAATTTGGTGTAAAACAATATATAATCATGAAATTACATAATTGGTTCACAGTAGTACAGATGATCAATCAGAGAAACAGAAAATGTTTAGTTTGCACATTTAAATCCAACGAAACCATGTCAGCTTTGATTCAGTTGTTCAATGATTTATTGGGAATGAAAAGGATGCACATTTTAAACGTATACTTTGGAAGAAAATAGCTGATGTAGGCAATGTAAAGCTTTAGACTAAATAAGACATGTGAATCATATTTAGGGATGATTTTCCAATTTGAGAACAGGAGCAATCTTTTGTGGTGGATAGTATTTTTGGGAAGGAAGGAGGTAACATAAAAAAAAGTTAATTGGCATTTTTCGTAACACACCATAGTCTCACAATCACTATAAGGGTTATTTAATGATGTAAGAATTGTGAATTCAATGTGAGTTTTAATTTAAGAGCCAAAACAGTCAAATTGGGTACATTCTCCAAGACAATTATGCTTCCAATTTAGCTTATTTGACCTTAAATGTAAAATTCATTTTGAATTCCTGACAGTTATCACTCTATTAAATAACTTTAGACATTTAAGGCCAAAATTTGTTGTGAAATAATATTTAACCAGGTATTTGGGATCCTATTGTTTAAAGTACATTATCTTCTTATACAACCAATATATACTGATTATCCTCAACTTTAAACACATCTGCCTAATATCATGTAGGTTCCCCTTGAGCTGCCAAAACAGCTCTGATGCATCGAGGCATGGACTCCACAAGACCTCTGAATGTGTCCTGTGGTATATGTCACCAAGACATTAGCAGCATGTTCTGGGGAATTTTGAGGCGAAGGCAACACATTTAACTATTTGTCTTGTTCCGCAAATGATTCCTAAACAATTTTTGCAGTATGGCAGAGTGCATTATCTTGCTGAAGGAGGCAATTGCCATCAGGGGACACCAATGTCATGAAGGGACATACATGATGAGCAACAATCTCTAGGTAGGTGATACGAGTCAGAGTAACATCACATGAACGCCAGGACCCAAGGTCTTCCAGCAGAACATTTCCCAAAGAATAACAATGCCTCCGTCGGTGCATCCTGCTACCATCTCTTCCCTAGGTAAATGATGCATAGGCACCCAGACATGATCTAAAAGAAAATGTGATTCATCAGACCAGACAACCTTCTTTCATTTTTAGAAAACAAACACAAAAACTATGATCACCCACATCAACCGTAAATGATAGATGGTGAAAACACTTATCTCAATGGACAGTTGTTACAGCTTCCTACAGGCACATCCCAGTAGTTATCCCTTACAATATCAGATAGGTACAAAAAAATATGAAGGATACAGCTGTGGATCTACAAAACAAAAACCAATAATAGTATAATACTGTTAACACATTAAAAAATGTGCATAATAGGTATAACTCACAAGAGTGATGAGAATAACTCGCCCAAGGGTGCTTCCCCCGATTTATGGGGGGCTAAATCCACTTCCTTGCTGCCAAAGGTACTGAAGCTGGACTCAGGATAGGTAGAAAAAATATATTGCTTTATTAAAAATTGTATGATAAAATAATACCAGGTCCTTATTTAAAAATGTATGATAAAATAACACCAGGTCCATTATTAAAATTTGTATGATAAAATAACACCAGGTCCATTATTAAAATTTGTATGATAAAATAATACCAGGAACCTTCTTCCATTGTTCTATGGTCCAGTTCTGATGCTTAAGTCCCCATTGAAGGTGCTTTTGGCAGTGGACCGATGTAATCCTAGGCACGCTGACTGGTCTGCGGCTAGTCAGCCCCATATGCATCAAACTGTGATCAGTGTGTGTGTTCTGACACCTTTCTATCATGGCCAGCAGTACGCTTTTCAGCAATTTGAGCTACGTTAGCTCTTTTGTGTGATCAGAGTAGACTTGCAAGCTTTAACCCTCCACGTGCATCACTGAGCCTTGAGCACCCATGCACCTGATGCCAGTTGTGCTTTTTTTTTTGGTAGCTACTTACCGCTGCATACCAGGAATATTCCACAAGACTTGCCATTTTAGAGATACTCTTCTAGCCACTACTATTTGGCCCTTGTCAAAGTCACTCAGATCTTTTCTCAGAGATGTACCAGCATAGATTACAGTGTCAATGGAGTAGAAGAGCACACTTAAATAAAATTGTGGTTTCCACTGTAAAGATTGTAATGTATGGAATGTAAGGAACTTCATTGAGTGTTTGTATGCCCCCTTTCCCGCCTGGCCTTGCGCTATAACAAAAATGTCAATCTATTGTATAACTCTTTACTAGAATCCTCAATGTGCATAATTACAAATGAAATTTACAAAACTACTGAATATTGTATTTTACTTAAAATCTGCCAATTATGTTATCGATTAGGTCAATTTAAAATGCAAATTTAGAAATTAGCTACACATTTTCTAATACGATTCTGAACAATGTGGGTCCTACTACAAGAGACTAAAACAGTATGAATTCTGTCTGGAGTGATTTGCATATTAACTAAGCATAAATTAACTTGATGAGATTTTATCTTGCCTGATATTTTTTTATTTTTATAATATAAAGTATTGCAGATTACAATGGATAGGACAAGTTCATATTTTATATATTTTGTATTTTATTTTTTTATCATATAACAGATCTCAGTGAAGAATATCTAACATTTTATTTTTTTCCTTCAGACAGGTTTTAATAATTAAACAAAAACTTGAGCAGTCATTGTGTTTTCAACCAGTAAAAACGTCACATCTTATAGAGTTACTCAATAAATAAAAAATAAAAATGGCACAATAACTATATTTAAATTTGATTTGCAATTCTTATATTTACTACCTATATACTAAAGGCAATCCAGTTGAAATTTGGTTACTTCAACCAAATTATTTTGTTAGTTAATTTTGGTTTTAACATGTAAATTCTGGGGTTGCCATATATACATTTTGGAAAAAATATTACAATTTTACCATCTGAACAACCAGAATATGTTTGCTAATCTGGATTTGGGGTATTTATATTCTAGAGTATAATCCTATTAGTGATGAATACCACTTTTTAATATTGGATAACTTTTTTAATCTATTGACTGTGCTCAAAAAAATTCCCCATTAGATTTCTGCTGCATTCTCCACTGTACATCCAGCCAGTCTGTTTATTTCTTTAAATTTTATTTTAAGGTAGCATTGATAAAGGTTTTACTTGAAAATCCCATATAATGTAAGTATGATATTGATTTATTTTACAGTTGTGTTTACAGAAGGTAAGCAGTAATGTTACCTAGTATTTTCTAGATTTTTATTATATGATGTGCCTAGAGACAATTTATTGAATGGAAGCCTTTTCTTTATTTTAATACATTTCTTATTGTAAAATATTTAGCGGATTGTGGTATTTTCAACTGGAAGCAAGGTATTATAGCAGGTAGCACTAGATAAAATAATGCCTCATAACCTTATTAGTGCAAGAAATTTCTGCCAAGAGCACATACTAAATTCCCCAGCAGAACTTGATTTCTGTGTTACATAAAGCTCCATATTGCTGCAATTTTGAAAAAGGGATTGCCAGGAACTATAATTGGTTTTCAAAGATCCACAGTTTCTAAACAAGATAGCAGTGCAGATATCTGGGTTGCATAGTGTTTTGGAGTGGTAAATTATGCATGTGCTCTTTACAATACATAGGACATTTTAAAAAAATAATTCAACATAATTGAAAGTTTCTGCAAGTGAAATGTTTAGTCTTATTTTGTACTTTTTTGAGATGGTGGCTTATTTGCCCTCTCTATTTACTTTATAACTATTTAGCCAGTAAACAGGCTATTAATATATTATTTATTTGTATGCTTCGAATTAATGCTTTGAATTATTGGAAGTATTAGTATATGTAGTCGTTTTTGAGGGGCACTTTAACCCCCAGCCCTTACTTTTTGAACTTAATTTTAATTCCAATATGGGATTTAATAGTATATATTCCACATTGTGTATCAACTGTTTGTTATTATGTATTGTATATACTAGAGTTAAGCGAGCCCGAACTGAAAAGTTCGGGTTCGTACCGAACATTGCGTTTTTTGGACCCCGGACCCGAACACGGACATATCACTGTATGTTTGGGTTGGAGTTCGGAGTTCGGCAATTTAATGACGCATTTTGAAAGGCTGCAGGGCAGCCAATCAACAAGCGTTTGACTTGTGTGCCCTTAGAAGCCATCACAGCCATGCCTACTAATGGCATGGCTGTGATTGGCCAGTGCAGCAAGTGACCCAGCCTCTATAGAAGCTGGTCACTTAGTATTAGTAAATTATGCCCCTACTCGCTATACCGCGAGTAGGGGCATGTCTATTAAACAGTGAGCAGCCTGTGGCTGCTCACTGTTAAAAAAAAAAAATTCCCCCCTCCTGAGCCCTCACTTACTGAGCCCTCACTAAACTTTTAAACTAAAGGGGGGGCCTAAATAACAATAAGGAGGGGACCTATTGTCCTCCCCTGTCCCCCCCACCCCTGAGCGGTGGGTGGGGGCCATAAATAAAAATTGGGGGACCTAATGTCCTCCCCTCTGGCCCCCACCCCTGCACGGTGGGTGGGGGCCCTAAATAACAATAAGGGGCGGACCTAATGCCCCCACCCCTGCGCAGCGGGTGGAGGCCCTAAATAACAATAAGGGGGGACCTACTGTACTCCCCCCTGGCCCCCACCCCTGAGTGGTGGGTGGGGCCATAAATAAAAATTGGAGGGTACGGGGGTACCGAATGTCCTCCCCCCGGCCCCCACCCCTGCGCGGCAGGTGGGGGCCATAAATAAAAATCCCCCTCCCCGCTCAGGGGAGAGGGCCGGGGGGGAAGACATCAGGTCCCCCCCTTATTGTTATTTAGAGTGGGGGGAGGACATTAGGTTCCCCCCCATTTTTTATTTATGGCCCCCACCCACCGCACAGGGGTGGGGGTGGAGGGAGGACAGTAGGTTCCCCCTTATTGTTATTTTGGGCCCCCACCAGCCGCGCAGTGGTGAAGGCCCGGGGGGAGGACATTAGGTACCCCCGTACCATCCAATTTTTATTTATGGCCCCACCCACCGCTCTGGGTTGGGGGCCGGGGGGAGGACATTAGGTCCCCCCCATTTTTTGTTTATGGCCCCCACCCACCACTCAGGATTCTTTTGTACCCCGGACCCGAACACGGACATATCACTGTATGTTTGGGTTGGAGTTCGGAGTTCGGCAATTTAATGACGCATTTTGAAAGGCTGCAGGGCAGCCAATCAACAAGCGTTTGACTCGTGTGCCCTTAGAAGCCATCACAGCCATCCCCCCCTTATTGTTATTTAGGTCCCCCACCCACAGCGCAGGGGTGGATGCCCAGGGGGAGGACCTTAGGTCCTCCCCAATTTTTATTTATGGCCCCACCCACCACGCAGGGGTGAGGGCAAGGGGGAGGACAGTATGTCCCCACTCTACATTCTTATTTAGAGCCCCCACCCATCACACAGGGGTGGGGGCAATAGGTTGTTTTTTTTTTTTACAGTGAGCAGCCACTGGCTGCTCACTGTTTACTAGACACGCCCCTACTTGCGGTATAGCGAGTAGGGGCTGAATTTACTAATACTAAGTAATCTTTACTTAGTATTAGTAAATGTGGCTGAAAGACCAATTTAGGTGACCAATTTAGGTCTTTCAGCCTTTTGGTAGATAGCTCCCTAATACCGTGGGAATTAGGGAGTTATCTACTAAGCGGCTGCTTATTTTATGTTATTTTTAAGTGATTTCCCTATCCACATTTGTTTGCAGGGCACTTGTCCTACTCTTGCCCCCCATTTTACTTAATTTTGCAGCCCTCTAGCCCTTTCCAGGAGTTTTTTAGAGCCATTTTTGTGGCCAAAAGTTCTAGTCCCTATTGACTTCAATGGGGTTCGGGTTTGGGGTCAAGTTCGGGGTCAAGTTCGAGCCCGAACCCGGACTTTTTTTCAAAGTTCGGCCGAACCCACCAGACCCTAACATTCAGGTGTCCGCTCAACTCTAGTATATACCTTAAAGAATGTAGATTACTACTGTTTAATATTGTTTAGTACTGTTTGATGCCTTTTACACAATGGGATCTATAATATCTAATATATTTATTTTTAACATTTATGCACTTTTCTCTATAAGTAGGAAGCCGACACATGATTTTTTGGCACATTTGCATTTATTGTTTTTATCACTTATCCTTTACTTTGCAAGATGTACATACTGCACATTTGTTCTTCACAAGCTTCCTATCTTTGTAGATACTTTTTCTCCGTTCCCGTGGTTCACAACACTAACACTGTTCCTCACAGCTCACCGTAGTTTGTTGACTGGCATCCTTTCGGGGTTCCATGGCAACCACAAGTGACCATGCTACTCGCGTCCTATGCACACTTCTGGGTTTTCAGTCGCGGTGGGGAAATTTCTGCACATACATTGGTAAATCATATTACCCTTTATTGTATATATACACTGCTATTATGTATGCACATTCTTGAGAAAGACCTGAATAGGTCAAAACGTTGGTCGTTCTTTTTTGCACAATAAATAGAAAAAAAACTTTATTTAGTCCAGGAGTGCACATTTGTTCTATATATATATATATATATATATATATATATATATATATATATATTTATATATATACAGCAAGTGGCAGGCTTATGTAGAGTTAGGACCATGAAAAGTAATGCTATATTGTTCAAGTGTACAGGTTATGTGATTGCTGAGGATTGTGACTATAATTGGAAAGATGTATGATCAAGTGAAGGCATGCTGGAACATATGAGCACAAGAAAGCAATATAATAAAATAATTGTGATAAAACCATTGCAAACAAAGGAAATCACCATTCTGTTAAAAAAATAATATTTACTGGTGAAAACTGGATAAGGAGTAATTTAAATTGTCACCTGGGGAAGTGTCTCATTTTGTAGGATTCCATTTGAACTATAGTCAATAAGTATTTATCAACATCAGTAACACCTGCATCACAGCCATTTACATTATTTCTATGGTCACATTAGAAGCATGATTTTGTCCTCGCAAAGGTCTAAATCAGAGCACAGGATAAAAATATCAAGTTAAATTTGGAGACAAGTTAATCAAATGGTCTTAAATGGAATATTATTGAGTTAGGTTTCTGAAGCAAGGTTTTTATGATGCAAAAGTGTGATTTACTCACTTTATAGTTTATGGACTTGGGTAACACAAACCTTAAAGCTTAATATGATTTCTTATTTTCTTGTTTTTTCAACTGTACTCTAGGTTGGCAACTATTGGATCAGTCCATTTCAACAAATGCATCGTACGGTTGTATAATTTACTGAACATCAATGTGACTTACACTAATTATGTAGTTTTAATGCCTTTAAGCATTTATTTTGTATTGCGCAATATGCATCTTGAAATCTTGGTGTCATTGCTTATTAATGTCAATAAAAATGTTTCTTTGACCAGGCGAATAAATTGATATATATACTAGCACAAAACAGAGCAGAACTTTCTTAATTGTAAGCCTCGAAGTGCTGTATCTTCTGATTTTACTGACATCCACAATATCCTGTACACTAGATGTGCAAATACTGGGTTTGATACATGTTAGGCTTGATATAAGCACTTATTGGGGCTGAATCATTGCTGGAGGGTTTCCATTAAAACTGCTGTTCTGGGCGCTTGTGTATGCCAGATCTTTTTTTGTTTTTGTTACTAGCACATTTTGTAACAGCCAATGTATTGTGATGCAATCTTTCAAAAACTCTCCCAGGGTGCCCAGGGCATCTGATTTCTGTGATATCCATATATACTATATGGACAAAAGTATTGGGGCACCTGACCATTACACCAACAGGGACCTTTATGACATTGCATAGAAATGAATATGTAGTTGGTCCCTTCCTTGGCAGCGATAACACTTCCCATAAGATTTTGGAGCATTTGTAAGGTAAGGTACAGATTTTGGACGAGAAGGCCTGACTTGCAATCTCCATACCAGTTCATCCCAAAGTTGTTGGATGGGTTTGAGCTCAGGGCTCTGTGTGGGTCAGTCAAGTTCTTCAACACCCAACTCATCCAACCAGGTCTTTATGGATCTTGCTTTGTGCTCTGAGGAACAGACATGCAATAGAAAAGGATCTTCCCCAAATTTTCCTACAAAGTTGGAATCATAACATTTTCCAAAAGTTCTTGGTATGCTGAAGCCTTAAGATTTGTCTTCACTGGAAGAGGGTCTAGCCCAACCCTGAAAAAACAGCCACATACCATTATCCCTCCTCCACCACATTTTACAATTGGCAAAATGCAATCATCCAGGTAGCATTCTCCCGGCCTTCTCCAAACCCAGACTAGCCCATCAGACTACCAAATCGAGAAGCATGATTCCCTACTTCAGAGAACACTTTTCCATGAACCAATGCTTGGCATTGTACTTGGTGATGTGAGGCTTGCATGCAGCTGTTCAGTCATTCCACGAAGCTCCTGCCACACAGTTTTGTGTTGATATTAATGACAGTGGAAGTGGTGAACTCTTCAGCTAAGGAATAATCAGATCGTTGGTGACCTTTACCCACCATGCACCTCAGCATTCAGTGACCCCACTCTGTGACTCTACATGGTCTCAGTCTTTGTTGCTGAGTTGCTGCTGTTCCTAAACTCTTCCACTTTACCAATAATACCACTTACAGTTGACCATGGAATATCTAGCAGGGATGAAATTTCATGGCCTGACTTATCACAGTACCATACTTGAATTCATTGAGCTCTTCAGAATGACCCATTTTTGCACCAATGTATGCAAATGTAGACTACATGGCGAGGTGCTTAGTGGGTCTGATTGAAGCACCCCAATACAATAATTAAGAGGTGTGCCCCAAAACCTTTGTACATATAGGGTATGATATTGTGCTGTGGATACACATATGAAGAAAGCCCCATAACTTCTTTAAAAAAAAAACAACCAAAATGGGTGCATTTAATGTGAATGTGAAATAGAACAAACACATAGCAAATGTGCTAGAAAGAAGTCATGGTCACAAAGTATCTCTGGATGACCTAGTAATTAAAAGAGTTAACATTCAGAGTTATTCACTAAATTCCAAAATTTCATGACATGTCCAGAAGGCAAAACTAAGAAAAAGTAAAGGTTGTAAAGGTTGAATATCTTTTTTTTCAGATCAGTTATTTTCCACAGTTTTTCCATTTGGAGTTTTTTTTCCACAAAAATAATGTTTTAAGTGTACCAAAGGTTCAGATGACCCTGCTACTCTGACATTTGGAGAAAAATAAATCTGACAAATTTAATTATTTTTTCATTTATAGGAGCAGATCAGAACGAAGAAGAGAAGGATAGTTATTATTATCAGAATGAACACCAGCAATGCATCATCTGTAAACTCTGAAGCAAGGTTGGAATTAATGATAGGCTAAAGTAGCAGGATCGTGTCCAGCAGATATTATATGTTCATACCTCACAAGGAGGTATGGGATTGGAATGCAGGTGGGAAGGCCTCATGGGCATTGCCAATGACACAACTTGCATCACTGGCAATGCCCACAAGGGGCTGACCTGTATAGAAACCAACTGTAGGGACATGCTACCCTGATGTCAAGAAAGCCAGGCTGACAGACAACCTCTCTGGCCAGACACCACGCAGAGAGCTCACTAACGATGTGCTACTCTGGAAAATTTCCCTGGAGTCCCCAGATATAGGACACCAGAGAACAACATTAGGACAGAGTGACAGGATCACCAAATTCAGGACATTAAGGAGGCTGTATGTTGCTAGAGATACTGTACTTTTTACTATTGCTCTCTCCTTTCTGTGGATATCCTCTGTTAATTAGCCCTGTACTCTAGTTCATGCAGCATACAACACATACAATGTATTATATCACATTTATGCACGGTTGACAAATATGTGTGTTTTACATTCATTTAGCCCCATACTGTGCATTCTCGTAATTGATATTTGGTTAAATTGTACATGTACTAGCTAAAATACATTAAATCACACATGACATGGTACACTTACATAAAAATTAAAAATGACCATTTGGTAAGGCCAAAAAATATATAACATGATTTACAACAAACAGTTAAGACTCGCGGCTTAATATGCAGTCAATAAGCTATTGTTACAAAAGTTCTATGTATTTTCTTTTACAATAGTTATTTCTGCAGCAGCTATACACATGTATCATGAGAAATTGTAATTTCACATTCTCCCTATCTTTTTTAAATATGTTTTATTCTTTTCTGAAATATCACTTGTGATAAGAATCTAACGTGTGAAAAATCATGGCAACCATAGCTGGATCTATATATTCTATATATCCTCATGATCTTATTTAATGCAGTGTCATTTATGGGAGTGATGTTCAATAAATTACAGTGTAATTTTGTGTTGGGCTATGTAATGTTCACTGTGTATTTTTCCATTTTCTCTGTAGGCAAATCCCAGAACACTGTTGGCTCCTACCTAGCCTATTTATTTCACATTTATGTCGTTCTTCATACTTTTGTCACTTCAGATTTGTTTTCAGATTCACCAAGCAGAAAGTCAAACACTGATGTTGATTTACGAAATGGATCTTGGAGCAGTTAATGCAGATTTTCTCCTTAGACTGAAACCTCAAGGGAAGATGAAATCAAACAGGCATAGTGTTCATTATATACATTTCTACATTCATTTAGACATAGCAGAGGTAATATCATGACACGTCTTATCAAATAGAAAAGATGTATCTTAAGCACAGGAAAAGTATAAAACTATTAACATCTCAAGTTCCTGCTGGTTGTGCAATTTATTCTTCACTGGTCAGCATCCTACTTGTTTCTACAAATATATAAAACTACTAGTGTTGATTTTAATACAGGATCACACAAAGGCTATGGCCCTAGGCATTTAGGACCAGGCTTGCAAGACCCGGAGGATGTCATTGTTTTATTGTTGGTTTATGTACAGTGTCTGATTAAAGCACCTGGCGATACATATGAGCAGATAATACATACCAGAAAGAGGTTTTGCCAGGACAGTCCCATGGTTTGAGCATACCTGGCAACCAGATTGAGCTATACACCCTTGTGGCTACTGTAGAAGGAGGAAGTGGTTACAATTCACTTCCTCCCAGCAGACAGAGAGTTGCAGCATGGGCAGAGACAAAGGAGTCAGAATAGTCACTGTGCTGTGAGTAGAAAAGTGATCCGGTCAGTGAAACAATCATCTGCCTGCATTACAGAGCTCTGCCTCTTCTTACTCCAGCTCTGTAATGCAGTTAGAGGCCTGCTTGAAGTGGCCACCAGCACAGCAACAGTTAATTGGTCACTGTCACACATCCTCAAGAATGTGCAGGAGTGGAAAATGAACTCCACTCTGAAGAGTAGAAGCTCAAACTCTTATAGGTAAGGGCTGGAACACAAAAAAATGTGTTGTTATGAGAAATAATCTTAATTAAGGGACAAGGGGAATAACATGGGAAAGTTTCCCCAGCAGCAATTATATTTGATCTGTGAGCTTTATTGCCTGAGGCTTGGTTAACTTATGTTTTACTTCAAATGTTGCACTCAACTACTTCTCACATATATTGTGTTTGCATGTATTGTATATACTGCAAGTTTATGTGCGTAACTGTGTATCTATATGTATGTCTATAGGTATGAGTAGGTGTAGGTCACTAGTAAAACACTAACGCGTTTCGCACTTTGAAAAAGTATTTCTGTGAGCAGAACGCATTAGTTTTTTTTACTAGTGTTTTATGTTATATATTGGTTTTATTATTTTGTTTTCTAATAAAACTAGATTTTAACGGATTTTGGACCTTCTTGTTTTTATTCTTAAGGGTTTTATTTGGGGGATCCACACTTCCTATTCCATGGTGGGGAACTAACCAGATATGCTGTTTAGGACTGAGGAAAACCTAATTTGCTCTTCCTTTGTGAGTATACCTCCATTTATCTTTTTTATTATTTTAGCATTACAGAGCACTCTGTTTTTATTTTGGTGTACTTTTACTGCCACAATACAGCGCACTAAATGTGAACATCCCCCATTACCGCTGACTACTGATCACTGCTTACTGGCCTAAGGACATTTTCTAACACAAGACCAGGGCCATCAGCATATGCGTAGACAGGGATTGTACTGTCCAGGCATATATATCTGGAGCTGATTCTAAACTGAAGAAAATTGTAAGTGTAATTTATTTCACTTTATGATCACAAATATCCTAAATACTACTCTATATGTTGTTCTTTGTCCTCTTATTTCCCATATTGCTCTTCTGGGATCCTAAATTGAGGATATTGTTTGAAGGTGCTGTTCCCTGCATTATTTTCTCTATATTAACCTACAACAAGAGACTCTGGTTCCGGAAATCCTAGCTGCGACACACATATCAAACAAGCTCCAGAAATCTTTCTCTTTTTCCAAAGTATAATATGCCTACATTCAAACACACAGACACAACACACAAATACACCAATGGATTTGAAAGCCAACACTAGATATATATACTGCATTCAAACAATAACGCTACACCCAAATACACCACTGGATTTACACACATCTCTTACATATACTTCTATATTCAAGCAATTTATCGTATTACAGAAAATTAGTACATTCAAAAATGAGTGTTAGGTTCCAAAACAAGCAACAGGTGAAAATAAACCTGACATATTTCATAAAGTGTCAGCAACATTTAGATGAATTTCTCTTCTGAGTTTTTGTTTGGAAAATGTTTGCAACTATACTATAGTTCATAAATAAGAGAATGACTGGAAGCAGCGCTTTCAACTGAAGTCCTTAGTTCATAAATAAGAGAATAACGGGAAGCATCGCTTTCAACTGAAGTCCTTAGTTCCAATGAAGCAATACGAAAAATAAAAGGGACATAACCCAAATATAGTGTATCACTTTAGAGTTTCAATTATGGCATATAAAATAAGATGGCACTTACACTTTTCTGGAGCTCAAGATCAGCTCCAGATCACTGCGCCTGCACGAATATGTTTCTGCAATGTTCTGCTATGCGAAGACATTCAATATACAAAATATCTGTCAAATCATAATAGAGAAAAGTAATATATTGGAATTTCAGCTTATATTATGGTAAGGGTAACACGTATAATATTTGGGCTTAGTAAACTAGTTGAGTATAACTATTTAAGAACAAATTGCACCCAATATTTTAGACAAAATAACTATATGTTGGGGCATCATGAATGCAAGTAGAAGCAGGGGGTTTGAACATATTGATGAGTTGAGGGATTGAGAATTGAGATGCATCAATAACAGTACAGTATAGCATGGCACTGGTTTGATTAATTGGGTACCTTTAAACATTATGTATAGTAATAACAATAAGCAGGACATTGTCTGTAGCTGTAATCAACTAAATAGGTTTGCAACATTTACATTAGGCAACTGTGATTAATTCCTCTTCAAAATGGATATAAAAAACAAATCATATTTACTCAATGCAGAATGGGGTAAAAAAAATTCTGACTTCAAACAAGGAACAATTAACCAATAGAGGTTCAAACCCACATTAGGACTGTTATAATAATGAAGGATATTCCCACCACTGAACTTACAGTTTGTAAAGAATTTAAACTATAGAACCTGAACAGAATAAAGCTCAGAATTACATAGCATTTATATGTTTTTTAAAAAATAATTATTCAGTTATTCAGTGTAATATTGGATTCATTATTACTTTACCAATACCTTCAAAAACATTGGAGCTAAAATAAAAGAGTTGAGGTTAACCAAACTTGCAATTTACTCATGACATTGCATTTAACTGTTGAAATATACATGGCATTTTGTGACATGTAGAATGTATATTTATTGTTCTTTGAAGTTGATGGAAGAAGAATTTACTTTCACAGGTTCTGCAGCTTATTGATCTATGAACTACAATTAGCACAAGTGGGATTTTATCCTATACTTTAATACATCTTTTTATTCTTAACAAGACAGTTGTGCACTTCTTTGGGTGAATGTCATTCAAATACTTTTTTAAACCTTTTATTATTATTTAATTTTTATTATAAATGTAACTAGTTCCATAGGTTAACAATTTCATATAGAGCTTCATGTTTTCATTTATTGTTATTTTTTTACAACCACTCCAGGGAAATTATCTGAAGCACTTCTGAAAAAACATAATAATAATAATAATAATATATTTTTTTTATATATATATATATTTGTGCTCGGAATCTCTAATATGTAAATGGAATGTAGAGGAGAAGCAAAGTTGGTTGAGTTGTGCCGAAACCGACGTACGAATAGGCCTGTAAAAAGAGGGCCCACAAAGTGAAATGTATAAAGGATGGTGTAGGTGGGTGGGGTCAAAACAGCTTGACTGGCAAAGGTAAGTAGGGGGGTAGGGTTTACATAGGGTCATAACTCCTCCCACAAATTCAGGCCAAATGGCCTTCCAACTTGTGCTCGGAATCTCTAATATGTAAATGGAATGTAGAGGAGAAGCAAAGTTGGTTGAGGTGTGCCGAAACCAACGTATGAGTAGGCCTGTATAAAGAGGGCAAAAAGGAATTCCAAGTAAACACACTTTATTGCAAGTTTAAACAGATAGATTTCTGAAAGCTTGCCTAAGCTCCCTTTCCGGTTGAGGGTTGTAGGAGTTGTATACTGAGGATTTCCAGCATCCCAGTCTCTTAATGATGTGTACCGGAGTGTTAGTGCTTGAAGATGATGATGCTGCGCCGATGCGAAACGAATGACCAGAGAAGGAAGCTGGGTTGTAGCCCAATCTTGAGTAGAGTTCTGATGTGTGAAATAAATTTAGCTGTGGTGAGTGGGTGTTCTTGGAGTAGAAGTAGTGGAGTGTCTGGTGAGTGTGTGTGGTGAGATAACAGAAGCAAATCCAGAATATGTACTGTCCACCACAAATTATCGGTAGGGAAGAGGGGAATGATAGTGGGATAGGCAGAGTGATTGGTTTTAGTTGAAGGTAAGGAGAGTATGTAATGGTCGTCTACTTTCTTTAAGTGGGAAAGTTTAAGACATCGGATTGTGTCTCCTTGACATATCACAGTGAACTCTCTAGGTCTGAGGAAACCGTAGAAAGCCAAAAAGATGGCAGATTTAATGACCAAATTAGTACTATGGTCAAACTGGGATTTGTCCAATAGATCGCTAAGGAGCCTGAATATTGGACCGTCTATTGGTAACCTAGTAGTGCTTGGAGGAACAGTGACTTTAAAAATACCTTTAAGGATTTTCTTGATGGGGTAGGAAGATAGAAAAGGAGCGTGGCTAGGGAAGGTAGTGAGGATGTGGTGCTGTACTCCAGTAAGGTAGAGTTTGATAGTGTTGTGTGAAAGTTTTAGGTGTAGATGGCAAAAGGAGGCAAAAGCCACCATGGTTTTGAAAAAGGTCACCTTGTAAGCAAAACTCGGCGGTAAATTTGTTAAAAATTGTCAGTGCCCTAGCTTAAGAGATAGTGGTATTGGAAGACAGTGCGTGGTGCGTGAGTGCTTGTGCGTGGAGTAATAGGTTGTTTAAACCAGGATTAGCCGGTGGAACAGAGGCTTCCTGGATGGTTGGAGGTAGGCTGGAGGGGGAGCCTGCCCTCCGGTAAGTAAGATCATGAAAGAGTGTCAGCAGCTGAGTTGTGGCACCAGGGGTGTGGAACGTTTGATGTTCCTTTAAAGACTGACTAGACATGCGACTGAGAGGCCCTTTGGGCCCCCACAGATGTCTACTAAAATGGAAGGCCGGCGTTCCCTGTTGGGGTCTACAAAAGATTGGGCCCAGTGAAGACCGGAAACCCTCTGCATCGCCCGTACCACCGAGAGGGACTTGTAGTATACGTCCATGATAAGGAGTCAGAGTTACTGAGGCAACTGGCCTGCAAAGTTAGTACGTAAGGCAAGACACGACACGAGGGACCTAGAGAGGAGGGGTAGTATTTGAGGTGTAAGATATACTTGTCTTGCTTAACCGTGTATTTCTACCCGCTGAAATAGTAGAATCTAGGCCAATTACAACAAGAACTATACATTGGGTATGAGAGAGACTAATACTGGATCTGGAAGGAAAGAAAAGAGATACAAAAAGGTCAATAACAAAAAAATGTTATTACTGGGGGGGTAAGTGCGAATGGGATGAGGCTTGGACGTGATGTCTACGTATGCTTGTGGACAAATGGTGGTCCACTGTACGTAGTGCTGTAAGTGCAGGAACACCTGGTGTAGGTCGTGTGATTGAAAAGTGAGGGGAAGGAGAAGGACCCGACACCAGATAGCTCTCTGTCGCCCAGTAGGTGAAAAGTGCGTGTGGGACCAATTTATTTGTTAGGTGACAGACGTGTTGGGCACATGGTCTTGGCGTGGGCTCTGAAGCATATGGAACAGATGTGCAATAGCTGCATGTACTGTAGCTGCATGTGCCTTTGTTAAAGTTATTGCACACCTGCACCTTACCCAAGAATGTGATGGGTCTGCCCAGTTTGTCTCTCTAGCCGCCTTCCTGTCTTGTGAGTGGGGTGAAGGAGTGGTGGGATGTGGAGGTGAAAGTGGAAGGGTCTGCATCTCCAGGGCATAGGTCGGTGGAGTGTGAAGTGGAACCACATGAGGCACAAGACGGGGGCCTCAAAACAACTCGGTATCTATCTTGCACCAATCAATTCTAACATTGAACTGTGCCAGATAAGTTGCTGCCTTGGCCGACACTGATTTGTGGTAATCATAGAATGAGGACCCACCGTACTTGATGCCCAAATCCACCACCTGGTGCATACAGAAATCAATCTCCTCTCTACTATGTGGGAACACCATGCAAATAACATCTCTATAAGTGCCAAAAGCAATAACAAACTGTGGAATGGTGAGTTTTTTTTGTTCAAACGTGGATCTCTGGCTCTTAAGACTACTGAAATGTCCCCGTAGTTGTAAGCTCTATTCTCTAGGATGTCTTGTGAGGCTATGAGGAGGGACATTACTGTAACGGAGCTCCTTGTACTCCGACTGAGTACCCTCCGTTGACGGATGCTCCTAGCGCTTCCTGAGGACTCCAAGCGCTGCAGCAGACACCACAACCACCGCAGACTCCGCAACCGCTGTATCTTGACTGGAGTCTCGCCGTCTTCCTTCCACCCTGGATCAGCTTCTGTCCTCCAGGACTGTGTGGGAAAGAACTCTTCCTTCCACCCTGTATGAACCTCCAGCATCCAGGACTGTGTGGTGAAGATCCCTCCTCCAAGGAGAGAGTGTCAGGAACAAACTCTTAAAAGAGCTAAGTGACTCAAGCTCAGGGGAGCATGCAGAGCATAGCAATCCCCAGTGTGATTATAACAACTCCCTCCAATAACGAGACAAGGCTACATTTAGAGGGATCAAGAAGAACTGTCAAAACCTTTATTCCCTTGGGACCAGCCAATACAGTCACCACAATAACATTGTTGTGAAACCTCAATAAAATCACAAACAGTCAAACCATATCAAGAAACACACAGTGACTTATCACAACACAATGGCACATTTTTAAAGGGGTGGGGGGAGACAATATTTTAACAGTAAATATCTCACCTGCCTGCAGAATTAGCAATATGCAAATCTAACCGAATATGCAAATGAACCAGTCTTGCAATTCAGGTAGTGCATATTGCTGTTGCTACCAGCTCCATAGCCAAACCCACCTAGTTGGTAGCAAACCTCAGCAATACAAGAGAGCAGGCAATACATTACACAGTACACACACACACACACTATAAACAATTACATTACACACACCCTGCACCTATAATGGGTACAGGGTGACTAAAACATAAGATAAATAAAGCAGCCTACATAAATAGTCTGTCTGAAGGTAGACTAGGGGCTTTAAAGCCAGATACATGAAAGAGTCATAGTCACAGGGGAGGAGGCTGGCAAGTAGGCCTCTCCAGGACCAAGTGGCGAAGGGCACTTCGTCACATATCTCCCCTTCGGGGGGAAGACTAACCAGACACCTGACTTTCTGTCGGTCAGTGCCTAAGTTAGTCGAGTCACCCACCGACCATAAGCAAGTGCCAGAGTAGCCCACCCACAACAAACAGTTATTAGAGCAGCCCACCCACAGCAAACAGTGACTGCACCTGGGTATTCCTCTGGGGTGATGGGGCAACACGCTGTGGGGACTTGAGGGGCAGAGGCCAGCGGCGCTCTGCCCTGATGCCAGCGCTTCTGCTGGGAGGAGGGGGGGTGCAGGCCAGTCCTGTGACAAGGGGATCGGTAGGGCAGAGGCCAGCGGCGGTCTGCCCTGATGCCAGCTCTTCTGCTGGTATAGCCTGCAGGACATCAGGCTCTGGACAAGGGACAAAGGGAGGGCAGAGGCCGACTGCACTCTGCCCAGCTGCCAGCTCTTCCGCTGGGGTGCTGGGAACATAGTCCGGCTCAGTAGCCAGGGGAACATGGGAGTCAGTGGGGGTTAACATCTCCTCTGTTAACCCTGGGGTTAACCCTGGGGCCGTAATCTACCCGAATATGCAAATGAACCAGTCTTGCAATTCAGGTAGTGCATATTGCTGTTGCTACCAACAGAGGGCACTAGACCAGCTCCATAGCCAAACCCACCTAGTTGGTAGCAAACCTCAGCAATACAAGAGAGCAGGCAATACATTACACACACACACTATAAACAATTACATTAAACACACCCTGCACCTATAATGGGTACAGGGTGTCTAAAACATAAGATAAATAAAGCAGCCTACATAAATAGTCTGTCTGAAGGTATACTAGGGGCTTTAAAGCCAGATACATGAAAGAGTCATAGTCACAGGGGAGGAGGCTGGCAAGTAGGCCTCTCCAGGACCAAGTGGCGAAGGGCACTTCGTCACAATTACATTTATGTCTTTTCCATCAAGAATATCTTTCTTGATGGAAGCTGGGACAGTGTGGACTGGTGAGGCGTGGGGACTGGCAGTAGTGGTGGCAGAGGGAGGGGAGAGGGAGGGGAGATGAGGGGTATGCCAGTCAGAGCGGTCGAGGTCACCGGTGTAGGGACTGCTGGGGCTGTTAAGTCACCTGGAGTGGCTATGGCAGATTCCACCTTCAACAACCTGCTGTTAATGGATTGCAGACTGGCCAGTATAGCCTCCAGAGTTCCCTGGGTGGAATCAGAGTAGCCAACTGGAGGCCCTTGTGAACTCGTGCCGGGCCTTGGGTCGTTGGCCTGAGTCGTCAGAAGTTTGTAAAGTTCTGCCTTTCTAGCGGTGGCTGGAAAGAGGATCCCCCTGAGCCTGAGCTCAGCCGATATTTTTGGAATGGTCCAATATCTTAGGGATCTGGGAGTAGAAGGAGTGAGGGATTCCTTCGGAGACCCAGGCCTGGCAGGCATGCTGGGTACATTGTCTGATGGGGGATCGATGATTGGTTCTTGAGACATTCTGAAAGGAATAATGATATGGATAAGTAGGGTATAGTGGAGGTGGGATGAGATCTCTGGAGAACTGGCCTGCTAGCTAATGCCGAGGCGAAGAATTATACCTAGAACCAAGTGACAGGTGAGGCCCTGCTATTGCCAAGTGGTGGTGAGAGGCTCTACCTATGATTTGGGCCTAGGGGGTTTTGTGGCCACCAGAGCGAGGTGGCAGGATGTTGGCCTCTCAGTGACTGTAAGAGATTCAAAACATGTGGCCGTGACATGAGAAGCCCTAACCTGAACCTCGGTGTATGAGGTGGGGGTGTAGACCTCTCGGACCGCAGTATTATTAGGGAAAGCTAGGGCCCGCGCCTGACCCTGGAAGCCAGTTCTCTACCCTGACGGGGGCTTGTCTCTTGAAGGAAGTATATAACGTATGTAGATGCTGACCTTGAGTGTTTGTCCTGTATATTTAGACAATGCCCAGGGCGACTTCAATATATGTCTATATATACTGTGAAGAACAGGTCCAGTCCAGGAACCTAGGGGTAAGAAAGATGCTAGTAGGCCTGAAGCATGCCATTGGTATGCCAAGTGTAAAAATGTAGAACGTATGGATTGGTGTGTAACAGTAAAACTGTATAGTAAGCACCTGTGTAATCTGAGGGACCTGAACGTTGGTCCAAATTTTTTGAGACAAGCTCCTGGGTTCCCACAAATGAGCAATATTTGTGACAGATATGAAGGCGAAGTGAGGCCTTAGAAGGACGTAATCGTAGTGAGGAAGATTTAAGGATAACTTATACTGAAACGTCGGGAACCAGGTAGCCTAATGGTCGTTGAAGGCGTAGTGAATCTGCGAAATGGTGCAGGTTTAAGTAATTATATGTAGAAATTAAAAACAGAATTAACACTTAATATTATAGTAACATGGAGGGTGAGGCATCTTTAAACCTGGTGTGCTTAAAGTTGCAACCCACTTTGGGAGGTGGGAGGGCATTTTAAAAAAGCCGTGGAGGCTGAATGAGGCCTCAGGAGAAACGTAAAAAGTTAACCTTTTTTACCTGATACCGTGAAACAGGATACTGGAACCACCTCCTGGAGTCTTCATGAAGAAGAGTAGTACAACCTAAAACATGTTCATTTAGTAAGAATAAGGAACCTGAGCATAGTGTTTCAATAAAAACAGAGATTTAAAAATAAGAGCTACTGAAAAATTGAGCGTGGAGCTTTAAATTTAAGAACTGCATGTGATAGATTTTATGAAAAAAAACGAAACCTAACAGGCGTACTATAAGGTGACTATAAGCGTTCGGTAAATTATTTAACGAAAGAAGAACGAAAGTGTGTGTACTCTGCGGTCGGCTAAAAAGCCGCACAAACGCAGACGTACACAAACGGCAGAATTACATGAATGGGTAAGTAAAATAGGGAGCGTATCTCTGTGTTTTTAGGCTCGAACGTGGGAAATAGCCGAACGCTATTTCCCAAGTTGATGCTTACGTGTGCTTTCTGATCTCATGACCGGAAGCCAGATAGCCAGGAAACGAGTACGGAATACAGCGGGGCAGCCGGTGGACGAGCCCGGAGGTCGATGGCAGGAGCTGCTGAAGACTGACTGTTTGTTCGAGGCAAGACTGGCGGAAACAATGAACTGGAAGTGCAGGTAACTATGGAAACAAAACATCTTGAACAGCAAAGGTAAGTAGGGGGGGTAGGGTTTATATAGGGTCATAACTCCTCCCACAAATTCAGGCCAAATGGCCTTTCAACATACCTACTTGCATCACTGTAAATTGAAATTCATTACCAATTTCTTTAAACTATTTATTTAGCATGGATACTTCAAAAAATCGCATTCAAAGAAAAAGTGGAAACTGTCAAATCAAAAATGTAATGATAAATGTTTTAATTTAAAAAAGAAAATATATAATAGTTGCAGTATTTAACCCCTTAAAACCGGAGGACGTACAATTACGCCCTCTAATAGGCGGCTCTAAACGCCGCTGGGCGTAATTGTACGCCCTCCGGTTTTTGTTAACTTACCCGGTCGCCGGCGGTCCCACGCCGGCGATCGCGGTTGGGGGGACTCCCAGGGAGCCCCCCGCGGCACCTCCGTCCTCCTGGAAGCCCCCCGGCCATGTGAGAGTGGGGTCCTAGCGAGGACCCCACAATCACATGGCCGGGGATAGCTGGCTTCTGTATTGCCGGCAGGGGGGCTGCCTGTAATTACAGGTGGTCCCCCTGCTGGCTGAAAATAAAAATAAAATAAGTTAATGGTGTAAAAAAAAAAAATTATATATACTTAGATCATATATATATATATATATATATGATCTAAGTATATATATACACATATACATACACACATGTACACCGTCTAGGTGTATTTTACTATTAATATATATATAATTATATATATATATTAATATCAAATTACACGTAGACTGATACTGATTAAATATATATATAATTATTGTTATATATATATTTATATATAATATAAAAAAAATAAAAATGTAAATACGTTAAAAAATAAAATTAAAAAAATAATTAAAAATAAATAATTAAAAAATATATAGATGTGTGTTATTTCGTTCTAACTGTATTGTGAAATTAATATATATATATATATATCAAAATACACATAGAACGAAATAATATATATATCTATACACATAAATATATACGTATATATCACTATATATATACCTATATATAAATAAAAATATTTAAAAAAAATTATATAGATATATACATATATATACACATACGTATATATATACATATATTAATTCTACATATATATTTATGTAATATTTTTACATAATTAGGTATCTTAATTAATTACAATTAGCAGGACCTGCATGACAACCCATGCCGAAAGTAAAGGGAATTTAATTTGCTAGCACTATATTTAACCCTATAACTTTCCGAGACACCATAAAACCTGTACATGGGGGGTACTGTTCTACTCAGGAGACTTCGCTGAACACAAATATTAGTGTTTCAAAACATTAAAATGTATTACAACGATGATATCGCCAGTAAAAGTGACGTTTTTTGCATTTTTCACGCACAAACAGCATTAAACGGACAATATTATTGCTATGATACTTTTTACTGTTTTGAAACACAAATATTTGTGTTCAGTGAAGTCTCCCGAGTACAACAGTACCCCTCATGTACAGGTTTTATGGTGTTTTCAAAAGTTACAGCGTCAAATATAAGGCTTGCGTTTCATTTTTTTCACATTAAAATTCGCCAGATTGGTTACGTTGCCTTTGAGACCCTATGGTAGCCCAAGAATGAAAATTACCCCTATGATGGCATACCATTTGCAATAGTAGACAACCCAAGGTATTGCAAACGGGGTATGTCCAGTCTTTTTTAGTAGCCACTTAGTCACAAACACTGGCCAAAATTGGCGTTTTTTGCATTTTTCACACACAAACAAATACTAACGCTAACTTTGGCCAGTGTTTGTGACCAAATGGCTACTAAAAAAGACTGGACATACCCCATTTGCAATACCTTGGGTTGTCTACTATTGCAAATGGTATGCCATTATGGGTGTAAATTTCATTCCCGGGCTACTATACAGTCTCAAAGGCAACGTAACCAATCTGGCGAATTTCAATTTCAAATGTAACGTGCTATATTTGACCCTGTAACTTCCCAAAACGCCATAAAACCTGTACATAGGAGGTACTGTCTTACACGTGAGACTTTACTGAATATAAATATGTGTATTTTATTGCAGTAAAAGCAAACAGTATTATGACACTGACCGTTAAAATATAATGTAGAACTAAAAAAATCCAAAAAAAACGTATTTTCTCCCATTTTTTTCATATTAAATTATGTTTCATAGCTAAATATTTGATATTAAATGAAAGCCCTGTTTCCCCTGAATAAAATGATATATAATAAGGGTGGGTGCATTTACTATGAAAGAGGTGTATTACGGTTGGACAGACATGTAGCGCAAATGCCAGGTTTTGTTTACATTTTGTTTTGTTCACAATGTGTACATTTGGCTCCGTCCTTAAGGGGTTAAAGGAATATATTTTAAAAAATACACTTTAGGTAAAACTATTCTAACCTTAACCGTTATATATATTATATTCTCCTTAGATTTAAAAGAGAAATATCATAATCAACAAACAGAAATGTTGCACAATTAATTATTTATATATTTAAAAGGAATCTTAGTGCACCAAGAGAGTAGCAGCAGTAATGAACTGTACTTAGCATTCAGTCCTCGTGTTCATGTATGGCATGTCTCGACCATGGTACAAGTGGATAAAAATAAGAGCCTCAGAACATTCATAACATTTTTAAAAATATAATTGCATAAACCTTCTTGTGACAAAACAGAACTAGACTTAAATACTGCCTTGTTCATATAACATCTGATTACAAATAAGCTAAATTTGTACTTATTTTGTTGATAAGTTTCCTAACAGTGTAAACAGACATAAATAAATCATAGTTAAAGGGAAACTATAGTGCCAGGAAAACAAACTTGTTTGTCTTGTAGACAGTCACTAGAGGTATAGTTATCCCATAAAGGTAATTACTGCAGTTTCTTAAAAACTGCAATAATTATATTTGCAGAATTAAGGGACCTGGGACAGTGCACCCAGATCATTTCAATGAGCTGAAGTGGTCAGGGTGCCTATGGTGATCCTTTAATGACTTTGTCCATGTCCATAGACTACGAACAGTGTTTTATTTATACAGGTATATAAAATTTCATTTGTTAATGCTATACAGCTCGAAATGTTAAAAAAGGTTAATTTGCTGACTTTGGAATCCATGGCTGTCACATATTAACATATATGATGTACAATTCTAAAGTAAAACCAATATTTTGTGTATTATCTAAAACACTTCAATTTTTTTTTCCTTTAAAATGTTCTTAATGCTGTTTATACATTGGACACTCATTCAACTGGTAATCCCTTCCTTTTAGAATCAAGCTTTGAAGGGATTATGGCAGGATGAAAAGAGCACAATTGTACGACACTACAAAGCAACTACTTTCCAAGTTTTGGGGTTTGGAAAAAATGAATTTTTAGTAAAAAAAAATAAAATATATAGAATAAAATATTTCATTTCAATATATAATTACATTTTAAGGAACTAAACCAGGGGTCAGCAACCTATGGCAAATGTGCCTTTGCATGACACTCAAGGCTATATTTGTTAGTGCAACATGAGTGGTGATTGCAAATGTTGAGGGAAAAATTTCTCCCAGCACTTGTGAATGGCAGCCCGCACGAAAGTAGAACAGACCACAGCTCTTAACCTTCACCTGTACCTGGCCAGCCTGGTCCCCAATGGACCCTAGGAAAGCCACTCACACTGCTAGATATGCACAGAGCTGCAGAAGAAGCCTTCCCCTCATACAAATAATACAAACTGCTCACACACAAATACACACTCAGTCCCCACAAACACAATGCCACTCACAATCCACATACACGCACACAACCTAACAAGAAGCCTCTCACATGCTATACCTCAAGCAGCCCGACACACACACCACCACACACAATATGAAATATCGTCCAGACTCACAATTCCACAAGCAGTCCCCATACACTGCCCACATTTATAGGTATCATGCACAATACCACAAACCAACGAACATATACAGTATAACAGTCCACATATGGATACATATAATGTTACAAAGCAACTACAGCACTCAAAAATAACACAAGCACAATATGGCAACATACACACCTCAATTTAAAAAAAATAGGACTGGCACACCAAGGGATTTTAAGATCTATGTCTTGGCACAGTACTGCTAAAAGGTTGTCTACCACAGACCTAAACACTGAAGTCTACAATATACAAACTAGAGTTTTAAGAAAATTGATTACTCCAAGCATCACATCCACTACCCATTGTAAGTGGTTATAATGCAAGGAGTACCATGGCCTGGTTTAGCAGTGGGCATAGTTTGCCCAACTAGCAGAGTCCAAATCAGGCTCTGATGCTCCTTGGTGTTCCAGTGATGAGTTTACGGTTCCTGCAGAGCTGCAGAAGCCATGGAGGTTCATATTCATTGGCTGAGAATATCAGCTGACTGCTATCGGCCAAATGGATGTCAAAATTGCACAAAATCAACATAAGCCAGCCCTTAACAGGAGTTCCAGGGTGGCTGATGACACCCCTATGATGTTGCCAGAGGTGGAGTTAATCTCTGTATGTGCAGCTTTCAAAGTGAAGCCTCTAAGCGCATCCATATAATCAACTACAACATTAAAACCACCTGTCTAATATTGTGTAGGTCCCCCTCACGCTGCTAAAACAGCTCTGATGCATCTAGACATGGACTCCACAAGACCTCTGAATATGTCCTGTTATATCTGGCACCAAGACATTAACAGCTTTTCCTTTAAGTCCTGCAAGTTGTGAGGTGGGGCCTCCTTTGATCAATTTTTTTTTTAGTACATCCCACAAAGGTTCAATCAGATTGATATCTGGGAAATTTGAAGGCCAAGGCAACACCTACTCTTTATGATATTTCTAATACCATTCCAGAACAATTTTTTTTCAGTGTGGCAGGGAGCATTATCTTCTGCCACAGTCATCATGACATGTTATTGTCATGAAGGTGTGTACACGCAACAATCTCTAGGTGGATAGTACGTGTCAAAGTATCATCCACATAAATGCCCGACCAAATGCTTCCAGCCGAACACTGCTCAGAGAAAAACACTATCCTTGCTGGCCTGCCATCTTCCTATAGTTCATTCTGCTGCCATCTTTTCTCCAGGTCAACAATGCACATGCCTCCCTTTTATCCACCTGATGTAAAAGAAAACATAATTCACCAGGCATTGATCCATGGTCCAGTTCTGCACACAGCAGAAGAGCTATAACTCTATGGGGAAATATTAAAAGAATATTGATATTATACACAATACAACCTGTATCATTTGTACAAAGCTGCCCTGGTTATACTGCATAATGCCTATTTTTCTACTCCCCGTAATATTATTTTTATTAAATGACAAATTGTAATTGTCTGTATTTACATAATTGTATTTCCAAATGGTCTTAAAAAGCAATTTATTTATTTAGTTGCTATTTCATCCTGCATTTATGCTCTTGTTATATGAATATTGCACTATTAAAAAAAACAAAAAAAAAAAACAGCTAGATAGTGCATGTGTGAAATAATTTAAATTGCTAAATAGCATTGTGCAGATGTCCAGGAGCTCTCCTTTCACACTTCCAGGTATTTTGCACTTTTACTGTGTATTTTTACATATGTGCCTCCCTCATGCCTAAAGCTCTAGATTATAATAATGTTTTATTATTCAACATCAATTCTTAATTATTGTTTTAAATCTTGGGTGTCATTAGGGAATGCATTATTAATCTGATGGTTGGCATTTCAGCTTAAGCAATATACAGGTTTTTATTTCACATTATATACTTTTCATTTTGACCTATCATCATTGTCTGATACTCATGATTCTAAAAACAGTATAACTATTGTGACGCTCAGCTTTTGGTGCTGTGAAATGAATTGTGTTTTTTGGACCATGTAGAGTAGAGGACATACTATTTGTGTGCATGAGTGATTATCTTTTTCAGTGCCTGCAAGTTATTCCAAACACACTTACTGCTATCATTGTCCCAATAATAACCTTACTAAGCTTTAACGCATCATTCATTTTCAAGAAACCACATTCAAAAGCAATGATATTAACCATGAACAGAATAGTTTCCAAACCATCTCCCAATCACATTCCAATTCCCTAAAGCTTTTTGATTATTCAATCAGTTTTTTTTTTTCTTTTTTCTTTTTTCTTTTAGTAACAAGATTGTCTGGATAGAACGACAGCCGAATGCTTGCATTGTTAGAGAATTGAGGATGATCGATGCACAGATTGCATATAGCAAATTACTCCACTACATTTATTTTACAAGTAGGCAAATTTGTGTTATTTTATTTGTTTAATTTTGGAGATTAATTTCAAGGCGTTTCTAACATGAGAAAATGTTTAGATTTTTTAAAATCCATCAATATAGAACGTTTTCATTTTTCTTGAACTGTATCTACAATGTTTTAAGGCAAAGCATTGCATTTGTTGCGAAAATTGTGGATAGCCAGGAGTAGACACTAGAATGGGATTTTTTTTTTTAACTGCAATAAACGTTAACCCCTTAAGGACTTGACTGTTTTTGCGATGTTGTACATTTGCGACCAGGCATATTTTTACACTTTTGTGGTGTTTGTGTTTAGCTGTAATTTTCCGCGCTCTCATTTACTGTTCCCATACAAATTATATATTTTTTTTTCAGGACAAAAGGGGCTTTCTTTACATACCATTATTTATATAATCTCATGTATTTTAATTTAAAAAAATTTAAAAAATGATGATGAAAAATTTAAAAAAATACATTTGTTTTTACTTTTACTTGAAAAATCTTTTACTCATCTACAAAAGCGAATGAAAAAAAACTGCTAAATAGATTCAAAATTTTGTCCTGAGTTTAAAAATACACAGTGTTTACGTGCTTTTTTTTTTTTTTTTGCAAGTTATAGGGCTATAGGTACAAGCAGGATATTGCGGTTTCAAAACATACATTTTAAAAATTTATCAGTAGTGACATTGTAACACTATTATCTGTCATAAATCTCTGAATAACACCGCACATGTACATATTTTTTTTTATAGTAGACAATCCAGGGTATTCAATATGGGGTATGTCCAGTCTTTTTTTGTAGCCACTTAGTCGAAAACACTGGCCAAAGTTAGCATTCATATTTGTTTGTGTGTGAAAAAAGTAAAAAACTAAATTGAACGCTAATTTTGGCCAGTGTTTGTGACTAAGTGGTTACTAATAAAGACTGGACATACCCCATTTGCAATACCTTGGGTTGTCTTCTTTTGCAAATGGTATGCCATCATGAGGGTAATTCTCATTCCTGGGCTACCATACGATCTCAAAGGCAACGTAACCAACCTGGCCATTTTCAATGTAAAAATATTTGACCCATATATTTGACCCTGTAACTTTCAAAAATGCTATAAAACCTGTACATGGGGGGTACTATTTTACTCGGGAGACATCGCTGAACACAAATATTAGTGTTTAAAAACTGGAAATCGTATCACAACAATTATATCATCAGTAAAAGTGCTGTTTGTGTGTGAAAAATTCAAAAAGCGTCAATTTCACTGACAATATCATCGCTGTGATATGTTTTACTGTTTTGAATCACTAATATTTGTGTTCAGCCAAGTCTCCTGAGTAAAACAGTACCCCCCATATACAGGTTTTAGGGTGTCGTAGAATGTTACAGGGTAAAATACAGTGCTAGCAAATTAAATTCTCTGGACTTTTGGCCTGGGTTGGCAGGCAGGTCCCTCAAATTGCAATCAATAAAATTACATAATTATGTAAAAATATTACATAAATACACACGTAGAATTTAAATATATATGCATATTTATATATTTGAAGTCTACGTGTATATTTATATAATTATTTATGTAATTTTGTATATGGACATTTGTATATTTCGTACTATTTTTATTTATTTATATATACATAGATATATATATATACAAATTCATTCTAAGTGTATTTTGATATAAATTTATATATATATTAATTTTAAAATACAGTTAGAATAAAATTTCATATAGACATATATATTTTTTAAAATTTTTATTATTTTTACATTTTTTTATTTAATTTAACTTACTTATTATTTATATTTTATAATAATATATATACAATATATAGTTATTATATATATATTATATATATACGTGTGTAATTTAATTATAAGTGTATTTTTATATTAATATAGTATCCAAGAAGAGAGCACTCTGGAGTCTTATACTTTGAAAAAATAAATGCTGCTTTATTGTGCAGAATACAAAAAATTTTGACGTTTCAGTCAATACTGACTTTTTTCAAGACAATTCATAAAGTGAATAACCAATGATTATATACATGACAAAACTATTCCCATCGGAGGGTGAAAACGAGATCAAGTGACGTCAGAAATGACGTAGTGAGTAAAACTTTACAAGTGTATATTAACCCTGTCAGGGTCAAACAGATAAAAAATATAAACTACACAAAAAATAAAAATTCTGTACAACAGAACTTAAAAATATACTATGGCATGAGATCCTTCTGTACAAAGGAATCCCGAATTCGGCAGTAGACAAACGGTAGTGCAATATTAGAACAAAAACCGGTCTCCAGCATAAATATTGAAAAATATTTTAAAATCACTTAATATTGAAAAACCGGTCTCCAGCATAAATATTGAAAAATCACTTAAATATATATTTTATATATCAGAGAGTTATGAGTCAAATTACACAGCATGGGAAAATTCCAAAGAACTTCCCCACGTTGTGTAAAATGACACAGAGCACTCTGATTGGTGGATTTCAAACCAACCAATCAGAGTGCTGTGACAGGTAAATGTAGAGACTTACCTGTCAGTCTCTTCATTTACCTGTCAGAGCACTCTGATTGGATGGCTTAAACCCACCAATCAGAGTGCTCTGAGCCTAATTGCAGGGCAAGGCAAGGCTTTATGAGGGTGAAGATGGATTATTTATTTTTGCGCTCGATTTTTGTTTTTGTTTTTTAAGTGCGTCGGTTATTATGGGTTTTTATTTGGCCTTTTTTGGTGCTGAAAAAAGAATATTTTAGAAGACAGAAAACATCGAATGGTAAGTTTTATTTTTTTTCCTAGGTATTTAGTTAACGGTCCCCCCCTCATTATTTTTAGGGTGAGGGGAGAAGGTAGGAGGTTAATTTTTTTGGTTGGTAGGGGGTGACTAGGGGTTTGGGGACCCCTAGTCACCTGGGAGGGGGGTTAACATTTTTTATAGGTCCCCCCATTGGTATTTAGGGCCCCCATCCGCCGCTCAGGGGTGGGGGCCTGGGGGGAGGACATTAGGTCCCCCCCTTATTCTGATTTAGGGCCCCCACCCACCGCCCAGGGGTGGGGGCCCGGGGGGAGGACAATAGGTCCCCCCCATTGTTTTACATTAGGGCCCCCACCAACTGTTCAGGGGTGGGGGCTGGGGGCAATTTTTTAATTTTTTAAAATTAAGGCTGCTCACGGTTTAATAGACATGCCCCTACTCGTGGTATAGCGAGTAGGGGCATAATTTACTAATACTAAGTAATCTTTACTTAGTATTAGTATTACTAATATTAGTAATCTTTACTTAGTATTAGTAAATTTGGCTGAAAGACCAATTTAGGTCTTTCAGCCTTTTAGTAGATAGCTCCCTAATACCGTGGGAATTAGGAAGTTATCTACTTATTCATTCCTGTCATTACATTGACAGGCTAAGCAACTTACATTTTATATGAATGTATGTTACTTGATTGTTGTAAGTGTTGCAAATGCTTACAGCTGAATCCTGGCTATGTTTGTATACTTTTTATTTAAAATTGTATACAATGTAACATTCTTCTTTTACTGGGTAAGTATATTAGTACTATTAGTCAATACTGTGCTTCGGAACTTCGGCACTTCGGTACTCTGACACTTCGGAATTTCGGCACTTCGACACTTCGGAAATTCGGTAATTTCGGAACTTCGTGACCTCGGCAATTCGGCAATTCGGACATTCGGAAGTACCCGAATGTCCGAATTGCCCGAAATTCGTCCGAATTCATATTCGGACCGAAACGAATTGCACATGTCTACACTTCAGCTCAATTAAGTGGTCTGGGTGCCAGGTCCATCTAGGGTTAACCCTGCAGCTGTAAACATAGCAGTTTCAGAGAAAATTCTGTTTACAATAGGGTTAATCCAGCCTCTAGTGGCTGTCTCCCTGACAGCCGCTAGAGGCGCTTCCGCGCTTCTCACTGTGAAAATCCCAGTAAGAATATGCTGACATCCATAGGAAAGCATGGAAAAAATGCTTTCCTATGGACTGATTGTGCGCGCGGCTCTTGACACGCATGCGCATTCAGCACTGACATCAAAAGAGGGAGGAGAGTTCTCCAGTGCCCAGGGAGCCCGGCACTGGAGAAAGGTAAGTGATTAACCCCTTCAGTCCCCTAGAGCCCAGCCGGAGGGGGACCCTGAGGGTAGGGGGGACCTAAAGACCGTATAGTGCCAGGAAAACAAGTTTGTTTTCCTGGCACTATAGTGGTCCTTTAATATGCTATGTTTAGTGAAATGTTCAGTGTTTTGGGGGTTAGCTTTCTTTTAGGCTCACATGTATGCAGTTCTATACATTCAATTATATATTTAATGCTAAAATGCTAACATGCCAAAATACCAGAGTATTGCAGTATGCAATGATACCTTTTTTATTGGACTAACATAATATTTCAAAGACAAGCTTTTGAGAGTTTTCCTCTCTTCTTCAGGTCTGAAGCAATACCTGAAGAAGAGAGGAAAACTCTCAAAAGCTTGTTTTTGAAATATTATGTTAGTCCAATAAAAAAAGTGTCATTGCATACTGCAATACTCTGGTATTTTCTCATTTTGTTTACTTGAATAATAAGGCTAATCCAATCTACACTTATATATTTAATAAAGATATATAAATACTGGTTTATATTATTTTTCATGCCATTGGTTACTTTTTCTCACTTGTTATGTAAACCAAATGGTAGGAAAATTAGTAAATGTACACTAATGGAGATTAATTTTGATCCAAACAGTTCACCCAAAACTGTGAATTTGTGCCAAAATCTTAGAGGAAGTGACTCACAAAAGCTGAATTTTGATGTGAAGTGCCATTCCCTACACCAGGAAAAAAAATGAATATGGAAAACAAGAGAGGCTGTATTTGTTTTTCTTTTTCTTTTGGTGGGGTCAAATGAGCAGCTTTGTTTGCCATGTTGGACTAGCGTCTGTCCAATCATGTGGGCTGAATCTCCTGTCCAATGAAGAGGAAACAAACAAAAAGAAGAGCAGTACAACAATCTATACTTTCAAGCAAGATTTTTCCAGTGACTTTGACTGCAGCTACTGAGAGAGACAGACCAGCAATACTTGTGTATTACCTTATCTGTGCCTGTATAGTGACTCATAGTCATTAATTTTAGTGTTATACTACATTTAGGTTTCTGTTGTATCCAGCTAGCTAGCTATTGCCAGGAGAACATCTAATAATTGAGAGGGAGATGAGGTTACCAATATACACCTGGTAATTTTTTTTTGTTATCTGCTTGATGAAAGTAGATCCTTTTTGGGGGAAGTGTGTTGCTCAGTAAAAAAGAAAAAAAAAATATATTTTTTAAATTAATTAAAATTAATTCATTAATGATTCATTTTTGTGTGAGGCTAGATTTAACAAGGGCACTTGAAACTGCTTTGCATGGGAGATAGGAGATTGCCATTTTGTCATGCTTCTAGCATGAGACTAGGTTACCAATACACAGTTGTTGTTTTTTAACTGCTTAAGGAAAGAAAAAAAAAAGCGTGTTCAGTCCAATGTGTAAGGTTACCATAGAAAATCCACCAAGCACGAACTCAATTTTGTAACACAAATACCTTTTTTTGATTAATATAGTTGTGTTCGTTTGCACAATACCAATGCAATAATCATTCATTTACCTAATGTCCCCAATGTCTGTTGTTGGTGGTGGCAGTGATGAATCCAGTGATGAGAAATCTGTTTCCCCCACCACTGCAAACATAGCACTTATACCACTGACTCTGGAGCTAATTGACTAGGAGTATGGTTATCTAGATGATTTAGAAGAGAAAAGGTGTGGAGAAGATAGTCAACAGCCCAGTATTTTCTTCAGAAGCTAATGTGCATTTCTTTTCTCCACCTTGTCATCTTTATAATTGCTTTATACACTTAAAACAATTGTGAAGCAGATCAAGAAAGTACTAGGACAGGCTGCAGGTCCACTGGTGCTGTATCTGATTATGTGCAATTTTCACAGCCTACCCTCAGTGCTTTAGCCTTCACTACTACAACTACCACCTATAGGCAAAGTAGGGGGATGGTGAGGATAATAATTTTGTACCAATATTTTGCCAAGCCAAAAGTAGCTTTAATTCTGAAAAAAAAAAAAAAAAAAATTCTGACAAAGTGGTGCAGAAGAACCACATTTTTTTCACTTTGTCTATAATGTAAATATTTTGCAATATAATTTTGGTTCTTTGTACTATTCTCTGTTTAGATTGAGCAAAACTTCACTTTTGTAAGTTATTTTTATTTGCACCAAATAATATTACACTATATTTTTTATATCTGTATTGTTGTATATGCCACACTCAACAACATCCAAGAGTGGGGATTGTACCACTCAATGCAACCTTTAAGGAGCCAATATATAGGCTCCATAATAAATTAGTGCATTTCTATGTATTATATCTACTTCATTCAGATATACTACACTAGATTAGTCTATCTTTGTGTTTTGTACCATCTATATACATCCTGGACAATCCACTGAAACTAAGGGGGATTACAAGAATCCAAAATGTTTCCCCGGTGCTATTAGCATAGCCCCAGGAACTGTTCCCTTTAGAGATCTCCCTCACCAGCCCACTAGCACTGTAATGCTGGCAGCCGGCAGGGGAGGGAGAGAGGACCCCGGGGGAGCTCTAACTTCTAGCTCCACCCGGTACTCCTCTCGTTAGCTCTGAGCACAAATTTTAAAAAAATGAAATACTTATTTACAGGCCTTACCCCACATACATTTATAGACACACGTCCATAGGTAGGTAATTGACAAATATCTATAAAATGTATGGACACATAAACAAGCTCACTTACACCTCTATTTTAACATAAAACATTGGCCTTGCATACAACTACAATAATGCAAACACTGGAATTCCATCTAGAGGCAAACCTCCACTGAAGAAATAGTACTATTATTATTATTAAAAGTATGCTTGATCCATTACCTAACCAAGCCTCAATTAATAATAAAGTAAAGGTGAAATAAGAAACATTTTAAAGAACATAGCATTAATTACCACAATATATCCAAGAAAGAAATGGGCATCATAAAGAATCTGGCAAATGACCATGTCGTAGTCATCCACTCTGCAGTCATGGGGGTGATAATGTGGTATTATACTATAAAGACTATTCAGATGAAGTATTGAGTCAATTACAAGATACAATCACTTATACAATATTAAGTGGAGATCCAATGGAAACAATCCAGTGGAAAACTGATGAACGTTTTCATAAATATCAAATTTATCCACCTGGGTGACCTATATTATCAACTATATGTGGGGTATTGAAACCCATGTTGATACAAACATGGAAGGCAAAACACTCATAACATTAGTTGTAAAAAATCTTTTTATGATTATCCCCTATGAGGAGAGGGTGGAATCCATTATAAATTTGCTGATCACTCACCCTATTCCAAGGGAATTTATTTGCAAAAATTTAATAAGGAATTCATGGGGTACTGAAGGTATATAGATAACGTCCTCATCTTTTGGGGATGGAACAAAGAAGAGGCTGAAGTTCTTGTAAATGCAAATGAGTGGCAAGCCATCTGATAGGCTAACACCAAACTATTTATATGTGTCACCCATAAAGAAGAGGGATACAAATCCCTCATAGGATGGGCCAGGGGATGCGGTCAGACTGGGACACACTATCTACCATGATAGGAGTGCAGAAACTAGACATGTGCATTTGTTTTCATACAAATATGATTTAGTACAAAAATTCGGCTGCTCACTGTCATTTAAAACTGGATATAAATGTATCTTATATAGAAGTCATAGAGAGCTACGGTATTAGTATGTGTAAAAAGTAGCTATTTAGATCAGTAGCACAGCCTTATTGTGTTACTGATCTAAATAGCTACTTTTTCATATTGCAACATTGTTATTGTTTTTGCTATAACTATTGGTTACACATACTCTTACCGTAGCTCTCTATCATTTCCATATAAGATACTGATTTAAATGCCCCTACTACACAGGGGGACCTGGCACAGGTAGGGGCAGGCAGGAGGATTTAACCTGTGCCAGGTTCCCCCTTATTGCACTTGTGACTGGGCAGCAATAACTGCCCAGTCACTAGTAATTTTAAATGTGTTTAGGCGACATGTCCCTACTCGCAGCATGCCATGAGTAGGTACATTCGGGAGAATTTAACCTGTGCCAGGTCCCCCCTTATTGCACTAGCGACTGGGCAGCAATAGCTACCCAGTCACTAGTACTTTTAAATGAGTGCGGAGCCACCGGGGGCATGCAGGAAGATTTAAACTCCCTTTTATTAATATGGGGGTCAAAGTAACCCACATAGGTTAATACAGGTTGGGGGGCTAGAATGGTTTATATTTATTACAAGGAGGGAGCTGGTAGTACTGTCGGCTCCCTCCTTGCTATTTTCACCCTAATGGTTGAAAACAAATGATAAAAGTGTACTAGTGCATTAAACAAAGAAAGCAAAATTAAAGTGGGGTGGGAAGTCTGCCCTCATAAAGTGGGAGGACTCCTACTCCCCTCAAAGGTACTTCCTAGAGTAAAAATTCATTAAAGTGGTATATAACGGATCTCCTGGCACCCCGACTGGGTACCTCCGTTGAAGGATGCTCCTAGCGCTTCCTGAGGACTCCAAGCACTCTGGCAGACACCACAATCACCGAACTGGAGAAACAAATAAATTCTCCCAAGCATATGAATGCTGTAGACAGTTGAATAGGAACCATACGAATAGGTTTACTCTCCTAGCAGACAAACTGGAACAGAATACAATAAATCCTTCCCCCAATAATGAGACGACACTTCACTTTGAGGGTTAAAACAGGAACTCCTGTGCTGGCACACCCAGCCTGGTTTTTATTACAGTCTTTCACATACAGGACCGCCCACAGGGAGGTATAAAACAACCAATCACATCAGTTACATCCCACATATTCCCTCCCCTTATCCTGAGAGGAAACTCAATTACACATACAGTTAAAACATACTTTCTACCCAACTTTCATAACTTTAAAACCATACATCACATTCACATAAAATTACATATTCACAATCAATCCATTCAGGGGAACAACATATTAAAAATGGCATGAATCCGACCAGGGGTTCAAAAGTTAGTAAAAGTATCTTTTGGGCCCTGGCTGGCACATGGCTATCTGGCTCAAACAGGTTTTACAGAGCCCTCTATCCTGGAGACAATGGGGAAAGTAATCCAATTATCCAGGGATAGAGGCAGACTCCATTGAGCACATGGTTGCAAAAAGACATAAAACACTTTAAAATACATAAAGTCACCTTTTACACATAACACACAGACATTTCACATATCCCCAGATAGCTGGGATCTGAGCGCACAAAACTACCGAATAGCGCTCAAATCCTATTCACACAGTTCAATTGCCATGGAGCCAAAGTCTTTAACTACACGAATGGGCTCCATGGCATAGCTATCTGGGTTAACACATTCACATGAAGTCTGGTCCATAGTCCAAAGGCAAGAGGCGGGCAAGCAGCCCCCTCCAAGGACACGTGGCGAAGCCGGTTTCGCCACATGGTATAAACCTTTATTGAGCCGATTATATTTAAAATTATTACTAAATGATAATAATAATGTGCAAACCCAACATAAGTGAGAAAATAGTTATAAACATAAAGTGCTGATACACCTTTTAGAGGGTCATATGCACATTCAGTAAGTATCCTCAAAAGGGTTAATAGGTATATATATACCTCTAAAGTACCGGTATATGGGTTATTCATAGTATAGGGTATAAAGACTGTATATCAGGTCATTTATGTCTCAAGGTTACAGAGATTATAATAAAGGTAACACATAGAGGGAGGCGAGGGCTGATAATGTATCCCACTTAGTTATAGATCAGCACAATTGGAGTGGAACAAAGTTACAATACACATAAAAGGATAGATAAACACCCTAGCTATAATGCTACCAGTAAAAGCAGTGTATGGGCAGTATCAACTCAAAGGGAAAGAGAAGTCGGACTACCTAATTCTTATCCGATCAAGAATATAAGGAGTCAGTATGGAGTAGCTAAATGTTCCACTGTTACAAGGTTACCTGCACAAGTGGCTCTTATTGAAATAGATAGGGGAGAGAAAGCTGTGACCCTGCAGTGCAATAACGTTAGAAATAGGTCATCAGCTAAATTAACTAGCAACCACAAAGGGTATATTGATAAACCAGATAACACATGAGCGGCTGTCAGATAGATACACTCAAAAGTAAACCGGCAGCCTCACTGAATGATCGCCGTATAGGTATGGGCTTCCATCGACTTCCAGTGCACTGACTACCAAGTGATATAACACAGAGGTTAACTAGTAGCACAAATCAGCTCAGTGCTCCCCAAATAGGATAAACATATCAATCTGCTGACTCCCCCCGCTGCTTCGAGGCAGCCTGCCTGGTAAGTACCCACTAAACACCTAACAGTCTGCATACGATGGATCAACTGCCCAGAAACTAAAATTAGAGAAATGACATCGGCAAAAGAAATGCCCGGCACTCGTTTTGGCGTTAGTCTCCCAAGCTGCGGGGGGAGTCAGCAGATTGATATTTTTATCCAAAATGGGCTAATTTTATCCATGAATCTTTAGCTTACATCATCTAACTGTTTTCAGTCCATACTGCATGAATCTGAACTTTCAAAAAGAATACTTTATAAATATAAAATTAATTTAAAATACTTGGTATTATTATTATTATTATTTATAAAGCGCCAACAAATTTGCAGTGCTGTAAAATGGGTATTAGACCACTTGCATTTGTTTAGCTTGTCCCAAAATGTATAATTTTGTCTTCTACCATATATTGGAAACCTGCAAGACAGAAGATACCTTGTGATCTCCAATATCGTAATTTCTAACTTTATAACATAGTATAATTCTAATATATACCTTTTTAGGACTTCTGATAAGGATGTATAAATTAATATAAAATCTATTAATGCATATATTTAAAGTTTTCCTGAACAGCAGTCCATAAACAAAATCATTCTTTTATCTTGGTATTATTTGTTAGTTACACACTCCGCCTCACACAAAAATGTTCTTCTAAATGTTGCTTACAAATATATATACACAAACACACATATTTTTTTGTTTTATGTACTTATTTATTTATTTATTTCAAGCAAAACTACTCAGAAGTAGGTAATCGGTTAATTGGTTATGTAAGTTGTGCAAACTGTGTGTAAATGGGTTCTATACAATGATAATAGGTAGAGCTTGAGGCTCTAAAATAGGCTTCATGCTTGCAAATCTTAATTTTCGTCATAAGCAGAATAGAGCAGAAGATCAGCTTAATGTCTGTATAACAGATCCACGAGCAGGAAGTAAAGGTTACCAGACAGTAACACAGTGTTAATAATGTATCTAAAAACACAGTAGGGACTGCTAATAAATTGAAAATACGCTACAGGAGAGAGTGGGAAAAAAAGTACAATTGTGACCAGCGAGGTAGAAAACAATTGCCAACAATCCTAAGGGAAACAATGTTTTCTTTGTCAATACACTTTTGTCATAACTGCTGACAAGGAAATAATAAACAGGTATTCATACTGTGGATCTCCCAAACTGCTCACATAGAGTTATATCTATACCATTCAGCTATAGCTAACAATAGGTTTTTAGTAAGCAGGAAAATAACAAACAATTATTGCAAACCAAACTTGTTTTTTTATATATATTTTTAGTTTGTTTTTATTTTTCTCACTTTTAAGTACTTTTTCTTAGTAGGCTATCGAGTATGTTCTCACTTAATGTTCTTGTTGATAAGCACTTTTTCACAGTAGATTATCGGGTATGCGGCCACTTAACATTTATGTTGATACAACTAAGAACTTTTAGTTCTTATTGTGTGCAATCAAAATAAAACAAAATGTAAGATTGTACTATTTATGTGAAATAAGGGATTCAAGAAATTAAAATAAAGAAAATGTTCTTTGTTTAGCTTTTTGTTGTATCCTTCATGGGAAATGTATATATTTTTTTTTTCTATAGAAAGGTTTAACCCTTAAAATGAATTCACCCATAGCAGATTCCTTAGGAAATCTTTCATTTCTGATAAAGTTTATTCTTATCTAGATTTCCAATCTGAACATTAAACTAAGAGTAAGTATTTCTCAGTCTTTCTTCCTCTTGTGAAAGAATCAGTTCTCATAATAAAATAAATGGTTAGTTAATTGAACATGTTTGTCTTCTTTCTATAGCATCTCCCGATAAGCACAAAGTATTTATTAAAATCTATAAAACTGATTGATGGGAATTTCACTCTCTTCTTAAAAGCCTTATGTTTGAACTAGAAGTGCTAGAAGTTCCCAAAAAATTATAATGCTACTCAAAATAGGAAAATTTAAACTGTACTTACAGATGAATATTATAACAATCTGAATCCCCATTTTGAAGTAAAGCTGTGACACCATTATTTAAAAATGAAAATGGACAGAACATCCTTGGAATCTTTTAATTATGAGTATATAATATTAGATAGAGTCCTAACCTCAACATTACAAGTTACAAGGTAATAAACCATTTCTGATATAAAAGATAACACAGCATACAAAACAAGTGCAGATGCTTTCTCCTGTACTAGTGTTGTGTTCAAAACCATTTCAACAATAAAGAGTTAAACAACAGAACACTGGTGAGACCTCACTTGGAGTATTGTACACAGTACTGGAGACCGTATCTTCAGAAGGATATTGATACCTTAGAGAGTTCAGAGAAGGGCTACTAAACTGGTTCATGGATTGCAGTTTAAAACTTACCAGGAAAGGTTAAAGGATCGTAACATGTATAGCTTGGAGGAAAGACGAGAAAGGGGGGATATGATAGAAACATTTAAATACATAAAGGGAATCAACACAGTAAAGGAGGAGACTATAATGAAAAGAAGAAAAACTATCACAACAAGATGACATAGTTTTAAATTAGATGGGCAAAGGTTTAAAAATAATATATTACTTTACTGAGAGGGTAGTGGATGCATAGAATAGCCTTCCAGCTGAAGTGGTAGAGGTTAACACAGTGAAGGCTATCCTAGCTATAAGATAAGGCCAGGGACTAATGAAAGTATTTAGAAAATTGGGCAGACTAGATGGGCCAAATGATTCTTATCTGCTGTCACATTCTATGTTTCTATCCCAACCAGTGTTTAAATTTTGATTTTAAGATATTGACTTAAAATTTTAGCTTCTGGGATTCAGACCTATATTCCCTATATATTTTAATACATCATCAGATTAATTAATCTATTAATCCTACTCTTTTTCTCTCCTTAGTACATACACACACACACACACACACATATATATATATATATATTTATATGTATATATATATATATATATATATATATATATAAAATGTAATCAGTACTGCTTTTGCTGCATTACTTCAGACAAACTTTTGTTTATTTTACCAACATTTTACAATCGTCTCCTCATTCCCTTGTGACCATAAACAGTGTAGAATTTATTATTTTCTAGTATATTTTCAAGTCTGTTCTTTATCTCTGTATATTATGACCTGGCAATAGATCTCCTTGAATGGCCTTACAGTCTTAATTTTACTTCCCTGGTCTCAAAATTGGCACTCTTACCCTAAATATGACATAATTATATTGCTAAGTGATCCTTTAGTCACGTTACCTCTTATCTTTTGTTAGCTATTTTAGCCATATTGTAGGGTTGCAAATTAAGTGAAAAACCCTCTATTGTTCAAATTAAGGAGGAGCATTCCAGAAATATGTGGTGAGGTGCACTGAGTGACCTACACCCTTAGAAAATTGCTTCTTTAATAATAGCATGCAGGAATGGTACATGATGGAATGTTCCTACTGGAGTGAATTATGAGAAAATGATATATTTTAGAGCAAGTTGCTTTAAGGGCTCTCCTTTTACCATGGAAAAATAAACTCTGCATACTGCAACCAGCTGGGCAATTAAATGGATCATAGTGTAATACAATAGTATTAAATCCAACAAAATCTTTAAAATTGGGCCTGCAGACATGTCCCTAGGAGGATGAGGAGTGGGAATCTGCCAGTCCCTGACCATGTTGCCTAATGGCACTATGCTCAACATCTTACCCAGCATCACACAACCGCTAATGACAAATCAGAGATCTTCTTTGGGTATTTAAACTCATTTTAACTATTTCTCAGTGCTATGTCATGATTTCCAGTTAGGTTATCCAAAAGCTCATTATTTCTATTAATTCTTATGTATTTTGACCATGGCTGGTTCTTTGACTATTTTGACGTGTGTATCCATTGACTTTTGACTTGTCTGCCATTTACGTACCTTGTGTTCCCATGACCTTGGCTTTCCCTGTACTTTTCTAAATTAGCGTTAAAATCCTAATTCTAAACTCTATGGTCTATGAATCACCTCCTGCTCCACAAATACAGTGTCCTACAGTGCTCCGTGTCAGGATAGTGACAGGGATCCAATACGCAGAGTGCGGACAGAAGGAGGTACATATACCGGACCTTAGAATGGCCGGACTAACGTATGGACAAAACAAGAATAGTCAAAAGGTAAGCCGAGGTCGAGGGAGCCGGAGGACAGGTAAGCGAGGAACAAGCCGGGTCAAAGGAGAGGAGAGGACAACAGGACAAAGGTACAAGCAAGGTCAAAACCAAAAACACTAAGAGAGAGAACGCGCTGAGTGACTAGCAAGCTAGAACCACGACAGGGCAATGAGCAGTAGTAAAAGTTCCCTTAAATACCCTGTCACCTTAATTGAGACCACGCCCCCAAAAGGTCCGGAATTGCGGTTCCCGGCACTTCACGTTAATGATGACGTCATGACGTCGACGCTAGCCGTCGCGTCATAAAAGGGGGAGGAGCTAGCGCGGCCGGCGCGAAAACGGCCGGAATAGCCGAAATGCTAGGGGAGGGGAGCCCCTAAGAAGAGAGGATGTCCTCCTCGGAGGCAACACCAACAGGTAACCTGACACTCCGTCCATAAGTCTGTCTCCTTTTTGCAGATTTAGTGGCGATTCCCTTGAATGTAGGAGCTGCCTCAATCAGATAGAGTATCACTTTGAGTCATCCCCTGTTTCTTTTCCATTTGATAGGGCTAAAATTGGGTACTTAATGAACCAACTATCTGGTTAGGCTCTAGCATGGGCTAACCCTTCATGGGAGAGTAGAAGGACTATTGCTTATGATTATGATTAATTTTTTACTGAGTTCAAAAGTACTTTTCGAACCACTGGGCAAAGAGAAAAATGCTTTAATGTGTATAAAACAAGATAGTAGAGCTGTTGATTACACTATTAAATTCTGCATTCTTGCTGCAGAAGTTGGTTGGACTAACAGTACCTTAGTTTCTGATTTTTCTGAGAGTCTCTTTAATTCACTACTAGATGAAACAGTTGCTAGCGATCTACCTGATCAATTAAAGTACTATAATTTCTATATGTTGCACAGACAACAGAATCAGTGAGAGAAAGAGAAAACCAGAACTAGAACAAAATGTTCAAGAAAAAAAGAGAAAGAGAAAGGGTGCACCTTAATAACAAGTGAGAATAATACTTATATAGATATTCAAAACTCCAAGCAGTTCTGTAATAGTCCAAAATTGGAGTGATCCACATTGGCAGGAGAAGATCCTTATGGGACAGCGAATAGGGTATATGGTATATGGTCACAGGTGAAGACTTGTTGTCCACAGGTATATACATACTCCCATTTAGAAACAGTGTTTCTGGGACTTTTTTCAACATTCCGATTTGCCACCATGATGGACAGCTGAAACGAAGGTGGAACGCATAGTTGGAACGCATGACGTCATCACGTCGGTCACGTGACCGCATGGGATACACGAAACCCGGAAGTAACCAAATTTGAGCTGCAGACAGCTGAAGACAAACGGAATCATCTGTGGAACACCTATTGGGACTAATTGGGGGTGGTATATATTAGGGGATGAAACACATAAAGTACGGCTCACAAAGGTATACTACAAAGGAGGGGGATAACCCCTAATAGAATCAAAAAGGAAAAGAAGGAGTAGTATACCCGTTATTAGGTACTGGAAACTTGGTGAGAGTACCACACGGAAGACTGAACATACAGTTCAAAAAGCAAAAAACTATTTATTAAGTAAATATAAAAAATTGCCCACTGAAAATGAGGCAATCACCCAAGTGTAACACACAAAATAAATATAGTGTGAAAATACATAAATAGAAAAAAAAATGCTAAAATCAATTAGATTAGCTTGATAACAGCAGATTAAAAAGGTTCTAGTATTGCACTTACTAGGTTTACCGTTATAGCACACGTCTGTGCTATACAAGCATATGTGTTAACCATACGATATAAGTAGGGGAGGGATGGGGGTATGGAACCTGAATATAAAATAAGATAAACTGCCTTAAGTATAGAGAGCCTATATACAAGGTTAGAACAGACTAAATTAATAAATCATAGCTTGTATTCATTCGTCAGAGGTTTGTTTGTGTTAGGTTTACTGTATACACACCTAACGATATGCCAAGGAAGCCCCTAAAGTGTCACATAAAAAGAAAATATATATTTTTTCTGTACTTGGACCCATTCTCTTTAATATTTTTATTAGTGATATTGCAGAAGGTCTTGATGGTAATGTATGTCTTTTTGCTGATGATACTAAGATATGACAAATGATTTAGGTAAACTAGAAAAATGGTCAGAATTGTGGCAACTGACATTTAATGTGGATCAGTGCAAGATAATGCTTCTTGGACGTAAAAACCCAAGGGCAGAGTACAGAATATTTGATAGAGTTCTAACCTCAACATATGAGGAAAGGGATTTAGGGGTGATTATTTCTGATGACTTAAAGGTAGGCAGACAATGTAATAGAGCAGCAGGAAATGCTAGCAGAATGCTTGGTTGTATAGGGAGAGGTATTAGCAGTAGAAAGAGGGAAGTGCTCATGCCATTATACAGAACACTGGTGAGACTCACTTGGAGTATTGTACACAGTACTGGAGACCGTATCTTCAGAAGGATATTGATACCTTAGAGAGGGTTCAGAGAAGGGCTACTAAACTGGTTCATGGATTGCGGGATAAAACTTACCAGGAAAAGTTAAAGGATCTTAACATGTATAGCTTGGAGGAAAGACGAGACAGGGGGGATATGATAGAAACATTTAAATATATAAAGGGAATCAACACTGTAAAAGAGGAGACTATATTTAAAAGAAGAAAAATTACCACAACAAGAGGACATAGTCTTAAATTAGAGGGACAAAAGTTTAAAAATAATATCAGGAAGTATTACTTTACTGAGAGGGTAGTGGATGCATGGAATAGCCTTCCAGCTGAAGTGGTAGAGGTTAACACAGTAAAGGAGTTTAAGCATGCATGGGATAGGCATAAGGCTATCCTAACTATAAGATAAGGCTAGGGACTAATGAAAGTATTTAGAAAAGTGGGCAGACCAGATGGGCCGAATCGTTCTTATCTGCCGTCACATTCTATGTTTCTATGTTTCTATGTTTCTATGTTTTGGGGTTTCACTGTGGAGAAATGCGCAATGTGCTATAAAGAGGCACCTAGAGCTCACCTCCTTAGCAAAGATGATAATAGTAGGAGGAGGAAGGAGAAAAGGCAAATTATAAGAAAAAGGATGAATAATAGATCAGGTACACGGACTAAATAGCCCACCCGTGCCTTCAAGGGCACTTACATCCAACCCCCCTCATAGAGCGAAAGAATAGAGTGCAATAGAAGAGCGTGTCAAATTGATATTGCTAATGGCATGGTAAATCCCTTGACGCGCGCATTTCACCCGACCAGGCTCATCAGAGGATAACCGGTCGGTGTGGAACACTTGGTTTAAATATAGCTAGTGGCTCGTGATTGGTCAAATCAAATATTTCTGATTGGTGGATATCTCAGCGTCATGGGCCATTGAACCGCCCAGTTCATGATGTCAAGGGGAAACTAGTTGATTAACCCCTTCGATTGCCAGACAAAGAAAACAATAGTACCAAGGAATATGTATTCTTTGTGTCTCGGCTGGAGAAAAATAATAATAATAATAATAATGAAAAAAGGAGGAACAAAAAGCAAGAAAAAAATTCCAATTATGTAACCTGATCCTACTTGTGTGAATAGTATGAACCCATTAGTACCACGTTGAAGAGGTAGGAGTGTATATGGATACAAAATTTAATTTACTCTTTAGGAAAGAAAAAACGGTCTATCAGACTGTATGAAAAAAATTTATCAAAAAATGTATCTTGTTATTTGTATCGCGGCCAGAGGGACCGGGAGGCTATGACAATGAAGACTGGCCCTACTAATGTAAATAGTACAAGAAAGTTGTATGAATACACATAGAACTGAATACAGACGAAGGAAAGATCACCTGGAGGTGTGCTCAAATGTAAAGCAGTGGGAGATAAAAATATGCATACTCAAATATCTGGAATATGACTGTGTATTGTCATTAAACACAAAATGACTAAATAGGAAAAGTGTGTGTGGTCATTTAGTAACGGAATATAGCAACAATGGTACATAGAGGCAGATCGGACTGAATGGAGACCGTACAGAAATGCACCAGTAATTGTAGCTAAATCTGTAATTAGACACAGAGAAACTTGATGAAGGAACATGACCTTATTATAGAATATAGTAGCAATAGCTTATTGATGCACCCAAACACGATTGAAAACATAAAAGGTTCCCCTGCAAGTGTGACTGCTTAAAGTCAAATAAGGAATCAAAAGATATATAACCTGAAATAATGCAATGAAAGTAAGAGACACATCTTGTTACACCATATGTAGCTCACTAAAAGAGGTAAGTATATGTGTGCTAAAACAATATAATATCGAAATACCTATCTAGAGATGCCTAACTTAGATGTAGATCTAGGTGGGTTACCTATGGAAAATGGAAACCAGTGGTTGTCATTATGTGTAGATGGGGTAATCTATACGTATGTCTGCTTTGAACTGCAGAGGTGGACAAAGAATGATTGTATCTAGTTTATAACATTGCAAGTAAAGAATTGGGTTTGCTCATGTAAAATGCGGCTAGTGTCAACATGTCACCGGTATATAACTATAGACTGGGCTAGATTCCAATGGTAGGAAACTGAAGTTATCTATATACAACCGAAGGGGTATAGCCCACAGAGAATTAGAGCTATAATACAAATATCTTTGAAGTCTACTTTCAAACTACAATAGTTAAAAAAGAAAAATTAACTATGTCTAGGTTATAAGATGGATCTTATATAGGTGATTGCACATTATTTATGAATGAAAGGAGTAAAGTTGAACTCCTCATTCAGACCGTTCGGGGTCAGGGTTTTGAAATAGTAGATCACTATATTGACGTGTGTATGGAACATCTAAAAGACACATCAGCATATAGAAAATGAACCAAGGATCCCACCACGCTCTATCTTAGTGAGCTTAAACACATTTCGGATGCCGCACTAGAAAACCATATCATAACCAATTAAGGAGCCAATAAATTTATACTACCACATCTCACTCCATTGCAGTGGCCTAATAATAATATTGCTCTTTTGTTCTTTCTAACATTTAAGTCTTGCTGATTTTCTTAGAAGCCACTAATTGATTCAATTTACTATACAAAAATTAAGTATCAATCCATCAAATCAGTTTCTGAATCTGTTTATATCATCTATTAGTTAAGCACATTGGTACACACATTTAGAGCAACAGAAATATTTTTCATTAAAAAACAGAAAAAAAATCTCCAGTAAACCCTATTTGTGTTTGGATATTTATTTGTGCTAATGCTGCTCTAAAGACCAGATATAATTCACACAATACAATTACTTTCTTTCCAGTTCACTATTTTTTATTTTTTTTTACTTTTGAAGGAGTAATCAACTAACATTTATTTATTTTCAAATATAATTAATTATTTTATATTCCACTCTCTATTGATCCTGATCTTTCTCCCATTTTATTTGTCTTTGTAAGTATTATTATTGTCTTCTCAGTTCCATTACCATTATAAAATGAAAACTAAAAAAAAACAAAAGAGCTTTAATTGGTCATATTAAGTCCTGGCAAGACTGGGTTTTATTTTATAAAAGCTAATTGTAATAACATTATCTGCCAAAGAAATATCAATAAATGTAGTATTAACATTTTTTTATTATCTTAAAAGTCATTGTTTTTTTATTTATTTTTGTTCATTACTTTAAGTATTAATAGGACTAAGGTTATGTTTTGCATCCCTTAAAACACTGCTACAATATGACGTGAAATAAAAATATTTGGAGCACATTTATAACTAAGTGAAATATAGGCATTAATATTAAAAATAATGAATGGCTCGATTATATATTGTACCTATGTTACATTCCCTGTGCTGCAATAAATACCTAAAATAGCTGTTTCTAATGGCATTCCCTGCTTGTGTGCCTTGAAATGTTAAAAAAATATTGATCCTAAGATTCTCATAAATAAATACAGTTTGTGCATCTACTTTTTGAGTAGTCTCTGCAAATAACTAAATAATATTGAAAAAAAAAATACGAATTTAGAGAGAATTGGTTGCAGGAAACATAGAATTTTTTGTTTGGCTACAGCTACTGAACTGGATCATATTAAGGGAATTTATCAAAATGTGACCTTTGAGCTTAATTGAGTGCAAGGAACCTGGGGATTCATGTGCAATCTGTTTCATTAACTTGGAATCCTAAATGAATACATATACTTTCTGTTGGGTAATGAGAGATTTCCTTTACCAATGTATCCTGGTAAGATATATTTTAAAGAGCATATGTCTACACTTTCTCAGTAGTGGCTAATTGCTTTTTATACAAACAGAAAAAAGAGAATGTAGCGCTTTTATAATAAGTAAATGAATTATCACCTTTTGGTTTGGTTAGGAGGAAAAATCTCACTTAAGTGTCAGATAGGTCAATATCTGTAAAAGATAGTCAAACATTGTATAGATAGTACATAACAAAGGGGGTATACATATATGTAGTATATACACACTCACAAACAGAGAGCTGTGGACCCAGCTCTGGTTTAAATCGCTTTTGGGTCCGTGTAGGCGACCCACCCCTACTATGGATGTATATCTTGTCCTGAAGGAAAATAGATACACAAAAAATTGCGCAGTATTGCTTGTAATAATAGAATTTAGAACAGAATTCCCAAGTGGGTACTTACAAGCAGGAAGTCTAAAGTGACTCAGTATCTGAGCACTCCCATATGCAGAATGACGAATTCGGGAACCAGGATGAACAATGTCAAAATAAAATAAATTTATTAATACAATCTATAAAATAAAAATGGCACAATGTCCAAATAAAACCAGGACGCGTTTCGCCACTGTAACGTGGCTTCTTCAACCGGATCAGTGATTAATTTACTTATTATAAAAGCGCTACATTCTCTTTTTTCTGTTGTATACCTTGTTGGTGATATTGTAAGGAGTCACATGAATGTTAATGTTTAGATGCACACTGTATAAGATTATTTCACACATGTTAGTACATTATACATCTGGAAATAATTGCTTTTTATATTAGAATTAGTGATGTCGCGAACATAAAATTTTCGGTTCGCGAATGGCGAACGCAAACTTCCGCAAATGTTCGCGAACGGGCGAACCGGGCGAACCGCCATAGACTTCTATAGGCAAGCGAATTTTAAAAGCCACAGGGACTCTTTCTGACCACAATAGTGATGGAAAAGTTATTTCAAGGGGATTAACACCTGGACTGTGGCATGCCGGAGGGGGTTCCATGGCAAAACTCCCATGGAAAATGATGCAGAGTCTAGTTTTAATCCATAAAAGGCATAAATTACCTAACATTCCTAAATTGTTTGGAATAACGTGCTTTAAAACATCAGGTATGATGTTGTATCGATCAGGTAGTGTAAGGGTTACGCCCGCTTCACAGTGACAGACCAAACTCCCCGTTTAACGCAACGCAAACAACCGCAAACAGTCCATTTGCACAACCGCAAACTCCCCATTTGCACAAGGTTGGATACCAAGCTAGCCATGTCCCGTTCCTTGTCCTCACTGATGTCATTGAAGGTCTCTTCCTCCACCCAGCCAAGTACAACACCAAGGGTTCCCAAAAGGTAACAACAAGCCCCCTGGCACCCCTGCTGTGTTTGGTCTTCCACCTCCTCAAAGCCACCTTCCTCCTCTGACTCCTCTTCTTCAGACTCCTCTCTCTGCTTTGCCTCTCTCTGCGTTATTATAAGGTGTGTTAAGTAGTACTATTCTTATCAGTTTAATCCTTGTTACGTCCCCTATCAGGGGACGTGTATATGGCATCAATTTTAGGAACCGGGAGATGGAAAAAGATGCTTGGTCGGTGCTCCTTCTTCAAATTTTGGGCACTTCGCGTGCAATCTAATGTGCCACCAGATAGGAGTGGTGTGTTAAGTACTATTCTTATCAGTTTAATCCCAATGTCACGACTACTAGTGTGGTACAGCACGCAGAAACTATGTAAACATATACATAGGCAAGAAAAGGAAAATAAAAGGACAGAGCGCAAACCGGACCTTAGAATGGCCGGACTAATACGCTAGAGACAGAGAATGGTCAAAGGGAAAGCCGAGGCCAAGGAAGCCAGAAAATACACAATACCATTTACACAAGCCAAGTCAGGGAAACCAGAATTCAGAATAACCAAGGAAAAGCCAAGATCAGGATACCAGGAACTTAGATTCACAATGATAAAGCACTCTCAGGAAACCAGGAACAGGAAACCACGACAGGGCAAGGTACTGGGGTGAGCTAGGGATTTAAATATCACGTGGCAGGCCGGCAGCCGTGACACCCTGTTACGTCCCCCTCATCAGGCCTTTTTTAGTCGAATGTATCGCCCACTGTCAGTCCCTTCGGTATCCATCCCTCATTCATCTTAATAAAGGTGAGGTAATCTAGACATTTTTGACCCAGGCGACTTCTCTTCTCAGTGACAATACCTCCTGCTGCACTGAAAGTCCTTTCTGACAGGACACTTGAAGCGGGGCAGTCCAGAAGTTCTATCGCAAATTGGGATAGCTCAGGCCACAGGTCTAGCCTGCACACCCAGTAGTCAAGGGGTTCATCGCTCCTCAGAGTGTAGATATCTGCAGTTAAGGCGAGGTAGTCTGCTACCTGTCGGTCGAGTCATTCTCTGAGGGTAGACCCCGAAGGGCTGTGGCGAAGCGTAGGACTTAAAAAGCATCAACAACACGTCTGTAAAGCATCCTGTCCTTGCTGGCGTGGTCGTGGGAGGAGGAGGATTACTTTCACCTCTTCCCCTGTTAGATTCCCATTGTGCTGTGACATCACCCTTATACGCTGTGTAAAGCATACTTTTTAATTGATTTTGGAACTGCTGCATCCTTTCCAACTTGCCATAATTCGGTAACATTTCAGGAACTTTCTGCTTATACCGGGGGTCTAGTAGCGTGGACACCCAGTACGGGTCATTCTCCTTCAGCCTTTTTATACAAGGGTCCTTCAACAAGCACGACAGCATGAAAGACCCCATTTGCACAAGGTTGGATGCCGAGCTACTCATGTCCTGTTCCTCGTCCTCAGTGATCTCACTGAAGGTATGTTCTTCCCCCCAGCCACGTACAACACCACGGGTACCAGATAGGTGACAACGAGCACCCTGGGATGCCTGTTGTGGTTGGTCTTGCTCCTCCTCTTCCTCCTCCTCAAAGCCACATTCCTCCTCTGACTCCTCTTCCTCACAATCCTCTTCCAGCGTTGCCGCAGGTCCAGCAAGCGATGCTGATAAGGCTGTTTCTGGTGGTGATGGTGACCACAACTCTTCCTCTTCACGCTCATCTATGGCCTGATCCAGCACTCTTCGCAGGGCACGCTCCAGGAAGAAAACAAATGGTATGATGTCGCTGATGGTGCCTTTGGTGCGACTTACTAGGTTTGTCACCTCCTCAAAAGGACGCATGAGCCTACAGGCATTGCGCATGAGCGTCCAGTAACGTGGCAAAAAAATTCCCAGCTCCGCAGAGGCTGTCCTAGCACCCCGGTCATACAAATACTCGTTAACGGCTTTTTCTTGTTTGAGCAGGAGGTCGAACATTAGGAGTGTTGAATTCCAACATGTCGGGCTGTCGCAAATCAAGCGCCTCACTGGCATGTTTTTTCGCCGCTGGATATCTGAAAAGTGCGCCATGGCCGTGTAGGAATGCCTGAAATGGCCACACACCTTCCTGGCCTGCTTCAGGATGTCCTGTAAGCCTGGGTACGTATGCACAAAGCGTTGTACGATCAGATTACACACATGTGCCATGCACGGCACATGTGTCAACTTGCCCAAATGCAATGCCGCCAACAAATTTCTTCCTTTGTCACAAACCACTTTGCCGATCTCCAGTTGGTGCGGAGTCAGCCACTGATCCACCTGAGCGTTCAGGGCGGACAGGAGTGCTGGTCCAGTGTGACTCTCTGCTTTCAGGCAAGTCAACCCCAAGACAGCGTGACACTGCCGTATCCGGGATGTGGAATAGTACCTGGGCAGCTGGGGGGGTGCCGTTGATGTGGAGCAAGACGCAGCAGCAGAAGAGGACTCAGCCGAGGAGGTTATGGAAGAGGATGGAGTAGGAGGAGTAGAGGAGGTGGCAGCAGGCCTGCCTGCAAGTCGTGGCGGTGTCACCAACTCCTCTGCAGAGCCACGCATTCCATGCTTGGCAGCCGTCAGCAAGTTTACCCAATGCGCTGTGTAGGTGATATACCTGCCCTGACCATGCTTTGCAGACCAGGTATCAGTGGTCAGATGGACCCTTGCCCCAACACTATGTGCCAGACATACCATTACTTCCTTTTGCACAATCGAGTATAGGTTGGGGATTGCCTTTTGTGCAAAGAAATTTCGGCCGGGTACCTTCCACTGCGGTGTCCCAATAGCTTCAAATTTTTGGAACGCCTCAGACTCCACCAGCTTGTATGGTAAAAGCTGGCGGGCTAAGAGTTCATTCAAGCCAGCTGTCAGACGCCGGGCAAGGGGGTGACTTTGTGACATTGGCTTCTTATGCTCAAACATGTCCTTGACAGACACCTGACTGTGGGCAGATGAGCACGAACTGCTCGAGGCGAGAGACGGAGGGGTGGATGGTTGAGAGGTGGCAAGGAGGACAGCAGTGGTTAACATGGCTGAAGATGCTGGACCAGGAGGAGGATTGCGGCTTTGAGTTTGTGTGCTGCTAGTACTCATGTGTTGATCCCATAGGCGTTTGTGATGTGCGATCATGTGCCTTCGCAAAGCAGTTGTACCTAGGTGGGTGTTAGACTTCCCACGACTCAGTTTCTTTTGGCACAGGTTGCAAATGGCATCGCTGTTGTCAGAGGCCGACACACGAAAAAAATACCACACTGCTGAGCTCTGCAATGACAGCATTCTGGTGGTGGCAACAGCATGCGTTGATTGGCGTGCTGTCTGGCTGACCCTGGGTGCCGATGCATGCTGTCTGACTGTTGCACTAGCTCCTTTTGACGACCTCCCCATGCTTCCAACTCGTCTCCTCCTCCTCCTCTCTGTCTCCCCATCTGAACTTTCCCCCTGTTCTTCTTCTCTTCTAGCAGGCACCTACGTGACATCCACGGACGCATCGTCATCATCAACTGCTTCACTTTTATCTGACAACTCTGACAAAGGAGGCAGCAGCGGGTACAACATCATCATCATCACACCGTACGTCCATGTGTGTAATGCTGCCTGACTGAGACATATCCCTGTTATCTACATCCTCTGGCAATAATGGTTGCGCATCACTCATTTCTTCAAACTGATGTGTAAATAACTCCTCTGACATACCAAGTGAAGCTGCTGTGGTGCTAGTGTTGGTGGTGGCGGCAGGCGGGCGATTGGTAACTTGAGAGGTGCCTGAAGCTAAGCTGGAGGAGGATGGTGCGTCAAGGTTCTGAGTGGAAGCTGTAGAAGATTGGGTGTCCTGTGTTAGCCAGTCAACTATGTCCTCAGAACTTTTCGAGTTCAGGGTACGTGGCCTCTGAACACTGGGCATTATTCTAGGGCCAAAGGGAATCACAGCACCACGACCACAACGTCCCCTGCGGGGTGGCCTGCCTCTGCCTGTCATTTTTTTTTCGATTAGTGGTACTATACGTGCAAGCTATTGTGACAACAGATACGAGTGGCACTGTGCAGTGGCAAAAGTTGGCAGAATAGACGCTGTAGGCCTGACACACACGCTTGCAGACAACTAACTGCTATTCAATCTATTACAGTCAAAATTGTATTTTTTTTTTTTTTTTAAATGTACACTACTGTTACACCAGATATGAGTTGCACTGGCGTGAAGAAAACTGACTGCTATTATATTACGGTCCAAAAAGTTTTGTTTTTTTTAAATGCAAGCTATTGTGACACCGGATATGAGTGGTGGCACTGGGCAGGCCCTGAAACGCCCACTCGTGAATGAAATTGACTGCTATTATATTACAGTCAAAAAAGTTTTTTTTTTTTTTTTTTAAATGCAAGCTATTGGGACACCAGTGAGTGAGTGGTGGCACTGGGCAGGCCCTGAAACACACACTCGTGAAGGAAACTGATTGCTATTATATTACAGTCAAAAAACTATTTTTTATTTTAAATGCAAGCTATTGGGACACCAGTGAGTGAGTGGTGGCACTGGGCAGGCCCTGAAACGCACACTCATGAAGGAAACTGACTGCTATTATATTACAGTCCAAAAAGTTTTGGTTTTTTTAAATGCAAGCTATTGGGACACCAGTGAGTGAGTGGTGGCACTGGGCAGGCCCTGAAACGCACACTCATGAAGAAAATGGACTGCTATTATATTACAGTCAAAAAAGTTTTTGTTTTTTTTAAATGCAAGCTATTGGGACACCAGTGAGTGAGTGGTGGCACTGGGCAGGCCCTGAAACACACACTCGTGAAGGAAACTGATTGCTATTATATTACAGTCAAAAAACTATTTTTTATTTTAAATGCAAGCTATTGGGACACCAGTGAGTGAGTGGTGGCACTGGGCAGGCCCTGAAACGCACACTCATGAAGGAAACTGACTGCTATTATATTACAGTCCAAAAAGTTTTGTTTTTTTTAAATGCAAGCTATTGGGACACCAGTGAGTGAGTGGTGGCACTGGGCAGGCCCTGAAACGCACACTTGTCAAGAAAACTGACTGCTATTATATTACAGTCCAAAAAGCTTTGTTTTTTTTAAATGCAAGCTATTGTGACACCAGTGAGTGAGTGGTGGCACTGGGCAGGCCCTGAAACGCACACTCGTGAAGGAAACTGACTGCTATTATATTACAGTCCAAAAAGTTTTGTTTTTTTAAAATGCAAGCTATTGGGACACCAGTGAGTGAGTGGTGGCACTGGGCAGGCCCTGAAACGCACACTCGTGAAGGAAACTGACTGCTATTATATTACAGTCCAAAAAGTTTTGTTTTTTTTTAAATGCAAGCTATTGGGACACCAGTGAGTGAGTGGTGGCACCGGGCAGGCCCTGAAACGCACACTCGTGAAGGAAACTGACTGCTATTATATTACAGTCCAAAAAGTTTTTTGTTTTTTTTTAAATGCAAGCTATAGGGACACCAGTGAGTGAGTGGTGGCACTGGGCAGGCCCTGAAACGCACACTAGTGAAGGAAACTGACTGCGTGAGTCAGGGGATGGATCCAGTGCTACCTAGTGGCAAGCAGGAGCAGGACAGCCGGTATCAATCAGTTGGCTGGGGCAGCTATGCAGAGACTACCCACATGTCCCATTAAGATGCCGGTCCAGCAGCTCAGGTAGTCACGATGCGTGGCCTCTGGACTCTCTGAGGTAAGGCTGGTGGTCTTGCCAGATCAGGCAGGTAAAATTTGATCGGGTCTCGCCAGCAGAGATGCAATGTGGGCAGCGAGATTACCAATTCCAGACCACCACGGGACCCTCCTGAGTGTTCACGGACAGGCCTGTTGGGAACAGCCACAGGTACCTGATGTCTTTAGACTGCAGGGTGCGGGTTAGAGGCCAGGGCATTCATCTATAGTGCAGTATGGCTGGGAACAGGTCCGGGTACAGCTGGAGGTCGGCCTGCTTGTACGTAAGCATGTCGGCCTCCCTTGCAGCCCGCAGGATGAATTCCTTGACCTGGAATTCCTCCAAGCAACATACCACATCCTGTGGCAGTGCTTTAGGGGGACCCATTGGGCGGAGAGCGTGGTGGGCCCAGAGGAATGTTATGGGCGAGGTGGCGTCCCTTTGTAGCAGGTTGTTGAAGATCTCCTGAATGATGGATTGCAGGTGAGCCGGGTCATTTTGGATCTCAGGGAGGCCCAGCAGCCAGATTATTCCGCCTTCCTCTATTGTCTAAATCCTTGATGTGCAGAGCCAGGCCCCATAGGTAGTCGGTATGATGCCCCAAGTCCTCCAAACACTTAACAAAACAAAAACTTTGAAAACTGTATATCGTTAAGCTGGTCCTTTTCCAGACCATGATCTCCAAAGAACGGACTGTTTATCCTGCAAACACTTAAAAAAAGTTTTTTAACAACTGTATATTGGTAAACAGTCTGACACTAGGATGAATGAAAAATTCCAGCCAAGAACCAATGTTCTATTTTCCACTTAAAAGTACCTCTACAGTTCCTAGCAGTACTAGGTTACTCGAAAGTAAGTCTTAATGTAGTGGTTGTATTCTCCACTCCACTCTCACCTTCCAATTCTGCTACTGTTCCACCCTGTCTGTTACTATCCTTCAAGTTCCTCTTTCGATTGTGTCATTATACTCCATCTCTTCTATGTAACAAGTTTATATGAGAAGGGTTGTCACCAACCTATTCTTCCTGACAACATTTGAAATAGTTTGTCTTTAACCCTTTATATTCTGCCAGGCCATTCTTCCACCCATATTTTCAAGACTTTTCCCATGATTCACCTACCCTATCTCATTCTGTCAGACTCTCCCTCAAATTCTACAGCGTTGGAATACTCATCTATTAAAAAAACACTGTAAAGTTAAAAATAAATATATATTTTTTTCATTGTTAAAGGGTTTCTTTTTTCATATACATCACTATTTGTGAAAAAAAAAAACGGAAGTTAAAAAAAATTAGCCTCTTCGATTTCTTGTAAATGCAAATTTTTAACCAAATGTAACCATTGTCATTTCTGTAAAATGGCAATGTTTTTATTTGTCTGAGAAAAGGATCATGCATTAGAAATACTATATTAAGATGTAGTGGTTTTGGTGCTTAGAGCATCACTTTTAGAGGCATTTAACATGTCCCTTCTTCTATTCACCCATATAGATTACTACAGCTGCATGTTTGTACCAGGACTGACTTGAGATAAGGTGCACCACATACTGCATGATGTCTGTCAAACTGTGCATTTCAGAGAATATTGCATGGATTACACATACCCACCATGCAGTCCTATATGTCATGATGAAAGTTCTCATAGATGAACTGAAACATCGACCATTGTTTTTTGGATTCATGTATGAAAAGGAAGATAAACATTTTTTAATGACCTTAAATGCTAGCATAAATTTGGACTATTATATAAAGTGTTGGTGTTAGTTAACCTACTTAAACCCTGGTAACCCCTGCTTACCTGTCGTCACCTATTTCGGAAGTTCCTGTTTCCTTATCCGGTTCGCTCAGACCTCTGACGTAATTCTGCTCTCCGACAAACCTACACAAATCGAGCATTCTTAAAAAATCTTTTGGTTTATTTTGTGAGTATTAAACATATGTACGCGGTCCCTTCGGCAAGTCACAACTAAAACTATAAGTAGTTCGGTAATATGAACGCTACTTATTTAATTTGTATATCTAGTTAATTTGCAATTAATTTGTATGTAATTAGAAGTTCATTTGAAATAATGTGTTTCGTGCGTAAGTCCTTTGTTCGGCTGATGAAACCCCTCATGTTGCTTTCATACACTTACGAATGTCAGTTTGTTCCCAGCATACGTGGGATTCATATTAACTTCATAAGTGTTCGTTATATTCCATTCATACTTAGTTACAGTTTCAGTTTTCCATCAGTGACTTAAACGTTCGCATAAATCATTAGTATGAGTTTTTTCTGTTCTGGTAATTAAATGACTGTTTTAAACTGTTCGTGCAATTTCTAAGCTTTCACATGTACATATCATTTGTTGATTATTATTTTTTCCTCTTCCTGCTCACAGTGTATTAAATACGCGCATAAATGTTAGCTCAGGTTAAAAAAATTACGTTTTTTTTTCCTTTCTCTCTCTCTTTTCCTTTCTTCTCTTCCTCTCTTATCTCTAAAATAAAATGATTATAGGTGTTTTGGTACTACGCGGTCCAGTTTATAAATTTTAGAGTTCAGATAAACATAAATAGGTAGGTTACAAGTTCATAACAAAAGCTAAAGAATATTAAAATATGTTTTCCTGCTTTTTTTTTCTTTCCTCCAAACATATTATGTTTAGGGATTAATACACCTCCCAAGGGCAAGTTTAAGCTTTACCATTACAACCTAATCACCTAATTCTGGCTAGTAATTTCTTTACATTCTTATGGAAAGTTTGTTTTTTTTCTCTCCACTTTCAATCTCCTCCCTTTGGTTGATTCAATTCTTACATAATCTAAACATAATCTCACATTTCAGTGACTATAATTTACTTCTCGGAATACAGAGGTTATAACTCATCCAATAAAATAAAATAATATTATATGGTACGTGTGGGTCGTCTTGTGTTCTGTCATGATCTGTAAATCCTTATATAATTTTACTTAATACTGTTCAAAAGAAATTTAATTTTAATATTTAATTTTCTGTTTGGGTCTAGAACAATAAAACATCACAAATAATTAAATACATTCTAAAAAAAAAAAACATTTTACAACCCCTTGTAAGTTATGAAGTAACTGTCAAGAATTCTTGCCAACTAGGTAAAAAGGCTTCATAGGCTTCTTCATAGGCTTAGTTATGTGATCCCGCAAGGCCAACTCCCAACCTCACACTCGGAGGTCCAAGCCCAATGGCCCAATGCATAGTTAGTGCCTTGCATTGTGTTATAGTCAGGGCCTCACCTGTTATGGCCAATCTATCTTAAATTTTGTAAATGTCACCAAGAGGCCATCACCCCACCACTTATGTCTGTGGCATAAAAAAAAGCCCCTATGAACCAAATCATAGATAGAGCCTCTCAAGCCGCTTGGCAATTACCCCCACCTCTCACCAAATTAATTAAAGTAATATATTTCCGCCTCTTGGCACTAGACTCGTGAGCTGGTTTACTTTTTACCTATCATGATAATATCAATAACCAAGTTATTTCCTTTACACCCATAGTATGTCTAACGCTTCGCTTCAAGGAGACGACATGTCTCTTACCAGCACCCCTACCAAATCTAATTCCTCTATGTGGCAGACTGTTGTAGCAAGCCCAGTTTTAAGCTACAGATCATGGACAATTCCTATAATCACTGCAGAACTTAAAAGAAGGAACATTCCCTTTTCAATTACAGCCAGGAAAGCTGAACTGTTTCGTTTACGAAAGACCTGGGATATAATCGAAAACAGGTCTTACATGTTTGGCGATTCATCCGTGGTAATGAAGACTAGAGACCCCAGACTTAACAAGACACTAAATATTTGTTTTAGCTTTTGGTTCATTTAGAGACATGATTTGCTCCTCATTTCCCCATCATAGAGAGGAACTTGATTTACACATGCACAAACTGGTTTACCTACTCCTTTTCAACAAAATCTGCCGCTTCACTGGCCCAGTTTAATACCCATACTGACTTGAGTCAATTAGACACAGAATTGTTAACGCTTACATTTTGCGGGACTTAAAACACCAGCAAAGAGATTGTCAATGGATTTCTGATTGGGCCCTTTACTATACCACCCTTCTCATCTTGGAGAACGAATCCCCTAGGAATAGCCACAGGGTAGTTAATAACAAAAAGAGACTCATTGATTTTTCAGCCCCTCACTCTTTTTCTACCCCTAGTTTAAATGCATTAACACCAACAGAAGACTTCTCATTACAAGATGCTGAGATAAATGATGATTCTATACAAGCTATAATTAACATCGGTAAGGCAGATTGGTTAAGCAAAACAGACATCACAAATGCATTTCAACTACTTCCAATACATCAATCATTCTGGCATCTGCATGGTGTTAAGTGGGAAGAACAATACTACTTTGCTTCAAGACTAAGCTTTGGTTCCAAAAGTAGCCCGAAACTCGTTGATATTTTCAACAAGACTTTAACCTGGCTCCTACTTAACAAACGCAGATGTTCACTTGTAATACACTACCTTGACAATTTTCTCTTGATTGAACCACACTACACACCAATCAGCCTACAACACACTCTCATTATTCATTTGGGAATTCCTGTAGCCGCAGACAAAACAGAAGGTCCCAGCACTGAAATAGCTTTCCTGGGTATTACACTAAATTTAGAATCTATGCAAGCTAGCTTGCCTCAGGAAAAAGTAGATAGGATCCTGACATATATTGAAGCCTGCACCACTTGTGGGTCTTGCACTAGAAAGTAATTGCAGTCAATATTAGGTTCACTTAACTTTGCAATGAGGATTATTCTTCAAGGGTTTTTATCTCTAGACGGACTACCAGATGACGACTCTAGAACTAATTTAGACGAACCCGCTAGGGCTAAAAATGTGGCATCTTTTTTTTATCCTAATGGAATGGCAAAACCTTATTTGTTTCACCTATATCAGACCCCAGCAATATGGACTGACGCAGCAGGAGTCATAGGTTATGTCGCTATATTCGGTGATGATTGGGTACAAGATACTTGGCCACCAGAAACCTCCATTCTAGAAAATGTTAATAAAACCTCAGCACTGTTTGAAATTTTTCCCATTGTAGTAGCAGCTCACACATGAGGCAATGAATGTAAAGGAAAAGCAGTCGCTTGCTATAATGAATTTATTAAGGAAACTTACCTGGTTAGCAGCTAAACTAACGTTCTTTATATATTGTGTTCTGAACAATGCAGCTGAAGCTTTATCACATTCTAATTTACTGGAATTTTTCAGACTCCATCTCACAGCGAACCTTCAGCCCAGAGAACCTCCACAGTTCAAAGACTTAATCATGCTTTAACTTTGTTATTAAGTCAGAGTATATCTGACAGGTTTGTCTACTACCACGAAAAAAGCTTACGCTAGGACATATTGTGTGTTTAAGAAATTTGTGTGTGACTTCAATGTAATAAATGTATGTTCAGTTGAAACCATGGTAGCTTTCACAACGTTTTGCCATAGCTCTTTGAAGTTAGCATATAATACAATCAAACTATACTTAACAGGAATACAACATTACATGTTAACACTATACCCCAATAAAAATCCAATTTTATCTTTATATCTGGTTAAAAGTGTGCTAAAAGGTATTCAGAGATTAAAAATTCAAAAACCACCTAAGACTCCCCATAGACAGTAACATCTTCAGAAAAATCTCTGAACTATATGAGATTTATTTGAGATTTGAGACTATTAAAAGACCTTTCAATAACCCTACCAATTTAGTAATTAAGTTGGCCACGTATTTAGCATTCTACGGTTTCTTGACACCAAAAGAATTTTCTGTTGAAAAAATATCCGACTTTAAGTCATGCCTTCAGCAACATTTTTAAAGAAAGTGAGCAACCATTATTTAATGTCGATCCCTCATACTAAAATGTGCCAGATCAGACCCCCAGTAGAATTTCCATACTATTCTACTTTTTCTAAATGGTGCCCAGTACGAGTTTTGGACACCTAAAAAAAAAATCAGGTTATCAAAAATCCCGATTACCCCTTACTATCGCTACAAGGAAACTACTTACCACTAAACAATTCATGCTATATATTTGCACAATAATACTTAGATTAGGCCTCAATCATGCCTAATACTCAGGTCATTTATTCCATATTGGGGCAGCCACAGCAGCTTCTAGCAACCATATTCCAACACACAAATTTGGGACACTGGAAATCCTCTGCATACAACAGGTACATTCCAAACCCAGACAAAGAAATTAGACTTGCTCTTTATAATATGATTACATAATTGTTATTTGTGGAGAGAATAAATAAACTTGTTTTCATATTTATGCCCTCTTTATTGCAGGTCTAACTGTCACTGCAAGGGTGCATAATTTATTATTTCACTATGGAATTTTGCTATTTATTATAACTTGTGCAGTGCATCAATAATTGGACTCCTGGCTAGAGGACAAATTTCAGAGAGAAATTGCTCTTTCGATCAAAAGGGGCTTCTGCAAGGTGTGAAACATATTGCCCTTTTTGATCTATCAAGGTTCTGCAATGTGAGACATTTTACACTTAAGCTGTCTGCATGACTAGTTTCAATGTAAACTAACTGACTTTGAACATATGGCTGGAAACTCTCAATTGATAGTTCAATCCTTTGATATGGTAATTGTATTAGTTTCATGAAGACCCTTCCTTGTGTTCCACTATTATATCCAAGAGAAACATTAATACTTACCCACAGGTTAATAATTAAGCCCTTATTTGTATTATATTTGGAATGGGACAAGCCCAATCTCTTAATAAAGCCTAAACACGAGTTGCACAACTTAAACCGTGTTGCAGGAATTGTGATGTCCATCCTCTTGGATCGTGGGTGGGGCGTGCAACATGTCTATGGAATGGGAAAATAATAACAAATTTGTAGATGCAATTATTATTTTGGTGGCAGGTCCATAAAAGAAGATAGAGCCAAATGCTTCCATTTGGATTGATGGCGGTCTAGAACAAAGGAGGTGGTCACTTATTATTTCTGTAGGTACGCCTTAACTCCACCCCTGGGCAAGACTTGCTAATCTACAGGGTATATATCCAATGATTTGTGATAGAATTAGAGACCCCCTGGGCAGAAAACCTAAGTGAGTAATTAGGACTTCTGTATTTTATCCTTTTTGTTTTTATCTGTTGTTGGTGAAAATAATTCGTTTATCATATATTTTTATATGCACTACTGTGACTATTTTTGCTCGTAATAAATATTCATTTAGTAAGTTCTGCCGTTGTCTGGTTAAGAATCACGTTACCTGAAGAGACTAACTAGTATTTTTGCAATTCTTTAAATATTGTGCTAAGTAATATTTGGTGGGTTTTATTATTGATTTACCTGGGGGACCAAGGCACCCCATTTATAAATTGTCTTGGTGGTGGCAGTGTTAAAATAGTAATAGTTATATTATTATGTTTAAAGGACCACTATAGTGCCAGGAAAACATACTCGTTTTCCTGGCACTATAGTGCCCTGAGGGTGCCCCCACCCTCAGGGACCCCCTCCCACCCGGCTCTGGAAGGGGGAAAGGGGTAAAAACGTACCTTTTTCCAGCGCTGGGCGGAGAGCTCTCTGCCTCCTCTCCGCCTCCGTTACGCCCCGCCGGCTGAATGCGCACGCGCGGCAAGAGCTGCGCGCGCATTCAGCCGGTCACATAGGAAAGCATTTATAATGCTTTCCTATGGAAGCTGGCGTGCTCTCACTGTGATTTTCACAGTGGGAAGCACGCAAGCGCCTCTAGTGGCTGTCAATGAGACAGCCACTAGAGGATTAGGGGGAAGGCTTAACCCATTCATAATTATAGCAGTTTCTCTGAAACTGCTATAATTATGAAAAAATGGGTTAAGCCTAGCTGGACCTGGCACCCAGACCACTTCATTAAGCTGAAGTGGTCTGGGTGCCTAGAGTGGTCCTTTAAGTGTGAGTGGTGTTAAAAGGGGGATTTTGTCATTATTTCTGGTCTAGTGCAGACAAATAGTGAACTTTAACCCTTTCACCACCACAACTACGTCACGCACACTCTTGGAGTAGGTCTAACTGTGGATGAAAACCCCTTCCACCTGTCGGTTTTGGCACACCTAAACCTATTTACATTCTTATCGAATTACATACATTTTAATTATACGGCTTAATAATATCCCGGACACAAATGAAAGACGTAAGCCTGAAATTGTGGGAGGTGCTAGTTAACCTACTTAAGCTCTGGTAACCCCTGCTTACCTGTTGTCGCCGATTTCAGAAGTCCCCTCTCACTTCACCTTTTATTATTCATATTAATATATCCAGGTTGGCCCACTTTATTGAAGGTCTAATCTCTCATCGGTTTCGGCACACCTCAACTGACTTATGTTCTTATCGAATTACATACATTTTAATTATACTGCTTAAAAATATCCCGGACACAAATATATACATATATATATAGTTGTAATCAAACTTATTCAACCTCCACTGAAAATCAGATTTATTGTCAACATTTACAGACTTTCATGTGTTTGCATGACAATGAGAGAAATCTCAATGTATTTTGGTAAAATATTTTATAAATAAATAAATAAAAGCAATTGAAATAGCTAAACACAACGAAACCTACAAGTGGTTTCCCAAAATTCAAAAATGCAACTTATAATGACTTCTCCAGTCTCAAAATTATTAAACCCCTTCATGGCAATCAGGTAGAGCAGCCTTTTGCTGCATAGCCAGACCAGCATCTTGCAGTGTTCCTGAGGAATCTTAGCCCATTGCTTATGAGCAATGGGATCCAGTTCAATAATATTAATTGGTTTGCTTGCTGCAGCCACCTACTTCAAATCCCACCAGAGATTTTCTGTGAGGTTCAGGTCAGGTGACGGCCACTGTAGAATTTTTCAGGACTTTTTTTCTTTTTCTGCAACCAGACCTTGGTGGAATTCGAGGTATGCTTAGGATCATTGTCCTCTTGGAAGGTCTAATGACACCTAAACTTCAGTTTCCTCACAGATGGATTGATGTTATCTCCTAGGATTCCTTGATACTTCAATGAATCCATCTTGCCTTCCACACACTGCAGGTTTACAGTGCCAGATGATGCAATGCAGCCCCAGATAATCACTGAGCTACCACCATGCTTAATTTTAGGCACAGTGTTGTTTTCATTCTATGCTTCATTTGCCTTCCTCCAGAAGACTTCAAGTTTTGTTTCATTGCTCCACAGAACAAAATCTCTATATGTCTGTAGCATATTAATATGATTTTGAACATGTCACTCGCGGGTTTTTCACAACCTTCCTTCCCAGAAATCTGGTTGTAGCCATTTGATAGCTTCATTTTTCTGCCCTGTCCAGGTAGTGTAAACACTATTCCTTCAAAATTGAACTATCGAACTATGCTTCCAGTGACCATTTCTTTTGACATATTTCTAACATGCAGTCAAATGTTACACTCAACAAAACCCTAGCCAGTTCAGGTATTTTAAGTGTTTCTAGCTCAAGAATACCTGGTGCAACTAAGGAATCCTTGATTAGTTGCATCAGGTGTGGACAGCTGTTTTGTTGTTTATGCAACTCATCAGCATGAGGTTGGTTACTATGGAGGCTTGGAGTTACTTGAAAAGTACATTCCAAAGAGTAGTGGTGGGGAAAAAGGTGTGGATGAAAACCCCTTCCACCTGAAGTAAGTGGAAAGTTAATACATTGCTAAACACAAATACACACACCAGTCAAGCCATAAGACATGGTTTTCCCACAGAAATCTCACTTTAGCCTCCATAGCAAGTCAGTAACCAACCTCATGCTGATGAGTTGCATAAACAATTAAACAGCTGTCTATGAGTGGCTCACTGGCTTTGCTCCTGTTCCTGAGTTGTATTTCAAACAGCAGACACAAACTCCAAGGAATCCGTGTATAAAGTGGAATTATGAGGCAAAAAATGTGGTTCTTTGTTGAGCTCATTTGCATATGCCTACCCAGTATCCCTTGCAGTAGTGAGAGCGCTGTTAAAGTGAGATTTCTGTGGGAAAAGTAAGTTTTATGGCTTGACTGGTGTGTGTATTTGTGTTTTGCAATATATATATGTATGTACAGGGAGTGCAGAATTATTAGGCAAGTTGTATTTTTGAGGATTAATTTTATTATTGAACAACAACCATGTTCTCAATGAACCCAAAAAACTCATTAATATCAAAGCTGAATATTTTTGGAAGTAGTTTTTAGTTTGTTTTTAGTTATAGCTATGTTAGGGGGATATCTGTGTGTGCAGGTGACTATTACTGTGCATAATTATTAGGCAACTTAACAAAAAACAAATATATACCCATTTCAATTATTTATTATTACCAGTGAAACCAATATAACATCTCAACATTCACAAATATACATTTCTGACATTCAAAAACAAAACAAAAACAAATCAGTGACCAATATAGCCACCTTTCTTTGCAAGGACACTCAAAAGCCTGCCATCCATGGATTCTGTCAGTGTTTTGATCTGTTCACCATCAACATTGCGTGCAGCAGCAACCACAGCCTCCCAGACACTGTTCAGAGAGGTGTACTGTTTTCCCTCCTTGTAAATCTCACATTTGATGATGGACCACAGGTTCTCAATGGGGTTCAGATCAGGTGAACAAGGAGGCCATGTCATTAGATTTTCTTCTTTTATACCCTTTCTTGCCAGCCATGCTGTGGAGTACTTGGACGCGTGTGATGGAGCATTGTCCTGCATGAAAATCATGTTTTTCTTGAAGGATGCAGACTTCTTCCTGTACCACTGCTTGAAGAAGGTGTCTTCCAGGAACTGGCAGTAGGACTGGGAGTTGAGCTTGACTCCATCCTCAACCCGAAAAGGCCCCACAAGCTCATCTTTGATGATACCAGCCCAAACCAGTACTCCACCTCCACCTTGCTGGCGTCTGAGTCGGACTGGAGCTCTCTGCCCTTTACCAATCCAGCCACGGGCCCATCCATCTGGCCCATCAAGACTCACTCTCATTTCATCAGTCCATAAAACCTTAGAAAAATCAGTCTTGAGATATTTCTTGGCCCAGTCTTGACGTTTCAGCTTGTGTGTCTTGTTCAGTGGTGGTCGTCTTTCAGCCTTTCTTACCTTGGCCATGTCTCTGAGTATTGCACACCTTGTGCTTTTGGGCACTCCAGTGATCTTGCAGCTCTGAAATATGGCCAAACTGGTGGCAAGTGGCATCGTGGCAGCTGCACGCTTGACTTTTCTCAGTTCATGGGCAGTTATTTTGCGCCTTGGTTTTTCCACACGCTTCTTGCGACCCTGTTGACTATTTTGAATGAAACGCTTGATTGTTCGATGATCACGCTTCAGAAGCTTTGCAATTTTAAGAGTGCTGCATCCCTCTGCAAGATATCTCACTATTTTTGACTTTTCTGAGCCTGTCAAGTCCTTCTTTTGACCCATTTTGCCAAAGGAAAGGAAGTTGCCTAATAATTATGCACACCTGATATAGGGTGTTGATGTCATTAGACCACACCCTTCTCATTACAGAGATGCACATCACCTAATATGCTTAATTGGTAGTAGGCTTTCGAGCCTATACAGCTTGGAGTAAGACAACATGCATAAAGAGGATGATGTGGTCAAAATACTAATTTGCCTAATAATTCCGCACTCCCTGTATGTATTTATTTATTTATAATGGAACAAACAACTTTATACACAAATATTATTTCTTTGCTTATTTTTTAACAACCTATATTTATATCCATGTTCTTGGAATGTTTTCACTTTGTTTTTATACTTCACATTTGAATAACTCATCTAGTGTATTGTATAATTTCTGTACAAACAAATTGCATTGTTTGAATATAAAAGAACATTTCTTTCTTCTTTTTCAAGATATTATATAAACTAGACGATAGCACCAGAAAATATTTCATTGTTATATTTTTTGTTGCATAAAACAATTACACATTTACTTACACATCTAAAAATCTCAGTGCAATGCTTCCTAGACAAGGTTCATTGCAACAAATATAAAACAAATGGATTATTCTTTACAAAACAGAAACAAGACCCCTACCTAAAAGGATGATGATAATTGAGTTTGAAGTGGAAGTTAATTACAGAATGTAGACAGTTTTGTTTAACTGAACTAAACATATGACTTTGTGCACATTGATAATTTCAAGTAGAACAGTACTGTTTTAAAGGGGACTAATTTGAAGTAATCACTTTTTTTTCCAAGCTGAGAACTCAAGCATAATGATGCATTTTTGGCTGAATGCATAATTAGCTCAAATTTAAACAATTAGGCATGTTTTCTTATTTCACAAGTCATCTGGTGCAGAAAACTACTAATACTTTTAGATTTTCATTTTTTTCTGTTTTTAGTAAAGAATCACACAGCTAAATTTTAGAGCACTTGGCATAAAGCTAACAGATTAATTCACTAAAGTTAGAATTCAAAGTGAATTCAAAGTAAATTTCAAATTTAATGCCTAAATAGTTAAACTGCAAGCACAGTTAAAGTAGAGAATTTTCCAGTCCAGCTATTTGGGTTTTAAGTTTGAAATTCATTTTCAATTCACTTTAGTTAATAACCCTGTAAAAAAACAATAATCGGAGACAGCAAGAGAGGATATGGAGTTGAATAAAGGTGAAATGAGAGTAGCAATACCAGGTTGTTGTTTATAGTACTTAACTGATGTATTATTATTTAGGTCCATCAGTGATATCTAACTAAACATGCCTATCCCACAGTCATCTTTTAGGACTTGATGTTTCCATCAATGATATATCTCATCATCCCTTGCAAAAGTCCACCATATCCACATAAAATACCATTGACCTTAATATTACTCATCAGCTCTACAGTTGTGCTCAAACGTTTGCAAACCCTAGCAGAAATTGTGAAATTTTGGCATTGGTTTTGAAAATATGACTGTTAATGCAAAAAAAAAAAAAAATATCGAAGGATAGTGATCATATGAAGCCATTTATTATCACATAGTTGTTTGGCTCCTTTTCAGATCGTAATGATAACAGAAGTCACTCAAAAGTTCACATACCCATGAATGTTTCGTCTTGTTACAGACACACAAGGTAACACACACAGGTTAAAATGGCAATTAAAGGTTAATTTTCCACACCTGTGTCTTTTTAAATTGCTCTTAGTGTCTGTGTATAAATAGTCAATTAGTTTGTTAGCTCTTACATGGATATACTGTGCAGTCTTAAAAGTGAACCATTGGGAGCAAAAAAGAACTGTCCAATGACCTGCATAACAAGGTAATGGGACTTTATAAAGATAGAAAAGGATATAAAAAGATATCCAAAGCCTTAAAAAATGTCAGTCAATACTGTTCAATCATTATTAAGAAGTGGAAAATGCGGGATCTCTTCGTACCAAGCCAAGGTCAGGTAAACCAAGAAAATTTCAGCCACAACGGTATGTTTGAGATACAAAGAAAAACCCACAGGTGACCTCAGAAGAAACACAGTCTGCTCTGGAAAAAGACGGTGGGGTCATTTCAAGGAGCATAAAACAAAGATACTTGAACAAAAATAAGCTGCACTGTCGAGTTTCCAGAAAGAAGCCTTTACTGCTCCATTGCCACTAAAAAGTCCAGTTACAATAAGCCCGACAACACATTGTAATGCCTCACAGCTTCTAGCACACTGTAATGTTGAGTTACAAGACCAAATTAGAGCTTTATGGTCACAACCATAAGCACTATGTTTGGAGAGGGGTCAACAAGGCCTATAGTGAAAAGAATACCATCTCAACTGTAAAGCATGGTGGTGGCTCACTGATGTTTTGAGGGTGTGTGAGCTCTAAAGGCACAAGGAATTGATTGCAAAATGAATGCAGCATGTTAGAAAATACTGGCAGATAGTGATGTAACGAACTGTTCGCTGGCGAATAGTTCCCGGCGAACATAGCGTGTTCGCGTTCGCCACCGCGGGCGAACACATGCGCGGTTCAATCCGCCCCCTATTCGTCATCATTGAGCAAACTTTGACCCTGTGCCTCACGGTCAGCAGACACATTCCAGCAAATTAGCAGCAGACCCTCCCTTCCAGACCCTCCCAACTCCCTCCCAGCATCCATTTTAAATTCATTCTGAAGCTGCATGCTTAGTGAGAGGAGGGAAAGTGTAGCTGCTGCTCATTAGATAGGGAAATTGATAGCTAGGCTAGGGTATTCAGTGTCCACTACAGTCCTGAAGGACTCATCTGATCTCTGCTGTAAGGACAGCACCCCAAAAAGCCCTTTTTAGGGCTAGAACATAAGTCTGCTTTTTTTTTCTTCTGTGTAATCTAATTGCAGTTGCCTGCCTGCCAGCTTCTGTGTCAGGCTCACAGTGGATACTGTGCCCATTTGCCCAGTCAGTGCCACCACTCATATCTGGTGTCACAATAGCTTAAGCTTGACATTTAAAAAGAAAAAAAAAATGTTTTCACTGTAATAGATTGAATAGCAGTTAGTTGTCTGCAAGCGTCTGGGTGTCAGGCCTCCTTCAGCGTGTGCTCTGCAGACCTCTGCCCGTGTACTTTGCCACTCATATCTGGTGTCTCTATAGCGTGCTTTTACAAAGAAAAAAAGTTTTTCAGTGTAAGCTAATAGCAGTCAGTGTCCTTAAAGCGGGTGTCAGGCCTCCTTCAGCATGTGCTCTGCAGACCTCTGCCCGTGTACTTTGCCACTCATATCTGGTGTCTCTATAGCGTGCTTTTACAAAAAAAAAAGTTTTTCAGTGTAAGTTAATAGCAGTCAGTGTCCTTAAAGCGGGTGTCAGGCCTCTTTCAGCGTGTGATCTGCAGACCTCTGCCCGTGTACTTTGCCACTCATATCTGGTGTCTCTATAGCGTGCTTTTACAAAGAAAAAAGGTTTTTCAGTGTAAGCTAATAGCAGTCAGTGTCCTTAAAGCGGGTGTCAGGCCTCCTTCAGCGTGTGCTCTGCAGACCTCTGCCCGTGTACTTTGCCACTCATATCTGGTGTCTCTATAGCGTGCTTTTACAAAGAAAAAAGTTTTTCAGTGTAAGCTAATAGCAGTCAGTGTCCTTAAAGCAGGTGTCAGGCCTCCTTCAGCATGTGCTCTACAGACCTCTGCCCGTGTACTTTGCCACTCATATCTGGTGTCTCTATAGCGTGCTTTTACAAAGAAAAAAGTTTTTCAGTGTAAGCTAATAGCAGTCAGTGTCCTTAAAGCGGGTGTCAGGCCTCCTTCAGCGTGTGCTCTGCAGACCTCTGCCCGTGTACTTTGCCACTCATATCTGGTGTCTCTATAGCGTGCTTTTACAAAGAAAAAAAGTTTTTCAGTGTAAGCTAATAGCAGTCAGTGTCCTTAAAGCGGGTGTCAGGCCTTCAGCGTGTGCTCTGCAGACCTCTGCCAGTGTACTTTGCCACTCATATCTGGTGTCACAATAGCGTGCATTTAAAACCAAAAAACTTTTTTCACTGTTATAGATTGAATAGCAGTTAGTTGTCTCAAAGCGGGTGTGTCAGGCTCACAGTGGATACTGTGCCCAGTGCCACCACTCACTCACTGGTGTCACAATAGCTTGCATTTAAAAACAAAAAACTTTTTTCACTGTTATAGATTGAATAGCAGTTAGTTGTCTCAAAGCGGGTGTGTCAGCCCTACAGCGTGTACTCTGCCAGTTTACAGTGCCACTCATATCTGGTGTCACAATAGCTTGCATTTAAAAACAAAAAACTTATTTCACTGTTTTAGATTGAATAGCAGTTAGTTGTCTCAAAGCGGGTGTGTCAGCACTACAGCGTGTACTCTGCCAGTATACAGTGCCACTCATATCTGGTGTCATAATAGCTTGCATTTAAAAACAAAAAGCTTTTTTCACTGTTATAGATTGAATAGCAGTTAGTTGTCTGCCAGCGGGTGTGTCAGGCTCACAGTGGATACTGTGCCCAGTACCACCACTCACTCACTGGTACCCGGACGAAATTTATTTTCACAAAAGGCAATCCCCAACCTGTACTCGATTGTGCAAAAGGAAATAATGGCATGTCTGGCACACAGTGTTGGGGCAAGGGTCCATCTGACCACTGATACCTGGTCTGCAAAGCATGGTCAGGGCAGGTATATCACCTACACTGCGCATTGGGCAAACCTGCTGATGGCTGCCAAGCATGGAATGCGTGGCTCTGCAGAGGAGTTGGTGACACCGCCACGACTTGCAGGCAGGCCTGCTGCCACCTCCTCTACTCCTCCTACTCCATCCTCTTCCATAACCTCCTCGGCTGAGTCATCTTCTGCTGCTGCGTCTTGCTCCACATCAACGGATAGGGGACGTAACAGGGATTAAACTGATTAGAATAGTACTACTTAACATACCACTCCTATCTGGTGGCACATTAGATTGCACGCGCAGTGCCCCAAATTTGAAGAAGGAGGACCGACCAAGCATCTTTTTCCATCTCCCGGTTCCTAAAATCGATGCCATATACATGTCCCCTGATAGGGGACGTAACAGGGATTAAACTGATAAGAATAGTACTACTTAACACACCACTCCTATCTGGTGGCACATTAGATTGCACGCGCAGTGCCCCAAATTTGTTGTGATCTGTGAGTAAGGTAAACGGTTGTCCATACAAGTAAGGTTGCAGCTTTTTGAGGGCCCACACCACCGCCAGGCACTCCTTTTCAATGGCAGTGTATCTACTTCCCTGGGCAAAAGTTTCCGGCTTAGATAAGCCCCGGGTTGCTCGCCGCCATCTGCTCCGACTTGGCTCAGTACTGCTCCCAATCCAAACATAGAAGCGTCTGTATGGACGAGAAAGCGTTTAGTTGGATCAGGAGCAGAAAGTACAGGTGATTTAATGAGCGCCGTCTTGAGCTGTTGGAAGGCCTGTTCACACTCTGGGGCCCATACTACTATCTTGGGGAGGTTTTTACGCGTTCCTATATGGCACTTACTGGGCTTTAGGGTCAGTCCGGCCTCCCTAATCCGGTCTAGTACGGCTCCTATGTGGGTCAGGTGTTCGGGCCAGGAGCAGCTAAAAATGGCTATATCATCCAAGTAGGCGCAGGCATACTCCTGAAACCCATCCAGTAGCCGATCTACCATCCTCTGAAAGTTAGCCGGGGCATTCTTCATCCCGAATGGCATGACCTTAAACTGATACAGAAAAGATTTCAGACTTAATGGGTGTTACCACCCCTTAGGTCTTCTATCTTTAAGAGTGCAGCGCTGTATAATATGTGAAAACACAGTGAATTACCTGTGATTCTAAGACAATTATCCTTGATATTCTCCAATGTAATATACATACAAAAGAAAACAAAAATATATACAGATAATTGTGCAGTATATCTAATACTTTGGTGAAGAGTTTAGTGAGTAACAGATATATCTACACTCACATTTTTTAGAGCCTTTTCAAGTGAATTAGGCTCTAAACTTCCGTGCGTCTGTGTCTTTAAGGGTAGATCACACGACCCCTCTCTCCAGGTTAAGTGTATATTTTCCTCTCCCCAGCGTATATAAAAGACACAGAATTATCCAACTAAGTGTAGCATCCTTTGTAATATTTTCATACACTTAAATAATAAATTAAAGTGCTCACCTTATTTAGAGCCTTTTGGTAACTGGCTCTAAGTATATAGGCCTAGTGTCAATTTATGGGGTGACACTGCCCCTTCCCTGGAATCACTGGTATCAGTAATCGTCTAGCGGCCCTGCGAATCACAGGTAATTCACTGTGTTTTCACATATTATACAGCGCTGCACTCTTAAAGATAGAAGACCTAAGGGGTGGTAACACCCATTAAGTCTGAAATCTTTTCTGTCTCTTGGTGTTTATCTTTGTATGGTGGGTTTTTAGGAGTACCCATAGAGTGTATACAGCAGCTATACTACACTGTTCATATTTACCACTCAGCGCCACATATTCCACACCTATTGTTAATATATTTAAACTGATACAGGCCAAACGAGGTGACAAATGCCGACTTGTGGATGGCGTCCTCGGCTAATGGAATTTGCCAGTACCCCTTGCACAGATCTATTGTGGTGAGGTACTGGCCTCTGGCCATTTTGTCTAGGAGCTCGTCTATCCGGGGCATAGGGTAGGCGTCTGAGGTTGTTTTATCGTTTAGCCTCCGGTAGTCTACACAGAAACGGGTCGTGCCGTCCCGTTTCGGTACTAGTACTACCGGGGAGGCCCAGGGGCTGTCAGAGTGTTCTATCACCCCTAACTGCATCATTTCCTCAATTTCTTTCCGAATATTTTCTTTAACTGCTTCGGGTATGCGATAGGCGGTTTGGCGAAGGGGGGTCTGGTCTAGGGTTTCAACTTTGTGAGTGGTTAACGGACTGTACCCAGGTAGGTTGGAAAACGTGGCCCCCTTGTCCTGGATTAGTCTTTGGACCTGGGTTCGCTCCTGGGGGTCTAACCGTTCTCCTAACTGTACTTCTCCCAGGTCTCCGCTCTGGCCCTCTAGGTCTAGGAGATCTGGGAGTGGCAAATTATCATAATCTTCAGTGGCAGGTGCACAGATCGCGGTTACCTCTTCCGTGCGCTCGTGGTATGGCTTGAGCATGTTCACATGGAGCATGCGCTTGCCTCCCGTGCCTGTGACTGCACCGATCACAAAGGTGGTATCACAGACCTGCTCTACCACCTTGTATGGGCCCTGCCAGGAAGCCTGCAGCTTGTCCTTGTGGACAGTGTCAATCCATATCTGCCAAGTGACCCTATGTAGGGGGAACAGTCTCTATTCTGCTCTGTGTCAGTGTGTATCATGGTCTCTGAGGACAGGTGTCAATCCATATCTGCCAAGTGACCCTATGTAGGGGGAACAGTCTCTATTCTGCTCTGTGTCAGTGTGTATCAAGGGCTTTGAGGACAGGTGTCAATCCATATCTGCCAAGCGACCCTATGTAGGGGGAACAGTCTCTATTCTGCTCTGTGTCAGTGTGTATCATTGTCTCTGAGGACAGGTGTCAATCCATATCTGCCAAGTGACCCTATGTAGGAGGAACAGTCTCTATTCTGCTCTGTGTCAGTGTGTATCATGGTCTCTGAGGACAGGTGTCAATCCATATCTGCCAAGTGACCCTATGTAGGGGGAACAGTCTCTATTCTGCTCTGTGTCAGTGTGTATCATGGTCTCTGAGGACAGGTGTCAATCCATATCTGCCAAGTGACCCTATGTAGGGGGAACAGTCTCTATTCTGCTCTGTGTCAGTGTGTATCATGGTCTCTGAGGACAGGTGCCAATCCATATCTGCCAAGTGACCCTATGTAGGGGGAACAGTCCCTATTCTGCTCTGTGTCAGTGTGTATCAGGGACCCTTAGGACAGGTGTCAATCCATATCTGCCAAGTGTAGGGGGAACAGTCCCTATTCTGCTCTGTGTGAGGAGGAGGAACGGGAAATGAGTAGCTCGGCATCCAACCTTGTGCAAATGGGGTCTTTCATGCTGTCGTGCCTGTTGAGGGACCCTCGTATAAAAAGGCTGAAGGAGAACGACCTGTGATGGGTGTCCATGCTACTAGACCCCCGGTATAAGCAGACAGTGGCAGAAATGTTACCGAATTACAAGTCGGAAAGGATGCAGCATTTGCAAAATAAATTAAAAAGTATGCTTTACACAGCGTATAAGGGTGATGTCACAGCACAACGTGAATCTAACAGGGGAAGAGGTGAAAGTCATCCTCCTCCTCCCAAGTCATCTGGCCATATCTGCCAAGTGACCCTATGTAGGGGTAACAGTCCCTATTCTGCTCTGTGTCAGTGTGTATCAGGGGTTCTGAGGACAGGTGTCAATCCATATCTGCCAAGTGACCCTATGTAGGAGGAACAGTCTCTATTCTGCTCTGTGTCAGTGTGTATCAGGGTCTCTGAGGACAGGTGTCAATCCATATCTGCCAAGTGACCCTATGTAGGGGAACAGTCTCTATTCTGCTCTGTGTCAGTGTGTATCATGGTCTCTGAGGACAGGTGTCAATCCATATCTGCCAAGTGACCCTATGTAGGGGGACCAGTCTCTATTCTGCTCTGTGTCCGTGTGCATCAGGGGCTCTGAGGACAGGTGTCAATCCATATGTCAAGGTGTCAGTATGTCATATGTCAGGTGTCAATCCATATTGATTGTGATTTAGGAATGTTAGGTGATTTCTGCCCTTTATGGATTAAAACCAGACTCTGTATCAACTGTGTAATTTTCCATGGGAGTTTTGCCATGGATCCCCCTCCGGCATGCCACAGTCCAGGTGTTAGTCCCCTTGAAACAACTTTTCCATCACTATTGTGGCCAGAAAGAGTCCCTGTGTGTTTTAAAATTCGCCTGCCCATTGAAGTCTATGGCGGTTCGCCCGGTTCGCCGGTTCGCGAACATTTGCGGAAGATTCTTTTGCACAAAGGCTGCGCATGGGACACTTTCCAGAGCATAGAGATAGATAATAAATAAGGACAGATTTCATTTAGCTTGAAATTACGGTTTAAATATGCAAAATGGTGTGAAACAGGTCTTGCAGACATAACTGCTGAAAATATCCAGAAAGATGAACAAAGAAATGAAAGAGAGAGAGGAAGACATACTGTATTATGCTTGGACATCAGAGAACACACACATTCCACTGCTGCTGAGCTTACTTAATTTACTATGTGAAAAAAACAGACCTTGAGAAAGAGCTGGCCGGGTTACTGAGTATTGTATGAGAGAGATTATTTTGACTTCACTGAAGTCTTGTAAAAAAAATTGTTAGGCTAAAGCCAAAGTTCAAATGATTCAGAAGAGTTCAGAGGGCCATGATTTGTTCAAAACGACAGTCATTTTAAGTGACAGTGCACTTGAAATGACTATGTTTATATAGTGAAAAATGTTCTCAACTAGTGAAATAGAATTGTACTTAAGACTTAAAAGGACTAGATACAAATTATTACTCAGGGCAGCTTTTAAAGGTGCCATGATATCTAGTTGAGAGGAGAGGGTGATATTGTAGAAGGAGATTGCAGAGCTAGGGCAGGTGAGGTTTGAGATAGGTAAAAGCAGAGTTTGGAGGTTAGTGGAGAACTGCTCTAAGTCAAGACATTGGAGGTTTCTATAAGCCTAATGAGCCGAGGGTGGTGTCAGTTGGGTCCTGGGTGTGCTTATGTCAAAAGTCAGCAGATGGCGGTCAGATAGAGGAAAATTAATATTGGAGAGATTAGAGGTGGTACAGAGATTGGTAAAGGCGAGACCACGGGTTGCTGAATTAGACCATTGCATGAGGCCAAAGGAAGAGGTTACAGATGAGAGGCATTAGTGCAGTTGGGGTTGTTAATTGGGACATTGAAATACCCAAGTATAGGGGAAGGAGTGCTAGAGGAAATGAAGTGAGGTTGCCAGGAAGAAAAGTGCTCAATAAATAGCTTAGGATGCTCGGGCAGGGGGGAGAGGAGAGAGGGGAGGGGCAGTAGATGATTGCAATTCTTAAAGGAATGGGTATAAATAGGCAAACAGTGTGAACTTCAATGGAAGTAAAGGATAGAGCAGGAGAGATTGGTTGAAAAGTACATTAAGGGCAGAGAAGGATGCCTACACCACCTCCTTTACTGTTGTTTTCTATAAATATGTCAAAACTTTATGCAACTTTTAATATTCTAATGTAATTGATTTCCAAAGGGGCTATTGCCAATTATATTTAAATTCTTAAACGTGTTTAATTAAATATACTGTAATTTAAGTTGTATCATATTATTATTTTAATTACCGAAAGGTTACCTAGTTAACAATTCTAATGACCTCAGCACTAAATATACATGCAGCCACTGCATAAAAACGAACTGCTTAATAATCTCAAATACTGATATTTGCTGTCATGCTTGCTTTTTTTCTTATCTAATATAATTGAACTGTTCCTTAGATCTTTTTTTCTGTGGTTATTGAATGCAAAGGACAACCTCATTATCTCAGTGCAGTGGGTTCTTTCTGAGTACAGATGCAATTGAAGAAGAATAAAGAAGTATGTCTCAATCTCCCATGCAAAGCAGTGGCTCACATTTCCATGACGCAGCACATATCTAAAGTTTTAATCCTGACCTTAGGTGGTACTCCTAAATGTCAATATGCTGTGAAACAAATTATTCATAAAAGTAAATCAATGATATGTATAAGCTGGAAAAAAAGACTAAAATAACTAATTATGGCTGCTTAGCATGTTTTTATAATGTGTGTAGTTCTATATAATTCTATGTAATTATTATATTTTAAACTGCAGTTTCTTCGGCACACATGTTTGAGTAGAGAACAATTTCAATTTGAGATGTTGAGACTTAATGGTAATGCAGATTCTGATAAGAGTACTTATAAGTAGGCCCTGGTAGTGTCATATTCATGGCCCAGGAGAAAGCCTGTAAGAGAAAAGAAGGAAAAGGTTATGCTTGTATAATCAGTAGATTGCAAAAAGTAAACATTGAATTGGAATGACTTGAAACCTGATGGCCAAAATTAGACTAAAATAGCATTATTTTCCATATAAAACAGTTAAGGACCTTGTCTTGAGTTAGCCAATTACAATTTTTACCTGCGCCCGCTCAAACTCCCATTACTCCTGGGCGGCAGCGCAGGACTTGTTTCTTTGTATTTGTATTCACTTTTGTATCACACAGCTAGGTTGCAATGCTGCTGCCCATCCCATGTGTTCCCTATTAAGGGTTAATAAGCATGTACGGATGTATATAAAAAATACCCCTTTCTGTCTCATTAGAGATATTTTTGCCAGAAGCTCAAGGAAGCAAGGCGAATGGTTAGAGGACCCACCTAAGAGGTCTGCCTTGATGTGGCAGGTGGGCATACCCTCTCATGGCCATTGGAGGTAACTAAAAACCTCCAGTTGTTTAAAAATACATAGGGATGTGGAAAGAGCGCAGGTAACTTTTTCTTTGGATTTTACTATATGTATTTTGACTGATGTGTACTATGGTCGTTGCTGCAGCTCAGGAGTAATGGGAGTTCGAGCGCGGGACTTGTTTCTTTGTATTTGCAATTACAATTTTTCTTCACATTTTTTGCAGCAATCATTTGAGCAGCAATCTATTGTCATAGATTCTTCCTTAACATATACGGAGGAGAAATAGTTATTTAAAATTTCTGCCTTTTCCTGGTCTTCAGTAACTAAAACCAATCTCGGTTTTTAGGGTACCTACACTTTCATTTTTTTTTTTTAGAATGTATGTACTTAAAAAATGCTTAGGGGTTGGTTTTGCTCTCTTTGGCTATTATTTTTTCATTTGGAAGTTTAGAGAATCTAATCGACTTTTTGCACACATGATTGACTTCCTTATAACTTTTATAAGATGCTTCTGATTTGTCCAATTTGAATGCCCTTTTCTTATTTTTAATTTCTTGATTCACTTTCCCACTAAGCCACATTGGTTTCAATTTGTTTCTTTTATATTTATTACCCAATGGTACATACTGAGAAATTTACCTTTCTAATATTTGTTGGAAGATATTCCATTTATACTCAGTATTCTTTTCACTAAAGAGTTTATGCCAATCAATATATTGTAAAGCTCCCCTTAACTTAGTAAATATTAAATTTTTAAAATTATATGTTTTAGTATACCCCATGTGCTTTTGAGTTTTTGAGTTTATTTCAAGGGACACTATATTGTGATCACTATTTTCCAAGTGTTCACCTACTTAAATGTTGATCAATAGATCAACGTTGTTTGTTAGAACCATCTCCAGGCAGGCATCCTTTCTAGTTGGTGCTTGTTCAAGTTGTGAAACGAAGGTGTAATTTTTTTTTTATTCTTTATTTTGGTTGTGCTTAGATAGACAAAACATCCTGCACTGTCGCAATGACAAATGCAGGTACATAGAAAAGTCACAATGAGATGAGATATTGGGTTGTTAAGGCTATAGCTTAGTTTCATTACGCGAAGTCTGCACATTTTTATATTAAGATTAGTGTACATTTGGGACAACCACACACATTTTCAGTGAAGTGATTAGGGCTCAGGTTAATCCTGCATGTCTTGTGCATTTAGTTAGTTATTCATTCATTTGCGGTTGTATGGGAGCGTAGGTATAGTACAAGCTTATGAAACACGAGTTATAGAAAGGAAAATTAATCATAAAATTTGCCAGGCAGGCAGGCTAGTCAGCATGAATTAAGCAGGTGACGGGCCATCTGAGAGTGTGACTGGTGTGAGTTGTAAGCTATTATTCGAGCAGATTGAGAGATTACTGTGAGAATGCTTAACAATTAAACACATAAAAACGATTAAACAGTTAGGAACGATCAAGCCTTGAGGGTTACTGTAAAGTTCTCTCCCACTGTTCGTGAGTCTCGGTTAGGGAGGCTGTGTAATGGTCTGGACAGCGTCTGTAACGGCAGAGGAGCAAGGCACAGACCTCTGTGTTTTCTGGCTTGTGGAGTCCCTTTCAACCTATGCCCAGCGTATGGAAGGGCTTTATGTCTGCGAGGGGGTCATGCTGGGGCATAACCAGTTGCAGCATTGCGAGTTCCGGTGGCAGTCTTGTCCGCTTGCCGCCACCGGTGGGGGTTTGCGTGGATGTTGCAGGTAATTAGTGTCCCTGTCTGGTGCTTTGGTGCTCCCCGCGGCAGGATTTGGTGTCGTGCGGGAAGCTTGCTTGACAGTGGTTGCGTTGTGAGTCTCGGTTTCCCGCAGGATCCGGGGGGAGCCTGTAGGTCCCTTTGAGCTGGCATCTTTATTTTATTCCGCCTTGTCTGTATCCGTGCAAGCGGGAGAGTTCTCCGACTTCGGTGCCATCTTTTAGACCTTGTTGAGCGGAGGCCCGCACGGCTTTGGCAGGGACGTGTGGGTTTTTCACAGGGTGAGGGTGCCCCTGCCTTGGTCTGCCATTCTCTGCACACTAGTCTCTCCCAGAAGGCATCGAGTATGGCGTTGAGCATTGTCATTGTGTTGAGCCTCGCTGTGTGGAAATTGCAGTCCCACGTGTCGTCCGCCATTGTGTGGGCATGTGTAGCGAGGGGCTGCCTGTGAGGCTCCGCCATCTGTGATCGTCATATCCCGGTCCTGGGGGGGGAGCGGGTAGTCAGTGGCTCAGTACCTCGCTGTAGGAGTGAGCAGAGCGGCCGTCTCCCCCATCTTCGTACACCGCAGGCCACAGCCTGCCATCTTGGGTTCACGGTTGCGGGAAACACCCGAGTCTGGTATCGGGTGAATCTCCAGGGTGCCCCTGGCTTGAGTCGCGTACCCCAGTAATGTTTGTGTCCTGAAATCCATGAGTATTTCCCTTCAAACAGCCTGTGTGGTGGGAGCCCTTCCACCATGCGACTGCTCAGCTTGCAGGTCAGGGCCCGCCCCTCGAAATGAAGGTGTAATTTAACAAGTTCAAAAACCTAATTTCCTTTGCTGAACTACTAGTCCCTTTGTCCCAGTTTATATCCAGGCAATTAAAATCTCCAATAATTAACATGTAACCCAGTTTTACAGCATTCTCAATTTGCTCAAACTGCTGTTGTTCTTCATCAACATTAACATTAGGTGTATAACTGGGATCTGGTCTGCCTAGTGCAATACACAGGGATGAGGGAGTCCGACTTTGAGTGAGTAGCTCAATACTGAACCAGGACAGGGATACACCCAAACCTGTCCACAAGAGTAAGAAACAGTAATACCTTCAAGGTAGTGTGTTCAGGAGCTGGTTCACTTTAGTATGGCTTGGTTAGTAGTATAATAATCGTGTCAGTTTCTAAGACAATCGGTAGTAGCGAAGAAAAATATGTATGGTGTGTACACCTTTAAATCTGCTAAAGGCAGATTCTATCTGTTACACACCAACTACTCTGCTTAGATATAAAGCAACTATTAATTACAGAATAACAACGGCAAAAATCGTTATCTGTATGGTATTATAATATACACAATATAATATGATGGATATTTCTTTAAATCATAGGATGGCACACTAAATGGTGCAGGAAGCAATATGCAACTTATACCAAAGAGATATTAGGAGAACTTATTCTCTATGTATAAGATCAGAATAAAAATAAATCAGTTAAAAAATTCCAAAAAAAACACTATAAAAGAGTACACTAAAATGTATATTTATTAATAATAAATAAAAATAGATAGATAAAAATGTATTCCAAATTGATTAAAATATAAAATACAGTATATGTAAAAATGCAAAAATGAGAGCCAGGAACGATCCACAAGTCAGTTGTCAGCATGAATAATGAACTTATGTCCTGATAACCACTGTAACTGTTAAGGATCATGTCTCTGAGGAAGTGGGGCTGACACCCACGAAACGCATAAGACAAGCCGACAGTTTGAGAGCAAGCAGGATACGGAGAACAGCCAGCTGTCAGCAGAGAGAACAGCTTCCCTCCCCATCCAGTCTTCACGATCTGGGGACCGACGGACTGCCGGTATCGGACAACCAAAGTGAGGTTTGGCACGCACGCCAACCCCCGCAGCAGCCGGCAAGTACAGACACTTAGTCCTGTCACACAGTATCCACTGTAATCCTTAACAGTTACAGTGGTTATCAGGACATAAGTTCATTATTCATGCTGACAACTGACTTGTGGATCGTTCCTGGCTCTCATTTTTGCATTTTTACATATACTGTATTTTATATTTTAATCAATTTGGAATACATTTTTATCTATCTATTTTTATTTATTATTAATAAATATACATTTTAGTGTACTCTTTTATAGTGTTTTTTTTGGAATTTTTTAACTGATTTATTTTTATTCTGATCTTATACATAGAGAATAAGTTCTCCTAATATCTCTTTGGTATAAGTTGCATATTGCTTCCTGCACCATTTAGTGTGCCATCCTATGATTTAAAGAAATATCCATCATATTATATTGTGTATATTATAATACCATACAGATAACGATTTTTGCCGTTGTTATTCTGTAATTAATAGTTGCTTTATATCTAAGCAGAGTAGTTGGTGTGTAACAGATAGAATCTGCCTTTAGCAGATTTAAAGGTGTACACACCATACATATTTTTCTTCGCTACTACCGATTGTCTTAGAAACTGACACGATTATTATACTACTAACCAAGCCATACTAAAGTGAACCAGCTCCTGAACACACTACCTTGAAGGTATTACTGTTCATTAACATTAGGTGGTTTATAACATATCCCAAACAATAACTGATTTGCCTTCTTTTGCCCCTATTTACCCATAAATATTCCACATTTTCCTCATCACCTTCCATTTGCTTAAGATTTGGCTTTAACTCATGGTTGACATACAAACATACCCCACCACCTTTCCTGTTTTTTCTATCCTCCCTAAATAGTGTGTACCCATTTAAGCTAACTGCCCAGTCATGTGTCTCATCCCACCATGTTTTATTTATGCCTATTATGTCATATTGTTTAGTGTAAGCTATGACCTCTAGTTCCCCCATTTTATTATTTAGGCTCCTTGCATTAGTTATCATACATTTAATATTATCATGAGTCACTAGTATTTTTTGGGAATTTTGATCAATATTACATTCCTCCTCTGTTCTGAGCTTGCCCCTCCCCCCATCTCCATCCCCTTGAGCTAAAGCCCATCTCCTTTTTGTCCTATCTCCATTTTCTAGACTGCTATGACCCTTCCTCATTGCTATTACCTTCCCTACTACTAGTTTAAAATCTCCTCCAACCTTTGAGTCATCCTGTCCCCCAGCACTGCATTTCTCTCCCGTTTAGGTGAAATACATCTATAAAGGTTATACCCAAGCTTAAAGTTGGCCCAGTGCTCTAAAAACCCCAAACCCTTCTTCCTGTACAAAGACTTCAGCCACGCATTGACCTCTCTAATCTCCTGCTGCCTTTCCACTGTAGCACGTGGCACAGGTAATACCTTAGAGAACACCACCTTGGAGGTCCTTTTCTTAAGTTTGCTACCTAATTGCCTGAAATCATTCTTTAGGACCTTCCATCTTCCTCTAACTTTCTCATTGGTACCAACATGGACCATGACCACTGGGTCATACCCAGCCCCTCCCAATAATCCAGCAGACAGTCTGGTTGAGCTGGACAGAGAGGCAGATTACCCTATCAGAGTCCCCTACAACCACAACCTGTCTAGCCTTCTAGCTTTCATCCCCACCTATACTAGAGGGGCTGTTCCCTCGGCTGTTAGAAGGAACAGCTTCCTCTAGTACAGCTACTCCTGAGCTGATGCTCCCAACATCTTCACTCAAACAGGGGAATCTGCTAGGTTGCACAAACTAAGGACTAGCTAGTCCTTTCCTCTTGCCTCCCCGCAACCCCCCGCTACCACACCCCACTGTCAACCAGCTACGTGTCTGTTCCCCATCTGTCTTATCTCCTCCACTCCACTATCTGCTCCCACTAAACTCTGCTTAGTGAGCAGCAGACTCCTCTCAAGATTGTCAATCTCCCTCAGTGTTGCAATGTGCCTCTCCAGATCTCCAATCTGAGTTTCCAGAGAAGCCACTCGCACACACCTCTCACAGAGGTATGGATCCTGGACGGGTACATCCAGGCATGAATACATGCAACAAGATGTGCTTTGAGTCAAACCAGCAATCTTGCTAACACTCATTTTCCCAAATACAGGACAGTAAATCAATTACCTTGCTGTTTTAAACCCCTTGTTAGTTTAAACTCCTGTTTTTATTAACTCCTACTTCAGTATACTTCATAGAGTATTCTTTAAAGAATCCTCCTTCCTGGGTACAGCAATATCCTAAGGTAGGGTTTATACCACCCAAGTCTTCTACCACTAGAGCAAGTCCTGCCCTAGTAATTGTAAGTACAATACTCTTTCAATAGAATTATACGTATTTACTACACTTTTGGAGTTTCTTTTGCTTCTGTTTACACATACTGTATATGTGTAACATATTGCATTATCTAATCTGGAGAACTCCTACCATCTGGGTATACAGTTATCTTTAGACAGGGATTATTATATCAGTGCACAATTCAGTTGTGCTCTAAGTTAGCTCTTTAAAATGTGAGTGAGTTATCTGCTTAAATCTCACTGGAATCTTCACATTGTCAAAATATATTGCACTATTATTTGTCTTGTTCTCCTTAACATAATAGGAATACTCCTAGTGGTCTATGTATATATTAATGCACCAATTGCACTTTGAGGATATTTTCTTGGTGGTTTATTAATTTCTTTCTGGTTTTACTTTTATTACTGCATATGGTTATTTTTGCTATTTATCTAGGTTATAGGTTTTATGTACTTACCTGTTTTTCGTTGACTACATATGTACTCTTTTTGACACTTAAATCAGCACTGAGATATTTCCTATTTTTATGCCCTTTATTTTGGTCATGCTATTTTTTTTTCATTATTGTATTTCAACCTATGAATTGCACTATTGTATTGTATTCAAGTCTACTATACCATAGGCTTTTAGTTTACATACTTGACATATCTTAATATTTTATTATTATTTTTTTAATTCCATTTTATACCTTAAATATTAGCTCCTGATACCTCACTAATTCTTATAGTGACTTTTAAGTTTATTCTTTCGCTCAGGACTGGGAATCCTGATCCAGTTTGAGCTTTATTTAGCTTTGTATTCCCTCCCTCCACCTATCAGGGAACACGCCCAATGCAATATAGATTTGGCAGTTCTCCCCTGTACTCTATGTAACCTTAACAAAAGTAGAATGGATTTTTGTCTTGTATTCTGAAGGGTTAGGAGGGACTCCCCTTCCTAAAGGATTGCTACCTATATTGTTTTTGGAGTTGATCGCGCTGATTCACCCCGCCCCCTTTTTTTTCTATATAACCTTAGTAGTGTGATAAAATCAATACACATCTAAACCTCAAAACTAAATATCGGACCCATATACTATATGCCAAACCCACTAGTACAAGAAAATAGATACAAAAAGGACCAAGAAAACATGTCTTGACATCCCACATATAATAAAATAGCACATGCATGAAAAAACATGTCCGTGCCAAAAGACAAATCATATGTGTAACAACATTGTCTGCAGGAGAGAAGTCATTGTTGCAAAACAGTCTGTTGTTCACTACCGATAAACAATAATGGGTCAATGAAAGGTCACATAACAAGACAATGACAATCACGATACCCATAAATAAATTAACTTAAATGGTATTGAATACAAAATCAATTTTAAAAGTATAGTATACTGTTGACCATAAGTAATAATATCTTACAATATATACATAATCAGTATCATCATCATCTAGAATGTATAAAAAAAAATCATTATAAATAATATGTAATACACTATTGTGAGACAGTAATTGGTCTGTTGAAACAATAAGATACCAATTAAAATACAATTGGTATTTATCAAAATCATAAATAAAATTAATTGGTTTATGATCCTGGTTGCATTAGCAATCTAACAAGCAAAATATACTGCTTAACATGAATAATGCTATTTATCTTACATGGAATCTAATAACTGTAAATACTCTCCTAATAATACAATTGTCAAGTTTTCACAATGGACAAATAAACAATATATTGCAGAAAAGGACTATAAATATAAGAGGAAAACATAATATAATGATGTGGATACTATATAGCCACCACATTATGATAATATATGATAACAAAGTAAAACATATTAGATAATAGTAACTGTAAGGTAACTATCAAATATAAATATATCCATATATCAAGGCAACTGACAAGCAATGGTAACAAATGTGCAAAAAAGACAGTAATCAACATTATCATTACTGACAAGGTGAGCAAATATGTACCAAACTAATATATAAGAAAAAAATAGAGCACTTGTGGAGTATGGATCATTAATATTTAATGTATAACATATACATTTAGCTTTATGAAAGATAATATAACATATAATGAAGACCCATAACATTTCTACAAGGTTAACAACAGCAGTGGAAGGATTACATTTCAAAATAGCACCAGAAATATATATATTAAATGGACAAATTATGTGGAAACCCGGCAGTACTAACTCCAAAGGCAGCAAGATAAAATCTGTAACTTGGATACGCTAAAATCCAAGGAAAAAGAAGAGAAGAAACAGAGTGCGCCAAATAGCATGGTAAAATAAACAAGTTAGAGTGTATTTGAAAATACAATATTGTCAAATTTTTATACTTAAGTCCGACACCTGAGGACATCACAACATGCTCCAGAACATCTATACTTGGTTCAGGAGCACCGCAGGGACATCGAGGGTCATTGATGGAGGTATAATCTGTAAAGATATTAGGGGAAGTGCCTGAGCTTCCACAGAATGCTTAACATAGAAACATAGAAACCTAACAAAGAAACATAGAATGTGAAGGCAGATAAGAACCATTCAGACCATCTAGTCTGCCCAATTTTCAAAATACTTTCATTAGCCCCTGGCCTTATCTTATAGTTAGGATAGCCTTATGCCTATCCCAATCATGCTTAAACTCGTTTACTGTGTTAAAGGATCACTATGGGGTTAAACATGTATTCCTGACCCTATAGTGTTAAAACCACCATCTAGCCCCCTTGGGCCCCTCATGCCTCCATAAATATAGTAAAACTCTTACTGTATTCAAGCCTGAAGCTGTAACTCTGCATGCTGTTAGACTCAGAAAAACAAGCAGTCTGCTGACATCATTAGAAGTGGTAGCCTGATCCAATTACAATGCTTCCCCATAGGATTGGCTGAGACTGACAAGGAGGCAGATCAGGGGCAGAGCCAGCATGATTCAAACACAGCCCTGGCCAATCAGCATCTCCTCATAGAGATGAATGGAATCAATGAATCTCTATGAGGAAAGTTCAGTGTCTGCATGCAGAGGAAGGAGATAGTGAATGTTTGGATGCATTTTAGGCAGCCATGACCCAGGAAGGATCTCTAACAGCTATCTGAGGAGTGACCAGTGAAGTTATCACTAGGTTGTAATGTAAATACTGCATTTTCTCTGAAAATACAGTGTTTACAGCAAAAAGCCTGCAGGTAATGATTATACCCACCAGAACAAATTCAATAAGCTGTAGTTGTTCTGGTGATTATAGTGTCCCTTTAACCTCTACCACTTAAGCTGGAAGGCTATTCCATGCATCCACTACTCTATTTTTCTAGTTTACCTAAATCATTTGCCATTTGAATTATCTCTCCTGGAACATCAACCCTGTTACATATCTTAGTATCATCAGCAAAAAGACATACCTTACCATCAAGACCTTCTGCAATATCACTAATAAGAATATTAAAGAGAATGGGTCCAAGTACAGATTCCTGAGGTACCCAACTGGTGACAAGCCCATGCTTCAAATATACTCCATTGACTATAACCCCCTGTTGCCTGTCACTCAGCCACTGCCTTACCCATTCAACAATATTGGAATCCAAACTTAAAGAGTGCAGTTTATTGATAAGCCTTTTAGGTGCAACAGTGTCAAAAGCATTACTGAAATCTAGGAAAGAAATGTCTACTGCACCACTCTGATCTATTATTTTAGTTATCCAATAAAAAAAATCAATAAGATTAGTTTGGCATGATCTCCCTGAAGTAAACCCATATTGTCTCTGATCTTGAAATCCATGTGATTTTAGATGTTCAACAATCCTATCTTTTAACATGGTTTCCATTACTTTCCCCACTACTGAAGTAAGGCTTACTGGCTTATAGTTGCCCGGCTCCTCTCTACTAACTACATCCTAGTAGGGAGTTTAGAATATGTGTGCCCCTGGCAGAAGCAGCTATTTTGGTTTTCCATTTCACATCAGGAAGATTAAAGTCACCCATGATAATAACTTCGTCATTTTAGCTATTTCCTCAACTAGTAGATTATCTAACTCTTCTATTTGTCCTAGGGCCTATCAATCACACCTACACGAGTTACTGTGTGATTACCAAATTCTAATGTACCCCAAAGGGACTCTATGTTCGCCTCACTAACTTTTATTAGGCTAGATTTTATGCTATCCTTCACATACAGGGCCACCCCTCCCCCTTTCTTGCCTTCCCTGTCTTTTCTATATAAAGAGTACCCTGGTATTGCTATGTCCCAGTTATTTTTCTCATTATACTATGTCTCAGTAACAGCAACTAAATCTACAATATCAGTTGCCATTATTGCCACAAGTTCATGGATTCTTTTCCCTAAACTGTGAGCATTTGTAGACATACTTAATAATGAACCATTTCAGGAAAAGTGTCTGGGGCTCACACCCTTTTCTCTTCTTTTCAGGATGAGTTCCCTGGAGCCACTATTTCTTAGGCATTTTACAGTTTCAATAATTGTGTACCTCAATTTAGGCACCTTGGAATCCTATTCACTCAAATAGGACAAACCACATAGGCACTTCGGCATGTAGACAACATATTCTGATTGACAATTACAGAAATCCAGAATAGAGTATGTTCTACTTGTGATAGAGCCTGTGCCCTACAGTCACTCCATTGCAATGGACACAGCATCCACACCAGCACATACTCTTAAGTGGAGTCAGCCAGGAATGTGTTTCTTTGTCCTTTTTGTATCTATTTTATATGTATTAATGGTTTTGGCACATAGGATATGGGTTTGATAATTGTTTTGAGGTTTAGATATGGGCATTGATTCTATACTTTTTATCATGCTACTGATGACTTTGTCCCTATTTGCACTAGCACTCGCGCTTGCGCATAAACCCCTAGTTCTATTATGGACATGCGCTGTATACAGGGCCGGTGCAAGGATTTTTGTCTACACAGGTGAATATGCATTTTGCTGCCCCCCTCCCCACCTGCAAAAAAGTATCTATACCTGTGTGCATTGTAACCCCTCTTTTGAATTTCTTACCCCCTTTAGTGTTACATATCCCATTTTGAATGTGTTACCCCTGTGTATTACACCCCATTTAGTGTATTATATCCCCCTTAGGTGTCTTATTACCCCCTTATGTCTCTTACCTGCCCATCAGCCCCTTTTTGTGTCACTGTGCTTTAGTGTTGGGATAGGGGCAGAATTGTATGGGATAGGGACTTTATTATTATTAGAATATATATAGCTTCAATAAATTCTGTAGTGCTGTACAATAGGGCTTTAGCACTGTGTGTGAGGGGGACTAGGGCTTTAGTCAAGGGGAACTAGGAGTAGTATTGGGGAGTAGAGGCAGTATTGTGGGGGGATAGGGACTTTAGTGAGGGGGAATAGGGGCAGTATTGTGGGGGGTTGGGGCCTTATTGTGATGGGGGCAGGGATCGTATTGTCACAGAATGATTCTTTAGTATGGGGACAGGGCCCATATTGTGGGGGATTGATTCTTTAGTGTGGGGGGGGAAGGGGCAGTATTAAAGGGGATTGGAGCTTTAGCGGTAGGGTTAGGAACAGTATTGTGGGGAATGGGGCTTAAGTGTGGTGGGATATGGACAGTATTGTGTGGGACAGGGGCATTAGTAAGGGGATAGAACAGTATTGTGGAGGATTGAGTCTATGGTGGGGGGGAGATAGGAACAGTATTGTGGGATCTGGAGCTATGGTGGGGGGATCGGAACAGTATTGTGGGGTTTGGAGCTTTAGTAGAGGGCAGGGGCAGTATTGTGAGGGACTATGTTGGGGGTTAGGAACAGTATGGGGGTCAGGAGCGGTACTGTGGGAAGTAAAGCAGCATTGTGGGGGACTGGGGCTATGGTGGGGGGAATTGGAACAGTATTGAGGGACAGGGCAGCATTATGGGGGACTGGGACTATTGTGGGGGATAGGGACAGTATTGTGGAGGACAGGGGCTCCCCTAGTCTTGCATCATTAGAGAAGTGCCTTAAAACCCATCTCTTTAGGAAAGCTTATGGCCTTCCAGAGTAACCTCTACCTTACATACCTGTCTCATGCTCTCTCCTAAAGGGCAGCACTCTACTCTCTCTTCCAGCTCTGCTTCACTCTTACCTTATTTGATTGCTTTTTCCTGTCCTAATGTGTTTTATACCCCACCTCCTATAGACTGTAAGCTTGTTTGAGTAGAGTCCTCTTCAAACAATCATGTCCTAATTGTCCTATGTATAGTTATATCCCCCCCTCATAATATTGTAAAGTGCTACGGAATCTGTTGGCACTTTATAAATGGCAATAATAATAATAATAACAATAATAATAATATCCTTACAATGGCACCTGTCATATTAAGCAGAAAGTGAGCAGTTCTTGACTTTCATGTGTTGGAAGCACGAAATATGGGCAAATGTAAAGATCAGAGTAACTTTGACAGGGACCATATAGTGATGGGTAGACTATTGGGTCAGAGCATCTCCAAAACAGCAAGTCATGAGGGGTGTTCCCGGTATGGACTGGTTAATAGCTACTAAAGTGGTGTAAGGAAGGACAACCTGTGAACCGATTGAAAGCAGAAAATGTGGGCACACATAGTAAAATCCAAAAGGCATAGTTTATTTCAGGAAGTGGTATAGCAATATTTCAGTTCACATGCGAGACTATCAAGCCTAAATACTCAAACAACACCCACATTTTTATAGTGTGAACAATTACAGTAACTAAAACAATGTAAAACAACTTGCTCACCAGATAGATATAGTTCAAACAGTTCAGACCTGTAGAACCAAAAAAAAAAGAAGAAATAAAAACAATAAAAAACAATAAAAAGCAATAATAAACTACTTGATACTACTACAGTACCAGGTATCCTGTTGCTGAGCATGTGCAACCCCAATTTGGTCTACTTACCAGTGAACCAGCATCAGGGTCATGGGTGCCAATGCTCATTGATTCACATGGGAAATGAAGGTTAGCCCACCTGGCCTTATTTAGGGCCTTACAAACCTTAATTATTGCTATTAATTTAAATTTTTTGATTATTTTGGAAGTCATCAGTCGGTGGGTCACCTCAATACCAGCACAGTATTAGTACTAATTCAATACAGTATATAGTACTAATCCACAGTAGAGTGCCAACACATATATATATATATATATATATATATAAAATTTAGTTTTTTTATTTGGGCAGTGGAGTGTCCTCGTACAAATAGTACACTACCAGTGGAGTAAAACAAAAAGTTAGACTATGCAACTTGCTTGTACGGGCTTCTATATATGATGAGTTCAGTAAGGGAGATGGAGATATCAGTTAATTTGCACTGGGAAGCATCTGGTGTGGTACTGAAATACTAATAATAAAATAGTTTTAAAACTCTGCTCTGTCAATTTTAACAAATGCATATTAAGAGATATGAACTGCATACAAACTAACCAGAGTCCATGATTTAGCTAGGCCTTTCCATGATCACATACAAAAAGAAAAACAGGAATTGTGCATGTGTATTTAACCCCCGCCAAGTAATCTCACTAGAGGTATTGATTTAACATGACATATAAACGTATCAAAGGTCAAGTGTTCTCGAGTAGGAAGACTCATAACTTTGGTCATTACATTTCTATGACAGGATGTCACCACAGATGAGTGAGGTTCATATTGCACACATTCTCACATATTAAGCTGCTTTTTTTTGTTTTATATTTCATTTATTACTTTATAAAATGTTTACAGATGCATGTTTTTATCATGGAAAAAATACATATGATAAAATTATAGAACTATTTAGTATAAGAAACCCACTGAGGGGGTGGAGCCTAACTGGCTAGCTGTGTAGACACATGATGACCGAACTCTAAGCTCTACATAACAATTAAACAATTATTTACAGTCAGTAGGCAGATTTTTCAGCAAATTACCACACACCACATAGAGGGGAATTTTACCAGAATCCAAACCTATCTGGTCTGGACTGCCAACCCTCCACCTTTTGCGGCCTTTATGTGCTTCTGACATTGGGGAGACGGACGCTCTCTGGGCGCCAAATCCTATTAACTAAAGCAGGCTAAAATCAAATAGAAGGGAGTGTGAGAGCTCCTATTTATAAATAAGAAATAGAAAAAATAAAATACAAATAATAAAATGTACATTTTAATAAATGGAATACACAGACTAAAGAAGGACAAGCTGAAATTAGACTCAACAAAAACCTGTAGGGGCTTAGCACAAATCACAGCATACCATTTGGGATTGTAATGCCGTAGTAACAACTGCAATCAAAAATGTTGCAAAAAGAGGAATGTATCCACACCTAAAAAGAGTATAATGACACAAATCCTACAAATGTGGAGTAAAAAGCCCTAACATGTATCTCTCACTCATAAGGAGAACAGGTCAACAAAATTATGAAAAGACACAAAATATAAAACTCAAGCTACTGTGATTACATATAATAGCACCACAGTAATAGCAACATAAAAATAAATCACTCTGCATTCAAATAAACAAAACATAGCAAGCGCAAAATCTAATAGAAGTACTTATCAATAGGGGGCCCCTCAAAAGTCCAGAAGATGCTGTGGGCTAAATGAATGCAAGATTCCAGGAGTTAGGATGACCAGCGAGCTTAACCTGTGAGTCAGAGATGCCAAATGATCCTTGATGCAGTGCTATAATAAAAGGTGTTGTCTGTAATACACCGACAGCACAGTGGCAAAGTAAAGAGACCGGGGAGCACAACTTGCCAGGATTACATGGTGAGTCATGGCTGGTGACTTAAAAGAAAACAGTGGCTGCCTTAAAGGAGCAGGTTCACAAGTCTGGATGTGAATTAAAAAAAACAGACCAAAACGTTTCATCTCTATGTGAGACATTTTCAAGACAGCAGTCCAAACTGATTAGTGCATCTTATATACCCTCTGCAAGGGGTATCTTTTAGCTCAAATAAAAGCTAACATGGAATGTATGGTGCACCTATATTTCTGTAACTGACACCAATAATAACAAATAAAAATAAATACATAATATCTATAATACATACATATATCGGTAATACATATTGGTAATAATCATTAATGATAAGAATGTGTAGAAATAACAATACACATCAATAAGCACATGTAAATATTCACTGTAAAAGAATTGATTTAAAAATTTATTTAAAAATGGATAATTAAGTGGTAATACACTCAGTGGCAATTAAAGGTCAAAAGAGTTCACCAGGCACAATTAAAAAAGATTATATTTTACTTCATTTTCTTTTAAAGATTATATATAACACCATATTTTATAAAAGCATTTGGCCTAATTCTTCATTCAAGCCATGCGGGTTTAAAGTGTTTAATTTGAAAATCCATTTGGATTCAGCGACTATAAGGGCTCTTTTTTGTTTTGCTAAATCGCCCATCTTAGGTATCAATTCAATTCCCATGACCTAAAGATCAGATGAATTTCTGTTGTGTGTGGACTGAAATTGAAATTCCAGGGAGGAATTCATATCTTTGCGTAGAATTGCCAATATGTATTCCATAAATCTGACTTTCAGATGTCTTGTAGCTTGACCCACATTATGGAGGCCACATTTGCAGGTGAGAAGAGAAACCAAAAAGGATGAGTTTCAGCAAATACTGTTATTAATTGAAAATAAATCCTCCCCACTGGGGGCCCAAATTTGGATACTTTGTGACACATTTATTTACATGTGTAGCATCTTGTTCTGAAATTCCCTACAGTGCATTGGGTGTTACCAATAGTGACCTTCACAGAATTGTATTTAGAAGGAGCCAAAATGTTTTTTAAGGTTTCTATTCTTCCTGAAGGTTAAATTGGGATACTGAATTTAAACGACGAATCCAATTTTAGAATGGACCAATGCTTATATAAAATCCCAATGATCTCATCATATGCATTGTTGAAAACAGTGGAGAAGATGTGACCCTTATTTTGTAGGGTGCTAATGTTATATTTACAACTAAGCATCTTGGTTTTCTCTTCTACCTTAAGTAGGTTTAGAATGTCTAAATGTCTCTCAGAATCCTGATTCAGGCCCAGGATAAGTGGTAAAGCCTTTACTAACTCTTGTTTGAGGGATTTAATCAGTTGAGCTTTCTCCATACTCCTAACCTTTTTTTTCTTAGTACAAATATGCTCACTTTCTCCCAACAAAAGTAAGTCTAAAAACTCAATCATAGATCTTTGTTTAATGCACATAAAGGAAAGTCCTGAGTCGTTAGTTGAAATAAGAGATAAACTCATTTATTTTGTTCTAGTCACCTTTTCATATGATTAAAATATCATCTATAAAATGCTGATAGAGGGCAAGGCGCTCCATCGGGGGTTATTCAAAATGAACAACTCCTCCCAGGATCCCATAAAATGGTTTTGCGTAGGATGGAGCAAAACTAGTACCCCTCACTGTCCCCCTGGTCTGGATGTAAAATGTCCCATCAAAATTAAAATAATTGTGTTTAAAAATGAAAGAAATAAAGTCCAAGATGGAATCGGCTTAAGCGTGGGGCAGGAGAGGATAAGAAAGGAGAAAATGTTGTAGGAAATGTAAACCCAAAGTTTGGCTTATATTTGTATAAAGAGATGTCACATCAATGGTAACCCAACTTAAACCATCCAACAATTTGATATCCTGCATCAAAGAGAGAACATGACCTATATCTCGTAAATATGATTTGGGATTTGGGACATATCTTTGTAAGTGGAAATCCACCCATTTTAAAAGAGGAGCAGTGAGAGACCAAGGGACAAAAGGCTTTTTAAAACAATCTTGTCCTGCATATTATTCAAAAATCTCAGACAATTTTCTATACTGTTAGCTCCTTTACGTTAAATGATCTGGTTATTGTTAGTTTCCTAACATACTGATTAAGATCTTTAACAAATCAAAAGTGACAGGGTTTCTAATAGGTGCAAGATGTTATCCTTTTGTTGAGGATGGCTCAGCTGGTTTCATCACATAGGAGTTAATGTTTAAAATACCTTTCATGGAAGGCACCGGATCTTGTGGGGGTTGTTTTCCATTCCGTCAAGTTCATCTATGGGTGCTATTATTTTTCTCCATGCTGAATTTGTAAAAAGAAGAAAGTGCTAAGGAGTCTCGCCTTCCCCTCTCCTAAAACATCTTTCCCATTTTCAATGTTTGGAGGTCTAATTTTGGGATGTGCTTGTTTGCCAAAAGAGACCGAGGTAACCATACATCTAGAACAGGGATAGGGAAACTGTCATGTTGCAAGGCCACATTAATTAAGCTGTAATCAAATAAGGTTGCATTAAAAAAACTTCAATTAGATATATTTCAAAATGTACATTATTTTGTAATGTTCCACGTTCCTGTACTGTCCCATGCTCCTGTGTTAGCACTGGGAAACCTCTTCAGTTTTCAACAGAAGTAAGATAAGGCACAGGCTGATATGAAAGTGACTTGGCTCACCAGGTTTCTCAGAGAAGAATCATGAATGGCAATTAAGCACAGAAGAGTGTCACCATCAAAGCTCAGTCAAAGTGAGAAAAAAGAAGCCCATGCTTGCATTTATACAGTGTTTTCTCAACTTGCTTAAAAAAATAAATAATACAAAAAAAAAAAACTAGGAATGCAGCACACACCATTGGACAAACAGATGTGAAATTTCATGTTTCAGGAGTGAGCTGATTTGCCCTCTTCCACTCCCCTTTGTGTGATGCAAGTGCCGATAGTGTCATCTGAATCGACAAATGCCACATGGAAGTGCATATTTGTTTATTTGCATTCAAGTTTGGTCATTCAGAACTTGGGTGAATGGATGAAAGAGACTATTTTCATCTAAATGCCAATTCTTCTGAAAACTAATGTCTATGTCTAGTAATCATTTTATTACATGCCTTTAAGAAAAAAATTTGATATTGCTGGGACCACTTACTGGCACCTCTTTAATCCTTTGGCTCCATTCCCTTCTTCCACAAGCTTTCCATTGCATTTTACCATAGTCAATTTTTCCTATATCAGTATATTTTTTTTTATTTTCTTTACATCAGATTTTCTGAATGTTTTTCTAGAGCAGATCTTTTTTTCTCCTTAAAATTTTTCAAACTCGGCTCAGTCTAAGACAGAAAACTCTGCAGGGCATTATTTAGTGTATTTTCAATTGCAAAATCTGACTGTTTTGAGTCGCTTTAAATCTCAATTAGGATCAAAGCTAAAATTCTAAGGTTTGTGAAAATGACCTAATGGTAGAAAACTCCTGTGTTGGATGCCAGCTAAAGGCTTTTAATAATATGTCTCTCTTCTATCTGTTCCGTATGGTTTAAATATCACAAGGAGAGCATATCCAAATCCAGTAACGTGAAGAATTACAGGTAATTATATGTTATTAGCTTTAAATTGATATGCTTGAATTGGAAGAGCAAAATGGCAACTACTTAGGCTATTCCCAGGTGCATCTTTTACTTTACATGCCAGTGATTTATTATACTTGTTCATTTTCCAGAATTTGGCAGATATATGTTTCAGCCCTATATCACAAAGGATCCAAGTCCTGTTTCTAACTTGCAACCTGGCAATATTGTGTGTTGTATTTTCTGGTCAAAAACACAGCTCTTTGGTATGTTTTCAGATTGGGAAGTCCCAATACACCAAAATGTTTAGGTTGGATCAAAATGTTGTAAGGTATCCTAGGATGTATAGAAGCCCAGATAAAATAGATAAATTGCCTAGGTGTAGAATTTGAGAAGATTAATCAGCCAAACTTGTAGCATGTAGTGAAAATGGGGAAGAACACTAATGTTTATTCTACAGAACAATCCAAAGTGGGCAAATTGCCAAATGGTGCGATCTCATGATATTTCTTTTAGAAGTCATGGGAAATTCAGCTTGTAAGTTTTGACCAGTAAGCTGGGCAGGTGGACCAGATATTGGATTACTGTGGTTGACCAAGTAAAGGGATATTTTTCTTTGAGAGTACCCAAAAACTCGATAGTCAATTATATGTAGACATTTCTTCGATACATGTGGCATAGTGACTAAAGGGTTTCAAATCATGAATAGGAGATCATTGGCAAAAGCTGAATTTTTGTATTCATTGTGTTTAATTTGTAGCCCATGAATGTCAGAATTATCTCTTCTGCCATGGCAAAATGGTTCCATTATAATGACAAAAAAGAGTAGGGAGAGGAGCCATCCCAGTCTTGTGCCATTTCTAATGTGGGCTGGGTTAACAAGTTGACCATTAATTCTGAGCCTTGTGCTCTGCATGGAGTCAACTGAGCCAATTGATCCAGTTAGCTTTGAGCCAACTGAGCCAGTTAGAACCAAAGCTCATGACTTGTAGTGTGGCAAATAGCAAGGGCCAGTCTACCCTGTTGAACGCCTTCTTGATATAAATGGAAAGCAAGAGGTCCTGATTAATGGAAGCTCTTGAGAGATAGATGAGATTTAACAATTTTGTTTTGCTATTTTTAATCTCACGTTCTGTCACAAAACCAGCTCTTAACTTATTATAGATGTCAAGTGAGTGGCTTGTTTTGTGTTGATTCTCAAGCTCCCTAATATCGCGTAGAAGTACTGTTGTTTTAGACTCCTTCATTTTTTTCTGTTTAAATTCTAGAGCAATAATAGTGCCCATTATTACACATGTGTGTGCTTTCCATGTTATAGTTGGTAATGTTGATGAAAAATTTTATTTAAAAATAATAGGACAGGAGTAGATTGGCAAGAGGCAGGGGTGTATGATCAGACCAGGTGATCAGATACAAGACTGTATAAAATGTAAAAATCTATGGGGCATAAAAAGCATATAACTTCTAGAGTATATACCTGCAGCGGGGGAATACATAGAGTAGTCTCTCATGTGAGGTTGGTTATGCACCAACTATAGTAGATTTGGGTTTGACAAAATAAAGATATGAGATACCTGTGCCTTTTTTCCCCTGGTGGCAGTCACATAAAATGATAACAGCAAACTATGTACAGCATAACCAAATAAAAAATATAGACATTTCACTGGTATAAAGTTGGGTAGATATCTGCCAGCGTCTATCCCTGGATGGTAAAATGATCACTAGGAATCAGAATATGTCACATGCTGTAGTTAGCCAGCAGACCAAATTAAAGGGTGGGGAGTGATGAAGTCTTGTTGTTAATAACCACGGATCTGGAAGCAAAAATCCCCAAATTTAAATGAAATAAAATGTAAAAGACTAGTGTATATAATTGTTACCTTTGGAATATGTAAGGCCAATATGTGTCATGTAGATAAGAAATGGGGCAGTTGGAAGGATATATCTGTATACATACACAAAGGCTGCACCTGGACATACATATAATATAAGGGTGCTGCTGGGTTCAACTATTAATGGTTTTATTATATTAATTGTTAATAACTGCTCTAAAATGGACTAACATCGGTGTCTCAACTTGGAGTACTAAAAGTATACCTAGTGTACCTTTGAGGTTAACTATTCCAACTTTGATAAGAGAGAAAAAGCATGGGACTGTGGCTGATGAATAACTCTGATGACAATTGCTACAAGAATCCTGCTCTTTTCTGAAATTAGATTAAATTAATTATATTAGCAAATAGTTTAAGAACTTCTTGATCACTTGAAATTGTCAACATAGTCTGAAAGTTAAGTACAACAAAATAGCTGCAAACTACATATATGCTGCCATGTTGCAGAAAAGAAGATGTTAAAGTTCAAAACATAAATTAATTGACTTCATGTTATGTATTTCTCCATAACTAGTGTCTGCTATCGTGTGTTTGTTTGCATGTTATTTGTCCATTATCCAATACATTAGGAATGCTGTCCTTGGCGATATTCTGAGTTTTATTGTGCGTGACTTAGCATTTTTTGTCACTGATCTGATAGCTCATAAACTGTTTATTAATTTCTGTAAGGGATTTGAATGTTTGATTTGGAAGGAAAGGGCTCTGTGGAAAAGCTATTATGTAAATTAGTCTTAGCCTCCTAAGAAGGCATATCTACATATTATGAACCATAGCTATATTTCAGAACTGTATTGTTTTATCCACCTAACTTACAAGTGATGTTAGAGACACATACCCAATTAATATTTTATTATACTCCTTTAGAATTCTATATGGAAAATATTAGTTAATCTTTGTTGCTTTTCAAAGTGTGTTGATCATGTTTAACAGAACAAACTAACCATTTTCAGCTGTGTGTCTTACTTTTATTCATTGCAGTACATCAAAGTTATATTTTTTTAGCAGATGAAAAAAACAGGCAATTACTTATGCCCGCAAGATAAGTGACTTCTCTTGTCCATTCTTGTGGCCCCAGAGCTTGATATTATTTTTTACTATAGTGTTGTTTGTTAGACCTGTATTTTTAATAGTATAATATTTTTCCCCTTACATATGTTGTAAAAAAATAAGAACAAAATATGAATGAATATAAGGTTTAGAGTTGCACTGTTATTGTATTCAATAGTTTCCCATTTCCAAAAGGAGGAACCCACCCTGCAGCCTAAAATTAATTAGCAAAAAAAACAAACCAATAATTTCTTGAAAGGAATCAAACTCCATTGGCTGTATCTATTAGACTTGTGCATGGCAAGAAAAATCAGTTTGTCAGAATTTTTTTTACTGACAATAAACATTTTTTTTTGGAACAGACACATTTCACACATAGGGCAGTAATGCCTGGCAGAGTTTCAATAATGAAAAATTATTCAGAAAAATAATCAAATGAACCAAAGAGTGCATAAATGGTCCAGTCAATGTATTACAAATTATATACATAATTTAAATATTATGTACATATTTTGAAGTAGACTGAGAAGAGCATTTTCCTGCCATTTAATTTAGAAAAAAGTGATCAACAGAGGGAAAAATGGAGCAGGAAAGCGTCTATATTACCCATATGTATATATATTACACAAGATCCAGCTGTAACGAGAATATACCCCTACACGCAGGATCCAGCTAAACAGAGGCAAATACAGAGGAGAGATACGTCTACCGGACCTTAGAATGGCCGGACTCGACGTATATGAGAGGAGACAGAGCCAGGAACAAACCGAGGTCAAGGGCACAGAGAGACAGCGTAAACTAGGACAAGCCGGGGTCTGGTACACGGAAAACAGCAAGCCGGCAAACAGTACAGATAAGGATAAAGCGAAAACGAAGTCAGAATACGAAGCCAAAGTCAATACGAGAAAACACAACTGAACACCACAAGCGCTAAAGGGAACTGAAACAGAAACCACGATAGGGCAACGAGCTAAGGGAAAAAGGTAAGTTTAAATAGCTTTAAAACGAAAGTGATTGGCTCCTGTCACTTCCACACCCCCTATAGGTAATTGTACAGGGAGTGTGGTATGACAGGAGCCAATGGGAGCCTTTTGGCAATTAGGCTCCCACTGTCTCTTTAAGAGCGCGCCCGAGACTCGCGGCGCGCTCTTAGTTTCAGGCGGGACACGTGACCGCTCCACGCGGTCACTGCCCGCCTTCCATCCAAAGCAGTCGGATGAGCCGCGCGCGGCTCGTGCAGCCGCAGGACCGCGCGCGGCTTGAAGAGAGGACCGCGACCGGCCCCCGGTTAAGGTAAGTAACGCTACAGTACCCCCCCCTGAGGACACGCCCCCCGGGCGGGTAGGACCAGGCCTGGCAGGAAAACGAGAATGGAAAGAGCGCACAAGACGGGGAGCATGGACAGCATCAGCCGAAATCCAACTGTGCTCCTCAGGCCCATAACCCTTCCAATGTACCAAGTACTGAAGTCGACCCCTAAGGAAGCGAGAGTCAAGAACAGCAGACACTTCAAACTCCTCATGACCCTCCACCGAGATAGGAGGGGGAGGAGGAGTATGCCGGGTATAGCGGTTGCGTACGAAAGGTTTCAACAATGAGGTGAAAAACATTAGGAATACGTAGATTCTTAGGCAGGCCTAAGGCATAAGAAACAGGATTAACCTTATGTATAATACGATAAGGTCCAATGAAGCGGGGAGCCAATTTCATAGAAGGCACCCGGAGACGAATATTCCGCGTGGAAAGCAAAACCCTGTCCCCCACAACATAGGACGGAGCTGCTCTGCGATGCTTGTCAGCCTGAGCCTTCTGGCGAGTAGCAGAGTCCACCAAAGAACGCTGAACCTGCTCCCAAGTATTACGCAAACCAGCCAAATGCTCATCCAGAACTGGCATGCCCTGTGAGGAGAATGCAGCCGGAAGAACAACGGGATGCTGGCCATAGACAACGTAAAAAGGGGTCTTGCCGGAAGAATCATGAGTGGCGTTATTCCGAGCAAATTCAGCCCAAGGAAGCAGGTCAGACCAATTGTCCTGATGGTGAGACACAAAACAACGGAGGTATTGCTCCAGAGACTGGTTGGCACGTTCAGCAGCCCCATTAGACTGGGGATGATAAGCGGAAGAAAATGAGAGAGAAATACCCATTTCTGAACAAAAGGCCCTCCAGAACCTGGAAATAAATTGGCTACCCCTATCGGATACAATAGATACGGGAATCCCATGTAATCGAAATACTTCTCTAGCGAAGATATGAGCCAGTTCCTTGGATGTGGGCAACTTGCGAAGAGACACGAAGTGAGCCATTTTGGAGAACCGATCCACTATCATCAGGATCACTGTGTTACCATTTGAAGGGGGTAATTCAACAATAAAATCCATGGACAGGTTAGACCAAGGTCTCTCGGGAACGGGTAACGGATGCAACAGCCCACAAGGAACTCTACGGGAGGATTTCATACAGGCACAAGTAGTACAAGCACTTATATAGTCAGTGACATCCTTTTGTAAGGAATCCCACCAAAAATACCGAGAAACAGCTGACACCGTTTTGGAAATACCAGGATGTCCAGCGGTCTTAGTATCATGATATAATGACATAATATCCCGTCTCTCAGGAACATCAACGAACAGTTTATCATTAGGCCTCTCGCTAGGTGCCATGCTTTGTTTCGCTTGTATGGCCTGCAAGAGGGACGAGGAAATAGACAAAATAGTAGTAGCTATTATCCTGTCTGGGGGAATGACAGGAGTAACATCAATCTCCTGTTTGTCAGTAGTTTCGAACTGTCTGGACAGAGCGTCTGCTTTAGTGTTGCGATCACCTGGCCTATAGGTGATAATAAAATTGAAACGGGACAAAAATAGTGACCACCTAGCCTGCCTGGAAGACAATCTTTTGGCTTCGCTAAGGTAGGATAGGTTCTTGTGATCCGTAAAAATGAGGATAGGATCCTTAGTTCCTTCTAACAAATGTCTCCACTCTTTAAGTGCTAAAATAATAGCAAGGAGTTCGCGATTACCCACATCATAATTTTTCTCTGCTTTGGACATTTGTTTAGAAAAGAAGCCGCATGGATGCAATGGCTTCTCAGGCGACTCTCTTTGGGATAAGACAGCACCTACCCCAATATCCGAAGCATCAACTTCAAGAATATAGGGCAGTGAGGGGACAGGATGCTGTAAAATAGGTGCAGAGGCGAACGTAGTTTTAAGAAATTCAAAAGCCTGAAGTGCCTCGGTAGACCAAACACGAGTATTGCCATCCTTTTTAGTCATACGGGTAATAGGTGCTACAATGGACGAGAAACCTTTGATAAAGCGTCTATAATAATTGGAGAACCCAAGAAAACGCTGAATAGCTTTCAGACCTTGCGGTAGAGGCCATTCTATTACAGCAGCTAGCTTCTGGGGATCCATACGAAAACCTTTAGCGGAAATCAAATACCCCAAGAACTGGACTTCGGTTTGGTCAAACAGACATTTCTCTAGCTTGCAATAAAGACCATTAGCAAGAAGGGTCTTCAAAACTGTCGTAACATGTCTGTGATGAGTGTGTATATCTGTAGAATATATTAAAATGTCGTCCAAGTATACGATAACAAATGTGTGAATAAAATCTCTCAAGACATCATTAATAAATTCTTGGAATACTGCTGGGGCATTGCAAAGCCCAAATGGCATAACAGTGTATTCGTAATGACCGGATCTAGTGTTGAATGCAGTCTTCCATTAGTGATTTTCCTTTATACGTATCAAATTGTATGCATTCCTAAGGTCTAATTTAGTGAACACAGTGGCATGTTTCAGCCTGTCAAATAATTCTGTAATCAAAGGTATAGGGTATGCATTTTTGATAGTGATTTTGTTTAGACCTCTATAATCTATACACGGTCTTAAATCACCTTCTTTCTTTGATACAAAGAAGAACCCTGCTCCAGCTGGAGAAGAGGATCTCCTAATAAACCCTTTTTCTAGTGATTCCTTGATGTACTCCTCCATGACACGGTTTTCTTGAACCGATAAGGGGTACACCCTGCCCTTTGGAGGTATAGTGCCAGGCAACAAGTCAATAGCGCAATCATAGGGTCTGTGAGGCGGTAATTTCTCAGCCTCCCTTTTATCGAAAACAGTCTTTAGAGATAAGTACTGAGGGGGTATAACCGTAGACAAAGGAGGACTGGTAGGTATCTCAATAGAATTCAAAGGTGTGGCTTCCAACGTAAAAGACTCGTGGCAGGCCTCACTCCATGATTTTATTTGCCCTGTCTCCCAGTCAAAAATGGGATTGTGAGCACGTAACCATGGATACCCTAATACTAACTGTGAAGAGGGAGAGGTGATGACCTGGAATCGAATGGTTTCATAGTGTAAAACCCTGTGTACATGTGTAATGGTACAGTCTCATGAGTAACAACTGGAGAACTTAATGGTCTACCATCTATGGCCTCAACGGCCAAGGGTATCTCCTTCTCTCTGATGGGAATGTTGTTTCTCTTTATAAAGCCAGAGTCTATAAAATTTTCAGCTGCCCCAGAGTCAACCAGAGCATATATGTTGTCAACTATACAAATCTCTCCCATATATAAAGAAACCGGGAGAAGCAAGCGGTTAGGAGGCAATTTAGGAGACTTAGATATCACACCCAAGGCCAGTCCCCTATAAGGTCTTAGGTGCGAGAGTTTTCCGGGAGTAAAGGACATTCCTTTACCATATGGTCTCTCCTACCACAGTATAGGCAGAGTCCCTCCCTTTTCCTATGTAATTTCTCAGTATCAGAGAGTTTGGCAACCCCTAATTGCATAGGTTCCTCCTCAGACACTTTAACACTCTCTGGTATATTAACTCTGGGGTTAATGGATGTAACAAAACGTCTATTCCTGTTCTTGGTATAGAGCCTGTCACGAATTCTATTATCAATATCAATGAGGTAATCGATAAGGTCCTCTAAGGCAATAGGCAGCTCCTTAGCTGCTACCTCATCCAATATCGTATCTGACAAACCTTCCATAAAGGCAGTAGTTAACCCATTGTTGGTCCAATCTACTTGCGAAGCAAGAGTGCGAAACTGAATAGCATAATCAGCCACAGACCTAGAACCCTGTTTAATTCTCATTAATGCTCTCGCGGCATTCTTTGACCTTTTCATTGTGTCAAAAGTTCTACGAAAAGCCGTAAGAAAACTGTTGAAATCATGTACCATAGGTCCATTAGCTTCCCAAATAGGATTTGCCCACTCAAGTGCCTTATCGGTAAGTTGGTGCATAAAGAACCCAACCTTAGACCTCTCTGTGGGAAATGAACGTGGATACATTTCGAAGTGAAATTCAATCTGATTAATAAACCCTCTGCAAGTCTTAGAGTCCCCTCCATACCTAGGAGGAGGTGTTAAATGGGCCGAAGTATTAGGCAAAGTAGATACTTCAGGGAGAAGGGGCGTAGGAGGGTTAGGTGTAGTTGCTGGAACGGTTCTAGCTAGGAGCGTCTGGAGAGCCTGAGCTATTTGATCCATACGGTGATCCTGCTCTACAAATCTTGCCTCATGGGACGCCATCTGTTGAGCTAAATCTGCGGGGTCCATGGCCCTATCGTAATGTAACGAGAATATACCCCTACACGCAGGATCCAGCTAAACAGAGGCAAATACAGAGGAGAGATACGTCTACCGGACCTTAGAATGGCCGGACTCGACGTATATGAGAGGAGACAGAGCCAGGAACAAACCGAGGTCAAGGGCACAGAGAGACAGCGTAAACTAGGACAAGCCGGGGTCTGGTACACGGAAAACAGCAAGCCGGCAAACAGTACAGATAAGGATAAAGCGAAAACGAAGTCAGAATACGAAGCCAAAGTCAATACGAGAAAACACAACTGAACACCACAAGCGCTAAAGGGAACTGAAACAGAAACCACGATAGGGCAACGAGCTAAGGGAAAAAGGTAAGTTTAAATAGCTTTAAAACGAAAGTGATTGGCTCCTGTCACTTCCACACCCCCTATAGGTAATTGTACAGGGAGTGTGGTATGACAGGAGCCAATGGGAGCCTTTTGGCAATTAGGCTCCCACTGTCTCTTTAAGAGCGCGCCCGAGACTCGCGGCGCGCTCTTAGTTTCAGGCGGGACACGTGACCGCCTCACGCGGTCACTGCCCGCCTTCCATCCAAAGCAGTTGGATGAGCCGCGCGCGGCTCGTGCAGCCGCAGGACCGCGCGCGGCTTGAAGAGAGGACCGCGACCGGCCCCCGGTTAAGGTAAGTAACGCTACACCAGCGCACTCACTCATCCACTAAACAGCAACTTCAAAGCTTACAGAGTGTATTAGTTTTTTGTTTTGTTTGTAAAAATACCTAATCTAGACAAAAATAATTATTTTTTAGTTACAGTATATGCTCATACATTGCATAAGCCTGCCACAACATCAATGTACCCCATCTTTAGCAGGCCCTACTCCAGTGGCGTACTAAGGGGGAAGTGAGGGGGGACGGTCTGCCCCAGCTGCCATCAGGTAGGTGGGTGCCACCAGGACTGTCCATGCTTGGGGTTCTGTGAGCTGTGTGGCAGCACAGGGCACCATTGCAGCAGGGGCGCCGTGCAGCCGACACAGCTCACACACGCAGGGCCAAAAAAGGACCTGCCCCAGGTGCTCTAGGTACGCCCCTGCCCTACTCTAACAGCCTAATGTCTGCTCTCTTGAGAAGGATGTTCGGTTTGATTAATAATGTTTTATTTAAGATCATATGGATGTATGGTTGCCTGTATGTCATTTACCTGGGGAAGAGATCCCAGCAGGATGCACTATGGGAAGAAGGCAGGTCAACAGTTCTATGCTCTGAGATATGTTCCGCTGGGAATACTTGATGTTTATGTGGATGTTACTTTGTTATGTACTACCCACCTAGAGATTCTTGGCAATGGTGTTTCCTGATGGCAGTGTTCTCCCACAATATGTTCATGCATCCTGCCACACTGCAAAAATTTTTACAAACCCTTCATTTACTCACCACGCTGGGTTCTGTAGTAGTGTAGTCAGCAGCACAGTTTTCCCAGTGGTATAGGGACTATGAGCCCACAAATGACAACAATAGTGCTCACTATGTACACTAAACCAGGAGTGATAAATACAAATCAATGTACTGACATTTCATTGAGCAGACACACCGCTCAATGAATAAGTGACATAGCATTCTTTCGTGAGATCCTCTCTGGAGTGATGAACAGGATGCCAGACAAAAATAAAAAAGCAATAAAAAAAGAAAAATAGCACAATCACAGTATAAAAGTAACCACACAATCACTTTAATTAGAATGCTTTAAAAAATCCACAACATGTTTCACCAAATAGGGCTTTATCAATGGAAATAAAAAACTGGTCCCTATACCGCTGTGAAAACTACGCTGCTGACTACATTACTACACATATCCTACAAGTGGGGACTATACCACTGTACGCCCATAATACCAGAACTGGTCTTAGCTCTATAAAACATGAGTAAGACTATATAGGACTTGCACTTTAAAGTTACCACATAATACTGGAACAAACTACACTATTGTTTTGTATATCTATACAGTTTCCAAGAAACTTTGAATCCGGTATCCCTATAGAAAAGGACAAAAAGACTCCTCTATGGGATTTGGCTGCTACCTTTGCAAGTTTACACACTGACTTAGGACTTTTATATTTTCTACTTGTTTTTGTTTATTTTGTTTTAGTGTTTTAATATTTTAAACACATTTGTTCATAATTAAATGCAACCTTTTCCTTTTTTTACTGAATTATTCTATTTTTGTGGAGTCCATGCCTCAATGCATCAGAGCTGCTTTGGTAGCACAGGGGAGATTTACGTGATATTAGGCAGACTAAGCTCAACATTGGTCTCAATTTAATATTGCTAGATAAGCTTTTCAAATGGTTTATTATTTTTGTATAAACCTTTTAAATCATTTGTTCAAAATATTAAAATTTCAAAAAAGATATATTATTTTTAAAAAAGCAATATATTAAAAATATCAAAATACTGCAAAATTGAAATATGTTTACTAAAATTAAATAATTTTAAACATTTATCCACAAATATTAGATTATTTGAAAAGTTATATTAAATTGAGACCTTTGTTGGGCAATGTCTATTATTTTCCATGCTTAAAACATATAGTACTTACTGTTTGAGTGGCTTTGCAAATTTAGACATTCTGCAGGTGGGGTGATATCAGTGCCCTATCTATGTTTCATAATGTAAATTTCACTCTCCTTCCACAATAAAAAAATATATTAAATAAAATAATAATTATATAAAAAAATGATAGGATAGATCCCTAAATGAACCATATACCACATTTTTTATACAAGATTACATTCCAGCAACATCACTTTTTTACTTCATGTGATATTAACTAAAATACTATTTTCCCTTTTAACGTACCATACACATTGCAATTTAGACAAAACATTGTAGAAGAAATAGTAAACACATGTCAAATATACATCTTTGTTCACCAGTGAAAAAGGTTAATTGGGCCTAACCTTTAAGTATATGTACCAAGCAAGTGATTGAGAAGCTTAATGAAGGTTAATTAGTTCACTGTTTCCAATTAACAATGTATATTAACATATTAACACTATAATAATTAATTTAGCATTTGTAATAGTTTATCATAATTTCAATAATCTCATAATTTAGATTGCAAATCATGGTGCACTACAACACTTGGAGAAACATAATTATTTCACAATGACACAATTGTCATATTGCATCTAATATTCTTGAAATCTAAAATTCTTGAAATGTATTTTCGTCAAATACAAATATTATGAAAAATAGTTCCTGTTATACATTTGACAAATATTTTAAATGAAGAGCTGCACAATCCCAATAGCAAACATAATGCTGCCCTGGTTATTGACTTGTGTGGCACAATATAAATTTTTCTGATTAGACTATTATCGCTTTAAATATGATGGACAGAGAGACAGTTTTTAGTCAATGTAACCTGTCTACTAGAGTGATCAATCAGTCACAGAGATTTAAAGGGAACTAAAGGACACACATTGAATGCTGCAAATAGCTCATCTGTAAGTCTGAGGCCTCTTTTAATTCATGAAAGTCTATGCTGTGAACGGGTGTTAAAGTCCTGCACTACATGACTACATAGACCATCATTTGATCACTAAGGTGTTAATTTATAGGTTCAGGTAACTTGAAGGTCTGATGACATCTGAGATATCTTTAACAAAGTGCTAGAAAGTGCTTTGATTGTTTTCTTGAAGGTATGAACCAGCCATTGACGTAAAAGACTCCAGAAGATTCCTTTTTTGATGACTGATTTTTTTTCTAGCCTTTCTGGACTATGTGTAATATGGGAGCACTGACCACAAACTCCTGGTTTTGCACTTCTCCTTGTCACAGGTGCCTCTTTGCAGGTCCTAATCAAGCTTGTATACAAAAATCTGCCAATATACCTAATAATGCAAATACTTTCCTTATATAAGTTTTTGCTTCAGCATTATGGCAGCTAATCCTTGGGCTTCTTCTCTCAAGCTTCCTTATCAACAAATATGTACAATGGGAATGGTTTCAGCTAATTCCTAAATAAATGCAAAACACAACATAGCATCATAATGTTTAACCCCTTAAGGACACATGACATGTGTGACATGTCATGATTCCCTTTTGTTCCAGAAATTTGGTCCTTAAGGGGTTAAAACCAGTACTACTACAGAGACAATGAATGCACTCACAGAATTTCAGAGATACTGCACTTTGAAGGGTGCCTGCAATACACCTTCTTCCACAATAATGTATGTCCATTGTGATAATCACCACAGACTATTCAGAACACCAGGTGTGGTGAAAATAATTTATTCAATACAAAATATATACTAAAACAACGGGTCTTTTAAGATGTGAAGTCTTCCTCAGGGACCACTAATGAAAACAATTAAAAAAAAAAAAATCAGTGTCTGATTAAATTGTCCCTTTCCTCTTCTCCTATTGGTGTGCAGTCATTATTCCTCCTTTCCACATTTCATGTTCAAATTCCTTTTAATATGCTTCTCTCAAATTCCTTTCACTGATCACTCTTTTGTTTTGAGTTCTTTGAGATCATGCCATACAATAGGTTCCTTCTTACCAAGATAGAGAGTTGATTTTCCCCTAGAGGTGTTTTTTTTTTTTGTGGTTATTTTATTTTAAATATAAAGTACACAATGTTGAATAATTAAATTCAACTCTATAGCTATATTTAATAATTCATATTACATATTGAATAACGTGTTTATTCTTCAATGTTAAATAAAGAATTACAAAAAAGAAATAACATACAAACATATTGATTTGCATTTGCAAAATTGTATTCGTTCCCCATCAAATTCTACATTTAATATCTAGTGTAGAAGAAAAGTACTTTATTTGTTTTTTTGTTTTGGCCATTAAAGATCTGGAATAGCAATAATCTGATATGTCCCACAATTGTTGGTCTCTCCAACAATTATGACCCAATTCTCCATACTATTATGCTTTAACTTAGTGTGATTTAAGAGATTTCTTATATAGAAAGCTAATTCTAGGTCCTGTCATAGCATTTCAATGAATCGTAGGGGTAGACTTTGACAAAGTAATTTTAAAAGGGGATTTTTTTTTTTGTTTTGCAGCCATTTCTTCATATGTTTAATTGTATACCTACTATAACTCATGATGCCATTAAGTAAAATCAATCAAAGCTTTAAGTAAAATCAATGAGCATATTAATACGTGAACATTTCATATATGTCATACATATTATCCTCTCAAAGACAAATGTTATTACATGTTTTGCAGCATTTTTGTTGGTATTAGATCTACTTAAAGGACCACTATAGTGCCAGGAAAACATACTCGTTTTCCTGGCACTATAGTGCCCTGAGGGTGCCCCCACTCTCAGGGACCCCCTCCCGCCGGGCTCTGGAGAGAGGAAGGGGTTAAACACTTACCTTTCTCCAGCGCCGGGTGGGGAGCTGTACTCCTCCTCTCCTCCTTGCTCGCGACGTCATCGGCTGAATGCGCATGCGCGGCAGGAGCCGCGCGCGCATTCAGCCGGTCGCATAGGAAAGCATTTACAATGCTTTCCTATGGACGCTTGCGTGCTCTCACTGTGAAAATCACAGTGAGAAGCACGCAAGCGCCTCTAGTGGCTGTCAATGAGACGGCCACTAGAGGATTAGGGGGAAGGCTTAACCCATTAATAAACATAGCAGTTTCTCTGAAACTGCTATGTTTATTTAAAAATGGGTTAACCCTAGAAGGACCAGGCACCCAGACCACTTCATTAAGCTGAAGTGGTCTGGGTGCCTAGAGTGGTCCTTTAACTGCAGAAAATGGTAAAGGCAATACATTACAATTACACATAGCTGGTAACTGCATCATATGAATTTAGGTAAGTTAATCCTTTGGACAACTGCTTCTGTGTATGTGTACGTGTATGTGTGTGTGTGTGTTGGGGGGACTCTGCACAGATATACCTTCCACGTTTTTTTCAGTGTTACCTATAATAATTATTGATCTAATCATTTCCTGGTTAATGCCTCACCATAAAGGAGCAGAAACGTCATCAAAATGTCAGCTTCCTCTTGAAACAGAAGATCAAGTTTAAACTTGTGCAGGGCAGAACCACTTTGGCAGAACAAAAAAAATCGGGATGGCAGAATTCAGGTCATGTAACTGAACAGTTCGGTCAAATTGTTGTAGCTAAAAAAAATGTGGGAATGACAATTGGGCAGCCAAAACAGCAGGAAAAATTGTGCTTATGACTGTGCTGCTGTACAAAAATGGCTACAATATTGCCTTGCCTAATGGCTATGCAATATCACACATTTTTGTAATGCTAATTCAGAGATGTCAAAATTAGATGACTATATATCTAAATTTAAAAAGAGAAAGTGGGAGAACACTCTTTTTCCCTTTTCTATCTTTTAATAATTGAAGTTCAAGTTCAAAATAGGGGACCTATACAACATTTTTTAAAAAGTCAATGTGCAACTGACCACTCACTCACCACTTCCCTTCTAAGAAGTACAAGCTTTCCCACAAGTCCAGTCAGTGACCATCCTTCAGTGTAGAAGCATAGTGCCCAATCTGCTTCCCCCAACTGTATTTGCAAAGGTAGCATTAAATGCAAGACTCAGTAAGGCAGAGGAAAACCACTACAATGAAAGGCATTTGAAAAAGGGGGAGCAGTAGAAGCAGCAGCAATTTGATGTATTTTTTTTCTTATTTAATGAGGTGGGTCAATGCGATGACCTGTCTCAAACTGGCATTACTGTGGCTCAATGTTTCTGACACATCCTTAAATAGAATAACAACTGACACTAGCTACATTTTATTGACCAAAACTCACACCCTAGCAAGGAGACAACTCCAACAAAGTGGTGATGGGTTGGCCTCTCGTGTTTCAAAAATTTTTCCACCATGTCTTAAGTTCCACCACGAGCTGACATCCTGTCAGAGACAGTGTGAAAAACCAATTTTTCTCTTGCACTTACCACAAGAGTTGTCTAGCCCTCACACTCCAATAGGGATGCATGGCAATCTTGCAATGCTCAATTATGGTTTGTTTGCAGTAATGTTGGACCTCCTCTACTACCAACACCATACAAAGACATTGTGGGCTTCCACCATTGTGCCATCAAGAAAATAAAGTAGGTTCCCTCAGTAATACAGACATGTGCCAGCCCTTCACTCATCCCTACTCACTTCTTTGTCATATAGTTTGCACTTTGTAAGTCTGCCTTCTGGGAGGTACTCAAAGTAATACCAAATTTTGCTCTAGGGAACTACATTAGCCTTCACTCTTAACCTTGTGATGATGAAGATGCAGGTGGATTTGCATTGGTAGCAGTGGAAGCTGTTGAAAACTAGCCTGTACCCTGTACCCTAACAATTGCTTCATTAAATCTAAGGAAAATGTTGATGGTGCTGGTACTGGTGGTGGTAATGGTGGAGGTGGTTCTAGTGTAAATGGTGATCATAACACTGGCAGTAGGTTAATATTATTTATAAAGTGTCAACAAATTCCTTAGCACTGTACAATCGGTGGATTAACAGACAAGTATTTGCAACAAGATGAGTTGAACCCAAAGGAACATAGAGTGTTGAGGGCCTTACTGAAGTGAGCTTATATGCTAAAGGGAGTGGGGTAAAATGGCACAATAGCTAAGGGCAGGATGTATTTCATGAGAAAAGTAGGTTGCTAGAATATTTTAAACAAACATTTGTGTTAATCTACTTTTGCCATTGGTGATGTAACAACTGACAACATACATCCTTGCTCGCCTCCATTTCTACACAAAGAATGATAACCAGCTTGTACAGGGACACATTTTTATTACAGAAGTACATTCAACTAATTTAATGCCAGCAATTGTGCTAAAAATGGCATTTACCCACAACTTCCAAACATTGCAGGTTCAATGGATCAAACCCATCTTACAAAAAGGAAGGGAAGGATTGGATGAGCTTTCCCATTTCAATGTTTGCATTGTATTAGCATAAAATAGATTGATAAAAATTGCTATAACACTTTTAAAATGTCTTTATTTCAGAAGTATATGATTTAACTAGACTTACTATGTGGGCATTATGCTAAAATGCAGAGGTTTTTTTTACATTTTGTGGCTATTTTCAGGAAGCTGTACTGCTAAGTAATATAATCTGTGTCTTAAAAAAATCTATATGCAGTGTATTTGAACATTATTATTTATGCATTTTTGTCACACTTCTTGTATGAGAGATATATTTTGTATTTTGATTTGATGCTAACATTTCAGACCCTGTGCGAACTATCACAAGATAGGAAATACTGTAGACAAACTAAAGCTTAATATTCCCACAAAATTCAAATAATGAATAACTGAAAAATAAAAATTGTAAATGTACTTAATTTTATTTTTCATGTTTTTCTGAAAAGCAATTTGTGCGTAGAATTGCTGTTTCATTATACATTTTTGAGCAAACAATAAATCATTTGCTTCAAGTATATGTTATGATAATATTCTTTAAAGCAAAATTTACTTGGTTGTAAAGGGGTTAATAAAGAATATGTATATAACAGTTATTCTTTCTACACCCTGTTCCAAATTATTATGCAAATTATATTTTTCTCATTTACCTAAACAATTGATGTAAATAACAGTCAGTATAATTCTCATGTTATCAACTATTAAGAGTACAATTCAAATTTTATTGAACAAACCTCCTAATGATAACAGTATTTTTTTAAACATAAAAAAAATAACTTACCATGCACTGTTCCAAATTATTACACACAGTAAGTTTCAAAACATGTTATAGGTTGTAAAGAACTGACAATTGTCATTTGTTGTGTTTGCAGCATATTTACTGAAATCAAAAGCTATTTCAATCAAACCTATAACAACATTTTAACTTTTTAAACATTTTAACAGGTCGCGTTACAGTTTAACAGAGGACCCCTTATTTGATAGCAGCTTCACAAGTCTTGCATCCATTGAACATGTGAGTTTTTGGACAGCTTCTGCTTGAATTTGTTTGCAAGATGTCAGAATAGCCTCCCAGAGCTGCTGTTTGGATGTATACTGCCACCCACCCTCATAGATCTTTTGCTTGAGGATGCTCCAAAGGTTCTCAATAGGATTGAGGTCAGGGGAGGATGGAGGCCACACCATGACTTTAACTCCTTTTATCCCCATAGCAGCGATTGATGCAGAGGTATTCTTTGCAGCATGAGATTGTGCATTGTCATGCATGAAAATGATTTTATTACGGAAAGCATAGTTCTTCCTTCTGTACCAGGGAAGAATGTGGTCAGTCAGAAACTCCACATACTTTGCAGAGGTCATCTTTACACCTTTGGGGACCCTAAAGGGGCCAACCAGCTCTCTTCCCATGATTTTGGCCCAAAACATGACTCCACCACTGCCTTGCTGACGTCGCAGCCTTGTTGGAACAGGGTGGCCGTCCACCAACCATCCACTACTCCATCCATCTGGACCATCCAGGGTTGCACGGCACTCATCAGTGAACAGGACTGTTTGAAAATTAGTCTTCATGTATTTTTCTGCCCTATGCAGCCGTTTCTGCTTGTGATCATTGGTTAGTGGTGGCCGAATAGAATGTTTATGCACAGTTGCAAGACTCTGGAGGACTCTACACCTTGATGTCCATGGGACTCCAGGGGCACCAGTAGCTTCAAATATCTGTTTGCTGCTATGTAATGGTATTTTAGCAGCTGCTCTCTTGATCTGATGCATGCATTTGGCAGAAATCTTCCTAAATGTGCCTTTATCTGCACAAACCCGTCTGTGCTCTGAATCAGCCACAAATCTCTTAATAGTGCGATGATCACGCTTAAGTGTTCGTGAAATATCTAATGTTTACATACCTCGTCCAAGGCATTGAACTATTTCCCTCTTTTCAGCAGCAGAGAGATCTTTTTTCTTTCCTGTATTGCATGAAAATGGTGCTCTTAATAATGTGGAACACCCTCCTATAGTAATTTTTCCTTAAATTGGGCTCACCTGGCAATCTAATTATCACAGGTGTCCGAGATTGTTTTCAGTGATCAAAAGAGACACAATGCTATCCATGAGTTAACCCCTTAAGACCGGAGGGCGTACAATTACGCCCTATTTTAGGCGGCTCTAAACGCCGCCGGGTGTAATTGTACGCCCTCCGGTCTTTCCTTACTTACCCGGTCACCGGCAGTCCCACGCCGGCGATCGCGGTGGGGGGACTCCCAGGCAGCCCCCCTGCGGTAGATCCTCCTCCTCCGGTGCCCCCCGGCCATGTGAGAGTGAGGTCCTTGCGAGTAACCCACAATCACATGGCTGGGGGTAGCTGCCTCCTGCATTGCCAGCAGGGGGGCTGCCTGTAATTACAGGTGGTCCCCCTGCTGGCTGAAAATAAAATTAAAATAAATTAATTAAAAAGTAAAGTGTAAAAAAATATATATATATGATCTAAGTATATATATACACATATACATACACACACATACACTGTCTAGGTGTATTTTACTATTAATATATATATATAATTATATATATATATATTAATATCAAATTACACGTAGACTGATACTGATTAAATATATATATATAATTATTCTTATATATATATTTATATATAATATAAAAAAATTAAATCTGTAAATACGTTAAAAAATTAAATTACAAAAATAATAAAAAAAACTATTAAAAAATATATAGAAGTGTGTTATTTCGTTCTAACTGTATTTTGATATTAATATATATATATTTATCAAAATACACGTAGAACGAAATAATATATATGTATATATATATATATACATAAATATATACGTATATATCACTATATATATACCTATATATAAATAAAAATATTTTAAAAAAATTATATATATATATATACACATATAGATTCACATATGTATATATATATACATATATTAATTCTACATATATATTTATGTAATATTTTTACATAATTAGGTATCTTAATTAATTACAATTAGCGGGACCTGCCTGACAACCCATGCCGAAAGTAAAGGGAATTTAATTTGCTAGCACTATATTTAAAAATACAAATACAGAGTTTCAGCGTGTAACCCAAATAGATACCAAATCACTCAAAAAACACCCGTGTGGTAACTTCTCTATCCACACATCAAATAACATAAAATCATATACATACAATGGGTGGAATGATGCAGTTCAGGGTAAAAGATGGTAATATGCAGGCAAATGGAGTAACTGTGAAGATAAAATAATATACAAGCACCTAGTGCAACACTGTACAATATAATGTATATAAACATAAAATGTATAATTCAGTACTCACAAAGGAGGAGCCAATAAGTAATGGCTCAGTTAGAGTGCCTGTGGGATGGTTAGAAGGGATCCCACTCGCTTTCTGGATGCAAGTGATCTTCCAATGGTAATAAAAGAAATGTTCACTCCAATAGGATATTGGGGACTAGATTCTTTTAATGGTAAGTAATAAAATACAAATATATAGAAATATAAAAAAGAACTTTACATTACACTATAATAAGGTAAGTCAGTTCTTTGTAAGGTCCAAAAAAGTTGCAAAATGCGTTTCGCCCAAATCGTGGGCTTCCTCAGTTGCTAATGATGTCCATGGAGTAATGTATATTTATACCTGTCCAGGAGGGTGATTCTTTCCGGGTTCGCGCGTTTTTTTCATATCCGGTCGCATATTAATGACGTATTTCCGGTCCGCGGGTTACTGACTAAGTCGCCGTTGGAACGCATATGCGTTCCACACATTCAACAAACTTTACTCTCTCCTTTAGTCCATGAACAAAAGTCCATATCTTTTTATTCTTTCCTTTAATCCATAAACAATGTAAATATTGATAGGTATATCCAGTATAGAGTGAGAAGGAGTGAAAAAACCTACATACTTAATAAAGGGAATCTTATAAACTTTATAAAAAAAAATAATTAGAAAATATCATTTAAAAATTATATATAGAATTCACACACATATAGATAAAAATCCATAATAAGAACATTACAGGTAATACACAAGAATAACAGTAAAAAATCACATATTTAAAATCAGTAATCTATAACAACTATGCTTAAAAAGTCCTGTGGTCCTGAAAAAAAAAAAAAAAAAAGTCAGTAACCCGCGGACCAGAAATACGTCATTAATATGCGACCGGAAATGAAAAAACCGCGCGAACCCGGAAAGAATCACCCTCCTGGACAGGTATAAATATACATTACTCCATGGACATCATTAGCAACTGAGGAAGCCCACGATTTGGGCGAAACGCGTTTTGCAACTTTTTTGGACCTTACAAAGAACTGACTTACCTTATTATAGTGTAATGTAAAGTTCTTTTTTATATTTCTATATATTTGTATTTTATTACTTACCATTAAAAGAATCTAGTCCCCAATATCCTATTGGAGTGGACATTTCTTTTATTACCATTGGAAGATCACTTGCATCCAGAAAGGGAGTGGGATCCCTTCTAACCATCCCACAGGCACTCTAACTGAGCCATTACTTATTGGCTCCTCCTTTGTGAGTACTGAATTATACATTTTATGTTTATATATATTATATTGTACAGTGTTGCACTAGGTGCTTGTATATTATTTTATCTTCACAGTTACTCCATTTGCCTGCATATTACCATCTTTTACCCTGAACTGCATCATTCCACCCATTGTATGTATATGAGCACTATATTTAACCCTATAACTTTCCAAGACACCATAAAACCTGTACATGGTGGGTACTGTTCTACTCGGGAGACTTCGCTGAATACAAATATTAGTGTTTCAAAACAGTAAAATGTATTACAAGGATAATATCGCCAGTAAAAGTGAAGTTTTTTGCATTTTTCATGCACAAACAGCACTTACACAGTGACCAAATGGCTACTAAAAAAGACTGGACATACCCCATTTGCAATACCTTGGGTTGTCTACTATTGCAAATGGTATGCCATTATGGGTGTAAATTTAATTCCTGGGCTACTATAAAGTCCCAAAGGCAACGTAACCAATCTGGCGAATTTCAATTTCAAATGTAACATGCTATATTTGACCCTGTAACTTCCCAAAACGCCATAAAACCTGTACATAGGGGGTACTGTTTTACACGTGAGACTTTGCTGAATACAAATATGTGTATTTTATTGCAGTAAAAGCAAACAGTATTATGACATTGACAGTTAAAATGTCATGTAGAACTAAAAAATATCAAAAAAAATCTTATTTTCTCCCATTTTTTTCATATTAAATTATGTTTCATAGCTAAATATTTGATATTAAATGAAAGCCCTGCTTCCCCTGAATAAAATGATATATAATAAGGGTGGGTGCATTTACTATGAAAGAGTTGAATTAAGGTTGGACAGACATGTAGCGCAAATGCCAGGTTTTGTTTACATTTTGTTTCATTCACAACGTGTACATTTGGCTCCGTCCTTAAGGGGTTAAACTGAAAAACAAAATATTTAATCTTTGTGACACTTAAATAGAATTTGCATAATAATTTTGAACAGGGTGTACATCCAAATGAAAATCAATTGAATATTTCTCCAGATTCCTATCTGTAACCTCAAAAAAAAAAAACTAGGAGACATCACAATTTGTTGTAAAAAATAGTTTTCAGTCATTTCTAACCATTTATTTATATGCAAAGATTGTGCTTCTGATGTTTAAGAACAGTGAATATTCGTTTAACCTAGTGCATGATTAATTTCTTAACTGAGGTTAAAGTAATTTTAAAATCCTTAATTCGCTTAAACTAACCTAATCAAAATAAACCTGGAGCCCAAATTAATATATTTGTTGGGTGGGTGACAAAAAAATCCACTGATGGCATCTTCAGCCAGATTTAGTATGTTAAGCACACTGCCAGTAATTCTTTTTTGCTGTTAAAAAATATTTTTTCTTCTAATGTTTTACTTCTTTGGCATATGATTTAATAGCTCTAAATAAAGTTGCATTAGCAGACACCTGGTCATCACATTCCAAAAACTCATGGATAAATTAGATGAAACTAAGGCAAAGCAGAGATTAGCTGTGATAACCCGTGTACATTTTATGCGTCATCAATCTAGGGTACAAAATTAAGGAGCAAAGGAGAGTAATGGTGAAAGGAGAGGAAAACGATGTTATGTAAGTAAAAAGCAGGACAAAACTGCAATATTTTTATACATAATACTTATTGCATGCATGCTGTGTGGATAAGGTAGATCTTGAAGCTGATAGAACAAAACTAAAGGGCAGTGGGGGTCATTTTGACTTAGTTCAAATGTTGTGTGCTTTATTTATTTATCTTAGAGAACTAAGATGCTATAGTAGGGTACTGGATAGCTAAAAACATCAATGAGATCGTTTAATGAATCCAACTGCAGGGGTCACAGCAAGCTACCATGGAAAAACTGAAGCAACACTTCTTCAAAAAAAAAAAAAAAAATCTAACAGATCTTTGAAAAACAACACAAGATGGTCAAGAAAGAATGCAGAGAAAAAAAGTCATCTACTACAACGTACCTTCTTCCAGTACCTACATTGCAAAAATTCCTGTACTGACCTTTCCAGATGCATAAAGTACACTGAAGAAAATGAAAAAGGGTAAAATGTTATGTTCTCCATACTGTTTATTATGTAAATTCAACCCATTTGATGTTTTAACTGACGGCAAACTTTACAGAATTCATTGCTTTTGACTTTGAAAACTGTTTATTCATCCAATGGACAAAACTGTACAAAAGCCTGAAGCACCAGGACTGGGAAAAATATGTTTACAAATATCAAAGCCATTTCAGAGTTTTATATATTCAGTATCACTGGACATAAGTACCTGTGGTGAAACCTCCGTTAGAGGCTTGTTATTTAGAGGATTGTATGTGAAACATCTGAAAGGATAAAACAAAAACATGAGCATGCACGTACGAATTTGTAACAATATAAAGTTGGTGCAGAAAGGGGTAGAAACAGTATTCATTATTTCTTACAACTGATTCACTTATGTAGAAAAGCCATTTTTTATGACATACGCCATGCTCTCTGCCTGTGAAATGTTCCCTTTGTTTCAAAATGATTGTTCTTGATGGAATATTTTTAAATTGTTATGTGACTACTCATAGGCAGTAGTAGTAAAGGCCTTGTGGGCTGAAGCCCGGGATGTGCTTTTTAGCTGTAGATCTCTACAATTTGTGGAAGGGACAGGAAATATTATTATTTTTTTTTTATTTAGTGTAGGGGTCATCAAGCTTTTCTTTTGGCTTAAGTCCCAGGTGTTTATGGAACCTAGAAACACCAGCACCTACTAAGAAAGTCAGATACCTACAGCATGCAATCTTAATAACCACACAGAGAGTATAAACTCCTAGAACATTGGAAATAGATATAAACTTAACCCTTACTTTGTATTCAAAGAATGGCTTTAATACATTAAACTGATAATTCATATGCATTAGTGTGATAGAATTTATCTTGATTCCAAGGCTCAAGCTTATAGGTGTCATATAATTATATCCAATATTACAATTGGCTAACTTGGACTCAGGAAATGCTTGATGCTTAAACAACACTTAAGACCATATATGTCTAAGTTCCGGGAGCAGTGAGCCCCCACCTAAGATGTCTCTGCTCTAATCATTTTGTTCTCTCTTACCTTGAAACTTATTTGTTATGTGTACATGACGCTCATCCCTATGTCTTATCTGTACTCTCTTCCTATTACTGTTCTAAGAGTATTTGAACGTAAGCACTTACTTTTTAATGTATAAAACCCAGCTGATGAATAAAATGTCAGAGGCTTATTTTGAATACCAACAGGTGTCTGGTGTCTAATTCTCGCTTCTCCAAGTGCACTTGTAACAACAATTTGGGCTTCCTCTGAATATAACAAAGATCCACATTTCTGATCCACAACAATTAGGCATTTAAAAATGCAAAATGAAAAAGAACCCCTTCCATAAGGCATTTTAGGGAGGTATTGTGCCAGGAAAACAACTTTATTTTCCTGGCACTATAGTTTCACTTTAAAAACAATGCTAATAAAAATTGAATGGAAGTTACTGAAAGTGCTGTGATTTCTAGTAACTTGGTATCCATAAGACTTGACTGCACCTAAAATGATCTTTTTGTTCAAACCGAATTTCGTTAAATGACACATTCGTTTTTGGATGAAATTCCGGCATTGTTTTCGTTTTGGAAATTGGATTCGGCTGAATGTAATTACACTGAATGAACAGTTTAGAAGAAGTCAAACAGGGTCATTTATTAAAGTGCGAATATTCCCAAACCGAATGGGGTGAAACTGCTTGCTATTTTACGGAACCAAAAGGACTGCAGAATCCAGACATTGTTCATTACTTAACAATTTCTTTATTTTCCAGATACAGTTCTGAATTAGCATAAATGGCAGTAACACCCAAATGCACAAAGTAGGCATTGGCATGGGGGGCTACCATGTCCATCCTCTTTCTGTAATGTAATAGACCGAACACATCATCCAAATGTACAAATAAATAAATTGCACATGGAAGAATATCATTCAGTGTGCATTCGTTTATTTAGCTTCCTATTTGGAATTCATACAAATGAACAAAATAGCTGATTTTTGTTTGTAAACCATTTGTCTATAAATGAATGTCTAAGTCTAGTCCACATGTCACTTAGCATAGTCCTTAGACATAAAAGATAAGGACATTAAAGGCAAAGTGGCCTTTTGGGTTAGCTTTTTGTGTACCTAAAGCTAGCTAACTTTAAACATTTATTTAAGAATGGATTTAGTTTCCATTTAATACCTGTGAAATGATAACTTGCCTTTAAAATAAAAATAAAATTAAAAAAAATCTCATTCCCTCTAAATTGTACTCTATTGGTGTGTGTTTAGGTTCTCTGCTGTAGGTCATTTTGGGATTCTGAAATGAAATTTAATAAGAAGAGCCTGGTCTTGGCTGAAAAGCAAAGGAAAAGTATTAACCCTGGTAACAACCTTATATGTTTTTCTTATACTGTTATTTGTATTGTTGCATCTAACCACTGCTGTTTGTTTAGTTAGTAAGTGTTCAAAAAGATATGCCGTTGTTTATTTTAATTTTATAACAGCTGTAGTTTTGTCTTGGACATGTTTCTTTGTCTTGGACAAACAAACATACATCTGCCTTTTTATCCAACGTCCTGGTGAGTCTGGTATGTGGCTAATATAGAGTGCATGTAAATATTTTAAAAAGTAGAGACTCAAAGAAGTCACAGAATATGTGCAGTTATATGAATAATGAAGAGAGGGCCACGGCGCAATATTCTTTGGGCCCCCTAGCACCAGAAAATGAACTTCCTTTTCCCCCAAAATGTCCCTATTTGCATCTGCCAAACAACTTACTCTATACTTACAAGACTCTACATCCCCATACCAGTTCACCCTCTCCTGCCACATTTACCTGACAATTAACTCTCTCCATGCCCAAATTAGATTGTGCTACATTTGCATGCCTATGAATCTTCTCTATTACCAAATTAGAATTGCTTTTGCATTTGTTGCCAACTAATCCACACTCCCCCAAATCCAAATAGGTGGACACATTTCCCCAAATAGATCTCATTCTCTTAGCTATACACACACTGTGGAAGAGTCCTATCCTTGCTCTAAATGTTTTGGATCCTGTCTTATTTCTGCCCCTACTGCCTGGTAGACCTATCCTGCTCCAGGCTGAACAGGTTTAACTGGTGACACAGTAGGGCACTTGCAGCTCACAGATACACTTAATGCAGTTCCTAGACAATTTGCACACAGTTCACAGACACACCCTCTATGCAGCAAACAGAGAGAACACATATTTGAAGATTTGCAGGCAAATTAAATTAATGTTATAAATTGAAGTACCAAGCAGCAGTAACCAACTTTACCAAACCATTACCCCTTTTCCTAGCCAGGCATCAAACCTCAGTCCTCTTACCTTTCTTCTGACAGACAGGGTGACTGTCTCAGCCACCACAGGAGATGACTCCTTCATGTGCTGTAGATTTGAGGCTTCACCCAGAGTAGACTGAATTCTGGTGGGCCCTGGTGCTATTGAACCTGCAGTAGCTCCACGCCAGATAATTAAGTAATATACATAAGGCAGAATTTACATAACACAGATGTTTTACTATACCAAGTCCTGAATGGCTGTAGGTCAAGAAAATACTTTTTAACCATTTCAATTATTGTTCCCAGAATTATGAAAATTCAAACTCAGCAGCTGGGGATACATATGGACACTCCAATCCAAAGTTTACATTATTTTAATGTTTTGATACATGGAAAGGATTGCATTTTTTGGAACAAATTTGGAACACATCACTAACCTCAAGACTGAAGGTCAAAGGGTTACACAATAATAACTCCAAGATTATATTGTTTTCTCCTAGTATAAACTTCATCTCGATGCATTTTTAATAATATGTTATTGTGCATTTTTAATTATTTTTATGTTCTTTTTGAAATGTATTTCACTGCAACTGGAATGTCAATGAATATACTTGTAACAGAAACAAGAATCCCAGCACACAGGTTCCACCTGCAAATTCGAGCTCTCTGTCGTGGAGGTACAACACTGAATCCACAGAATACTCACAGAAGCAGAAGGACACAGGCAACACTCCAAGTTCAAGAAGGTAAGTTTATTTCTGGAAACACCACCTCATAAAGTGCAAAGTGCAACGTTTCGGCTCATGATTAACGCTCTGTTGAGCCGAAACGGTGTAATACCCCAACACGCAGAGATTAGGAGAGCAAGGGACAAGACAAGGATATAATGTATAACCAGGCCTTAGAATGGCCGGACTAAACGTCAGACAGAGATAAAGCGTAATCAGAGATGAGACGAGGTCAGGGTGACGAAAATACATAAAAAATGAGAACTAGCCAGAGTCAGGAACACAGTAGACAGTCAGATGGGCAAACAAGACAGGAAAGGGTTAAAGATAAACTCAGTCAGGAACAAAGCCAAGGTCAACACCAGAAGAAACACAATAGATCAAGGAACACACTAAAGGGTACTGAAACAGAAACCACAATAGGGCAAAGTTGAAAGGGCTAGGAAAGTTTAAATAGCCTTTAATTAACAACTGATTGGCCCACGTCATGCCTATACCCCCAAAACGTGCGTGTGTGGTGGTGCCGGAATGACGTGACCTACTGGGAGCCTGAACCCACTTATGAGCGCGCCCCTTTAAGATCACGCTCGTGACTCAAGCAGCGCTCCGAGTGCGAGACAGTTCACTGCGGTCAGTGCACGTGGCTTATATAGAAGTGGAGATCGAGATGGATGTGACATGTGGGAGTGCTCGAGCCGTGCTGAAGACCGTGGCTGGCTCCTGGATAAGGTAAGTATCTCCACCTGCCACAGCTGACTTAAGGGAATCACATCACCAGACAGGAGCTATTGTTTGCACTGTTAACATTTTTCATGTTAATTATAGCTCTCCTTAATGTATATGCCAGGGTAAGTGATAGGAAATGAGGGAGACAGTGTGTACCTCTCCCTAAAATAATACCCAGTATGTCAGTGACAGAAGAGGAACAGTACTAAATATACACTAATTTTATTAGGTATTCCTTTTTAATATGTGGTTAGATATATCTATAGCTTGCTTGCTTCAATATAGCTTGCTTGCTTCACCAAAGTGTTGCTTCTAAGTGTGTAGTTGGAGATATTCTGGAGAGTTTTACAGAAGCTTCAACTGTCTAAGAGTTGTGCTAAGAGCTTTCTTTTCTACTGTTACAGGTAAGATTCATATGTAGGAAAAGGTTACTGATTGCACAAGGTTTTAATTCCTGTTGGTAATTATAAGGCATTTTATTAGATTACTTGCTATTGATTGCTGTTTAAATTAGCTATTGTTTGCAAATAAGCAGAGGCCTACCCAGGTGTTAAACATTCCTAGTGGGTGGTGATTTTAGGAGTTATATAAGGGCTGTTGTCATTAGCTTGGCTAATATAGATTGGTTGCTACTTCTAAGTGCTGTTTCTAAGGGTGTAGTTGGAGATATTCTGGAGAGTGCTGTTTCTAAGTGTGTAGTTGGAGATATTCTGGAGATAAACTGGAGGTAATCTGAGGTATTCAGGAGGATAAAGAAAAAAGTTAAGATTAGTTTGAGTTAAATTATTTTCCTCATTGGAATGGCAGACTTAGTTCAGTGTAATAGTTGCTATGCATTTGTTTCACGTTCTACTTTTTGGAGATTTGGCTGTTGTCTAATCTGTAGACAGTTCTCTATCTTGCGGCAAGAGATTGTATTTTTGAAGTCTGAGATTTGTAAATTATCTGGTGAACAAACTCAGACTGGAACTGCTGCAAAGTCACTGCCGCAGAGACATACTAGGAATGGCAGATGGATTACTGTAGGATCTGGTAGACTTAGAGTTGTGGATAAAAGGCATTTTGCACAGTCTGTTGCTCTACATAATTCATTTTCTGCACTTTCAGAGTGTAATGGTGTTGTGGAGAGAGGCACTGAGGCTAGTGGTGTTGTGGAGAGAGGCACTGAGGCTAGTGGTTTTGTGGAGAGAAGCACTGAGGCTAGTGGTTTTGTGGAGACCGGCTTGGAGACTATGGTGAGGCCTAATAGAAAGCAGTTGTTGTTGGGGGATTCGATCATAAGAGGTGTGGAGATGGACAATGGTGGTCTTGTGAGGTGTCTTCCCAGAGCTACTGCTCACAGAGACAGGAGACGTATCTGTAATATTGTTAAGCAAGCAAAGCAGGAAGGGGAATTGGATGTACTTGTCCATCTAGGGACAAATGACTTGGCTTGCAATGAGGTTTCAGAGGTTAAGGAAGTTTTTAGTGTTTTTGCCAATGATATACGGCAGGTTGCTTCCACACTGTCATTCTCTGAAGTTCTGCCTGTGCATAACACTCAGAACGACAGGCAGATGCGTATTAGGGACTTTAATTTGTGGCTTGGTGAATGGTGTTGGGAGCAAGGATTTGGCTTTATTTCTCATGGTAGCTCTGTTTGGAATGGAAATAAGCTGTACAAAAAAGATGGTTTGCATCTTTCTCAAAAGGGAACAAATGTTCTCAGTGAGCAGTTCAGAGGTTTTGCTAGGATGTATTTAAACTAGGAGGGGGGGGCAAAAGGGTGATAAAACATCAATCCAATTGTCCCCCAAAACAAGGACAGAAGGTGCCTGTAGCAAGTGTGTTAAAAAATGATAAGCTTAGAGTCATGTCTACAAATGCTCGCAGTTTAGGGAATAAGATCCATGAACTTGTGGCAATAATGGCAACTGATAGTGTAGATTTAGTCGCTGTTACTGAGACATGGTATAATGAGAAAAATGACTGGGACATAGCAATACCAGGGTACTCTTTATATAGGAAAGATAGGGAAGGCAAGAAAGGGGGAGGGGTGGCCTTGTATGTGAAGGATAGCATAAAATCTAGCCTAATAAAAGTTAGTGAGGCAAACAGAGTCCGTTTGGGTTACGTTAGAATTTGGTAATCACACAGTAACTCGTGTAGGTGTGATTTATAGGCCCCCAGGACAAATTGAAGAGTTAGATAATCTACTAGTTGAGGAAATAGCTAAAATGACAATGAAGGGGAAGTTATCATCATGGGTGACTTTAATCTTCCTGATGTAAATTGGAAAACAAAATTAGCTACTTGTGCCAGGAGCACACATATTCTAAACTCCCTACTGGGATTGTCTCTAAAACAAGTTGTTGAGGAGCCAACTCGTAAAGAGGCCATACTAGATTTAGTGTTAACAAATGGAGATTTGGTATCAGATATTACTGTAGGTGAAAGTTTAGGATCTAGTGATCATCAGTCAGTGTGGTTTAATATAAGAACAGTGACTGAGTCACACCACACAAAAACAAAAGTTTTAGACTTTAGAAAAACAGACTTTTCTAAAATTAGAATATGTGTAGAGGAGTCATTATCAGACTGGAGCAATTTAAATGGAGTCCAAGAGAAATGGGATTATTTAAAAGTTGCACTATTGAAGGCAACAGAAAATTGCATTAGGCTTGTCAGTAAAAGCAAAAAATTCAAGAAACCACTGTGGTACTCCGCAGATGTGGCCAAAATAGTTAAAAACAAAAAGTTAGCATTTAGGAATTATAAAAAAACCCAGAGTGAGGAAGACAAAATGATCTATAAGATTAGGCAGAAAGAGGCTAAGCAAGTTATAAGAGCTTCCAAATCACACACAGAAGAGAAAATAGCACAGTCAGTAAAAAAGGGGGACAAAACATTTTTTAGATACATAAATGAGAAAAGAAAAGTAAAACAAGGATTAGTTAGATTAAAAACAAAAGAAGGAATGTATGTATAAGAGGAGAAAAGTCTAGCTGACTGCCTCAATGAATATTTTTGTTCTGTATTTACAGATGAAAATGAAGGAAAGGGACCTCAGTTGAGAAAAAGGATAAATAAGTCATTTATTACATGTGAGTTTACAGAGGAAGAGGTTCTATTTCAACTGTCAAAAGTAAAGACAAATAAGTAAGTGGGACCTGATGGAATACACCCAAAGCTATTAAAAGAGCTTAGTGGTGTACTAACAAAACCATTAACAGATTTATTTAACCAATCATTGTTAACAGGAGTAGTCCCAGAAGATTGGAAGTTAGCGAATGATGTGCCCATTTACAAGAAAGGTAATAGGGAGGAGTCGGGAAACTATAGGCCAGTAAGCCTTACTGGGTTTACTTTAGGGAGATCATGCCAAACTAATCTTATTGATTTTTTTGATTGGGTAACTAATATAATAGATCAGGGTGGGTGCAGTAGACATTGCTTACCTAGATTTCAGTATGGCTTTTGACACTGTTGCACATAGAAGGCTTATCAATAAACTGCAATCTATAAGTTTGGATTCCAATATTGTTGAATGGGTAAGGCAGTGGCTGAGTGACAGGCAACAGAGGGTTGTAGTTAATGGAATATATTCGAGGCTTGGACTTGTCACCAGTGGGGTACCTCAGGGATCTGTACTTAGACCCATTCTCTTTAATATTTTTATTAGTGATATTGCAGAAGGTCTTGATGGTAAGTTATGTCTTTTTGCAGATGATAATAAGATATGTAACAGGGTTGATGTTCCAGGAGGGATAAACCAAATGGCAAATGATTTAGGTAAACTAGAAAAATGGTCAGAACTGTGTCAACTGACATTTAATGTGGATAAGTGCAAGATAATGCATCTTGGACGTAAAAACCCAAGGGCAGAGTACAGAATATTTGATAGAGTCCTAACCTCAACATTTGAGGAAAGGGATTTAGGGGTGACTATTTCTGATGACTTAAAGGTAGGCAGACAATGTAATAGAGCAGAAGGAAATGCTAGCAGAATGCTTGGTTGTATAGGGAGAGGTATTAGCAGCAGAAAGAGGGAAGTGCTCATGCCATTGTACAGAACACTGGTGAGACCTCACTTGGAGTATTGTACGCAGTACTGGAGACCGTATCTTTAGAAGGATATTGATACTCTAAAAGAGTTCAGAGAAGGGCTACTAAACTGGTTCATGGATTGCAGTATAAAACTTACCAGGAAAGGTTAAAGGATCTTAACATGTATAGCTTGGAGGAAAGACGAGACAGGGGAGATATGATAGAAACATTTAAATATATAAAGGGAATCAACACAGTAAAGGAGGAGACTATATTTAAAAGAAGAACAGCTACCACAACAAGAGGACATAGTCTTAAATTAGAGGGACAAAGGTTTAAAAATAATATCAGAAAGGATTACTTTACTGAGAGGGTAGTGGATGCATGGAATAGCCTTCCAGCTGAAGTGGTAGATGTTAACACAGTAAAGGAGTTTAAGCATGCGTGGGATAGGCATAAGGCTATCCTAACTATAAGATAAGGCTAGGGACTAATGAAAGTATTTAGAAAATTGGGCAGACTAGATGGGCCGAATGGTTCTTATCTGCCGTCACATTCTATGTTTCTATCTGTGGCTGTAGAATAGTCTGAATGCTTCATGCCATGGATTTCAGAAGGTGTTGGAAAAGGGGCATTGTCAAGGGGGTTTGACCCAGGTTGGAGCCCCAGTGATGTCCTGACAAGCCCTGGGTCTGATTTTGGAACTTTTTGATTGCTAGTCTTAAGTCCCTTGTAATATTAAAGGAGATATATCACCTCCAATTACATGCCTTGAAACATTACCATTTTAATGCAGCATATTTGGAGTTAATTGTTCATTGCAGTGTGGAGGTATTATTTTTTTAGTGCAGAGTTTTAAATGCAGTGGTAACACACACAATGCTGTCAGTTTGGAATTACTGCTGTGGGTACAGAGTTAATAAAGAATTGTGAGTTGCTAATACAGCTTTGCATGAGGTTAAAACAGCAAGTGTGTGCTTAATACACAACTTGTTGAGTTTATAAACATAGGTTTATATAATAGTCTAGATTTGTATTAAAATATGATTCATACAAAATGTTAGTATTTTGGGATAGACTGGGAATGGTTTATGACAAGGCTTAGGGAGGCGAAAAGCCACAAAATGTATCCTTGGGTTGAAGACCCTCTTCTTTATACCACCTAAAAATACCTTTTTCTGGAACCATTCTATAGAGATTCTTGTTCAGACTAACATTACTTAATCATGGTGGCTGAGATTCTCTCATTTCATTAAGTCCTAAAGATACTCTTGGAATACACCGATCTCATTATCAAGTTCATGGAACCATCTTGAGATGTATGCTTTCTAACAAGGCATGCTTTCCACTGGAAGCAGCCTTAGAAGATGGGGAGTTTTAATACTGGGAGATGCTCACATTATTTCCCCCTGTTATTTAACAGGCTCCATTCCCATGTGATGGGGCCTTTAAAGTGACTTGGTAGTATTGGCTGCCAAGTCGCTAGTTGTAGAAATTTAATAGACATATTTTTAACCTCTCTTATAGCACTATGCTAGTCTTATTAACTGATATAGGCTTTTTAGTTATTTGTTATAGCTGCCAAATAATTAACCTTTGCATTGTTGATGGTTATTTAACTATTTGCCCACAGGCTACTAGTGCTTAAAATTATTGTTCGTTTGCATTAAAGCAAGTGAACAATAATTTGGGATTGCGCACTCATGCATTTATTGAATATTCCTATTACTATTTTTTTTAAATAAAATAGTTTCAACAAGAACATTCATATTGCATCATTATATCTCTTACATCCAGTAAGCTATAGACCTGGGGTAGGCATCATTTTGCCCTCCAGATGTTGTGGACTACATTTCCCCTGATGCTTTGCCAGCATTATGGCTGTAAAAGCATTATGGGAGATGTAGTACAATATCTGGAGTGCCAAAAGTTGCCTATCCCTGTTATAAACATTGTCAGCACTAGTTCATCTCTGTTGTCTAACACTGGTGTTCAACACTGAAAAGTGCCAAATAATAAAAGAAAAAATACTGCAGGTACTACATCAATGGCTGAGCTGAAAAGATTGTTCATTTTTAATGTGTTTTACCAGTTTAAATGGGTTATGTTTCTTTAATATACTTCTACAGTATAAAAACAGATTTTTGTGTGACTTCATTGATGTGAAATGCTCTCTAGATTTAATGCCCGGAGGGACAGAAAGGAAATATGTGAGTACTCTATTGACATGTTCAACTGGTCATTTTCAGGGGCTTTAGTGATGTTCTGTGATCTATTGAACACTACCTAACAACTAAAAAGAAATGCTATGCCACCAGTGAGGAGGAAATAAAAAATAACATTGTAAATGCCACATAAAGATGAAACATTATTCTAGTAAAAGCAAAAGTACATTTTTTTATTGAATGGCATAAACTTTCCTATCATTTGCTAACTACATATTGTACATTTATTTTGTCTTTTAAAAACATTATGTTTTCAGTAATATAATAATAATAACTTATTTCTGATGAATTATTGTTATGGAACAATGCTGCTAACACAGCATAACACTTTTACTATTTATTTATTTATTAAAGATGAAAGCATTTAGATATTACCCACCCACCCCATGGTCATTTTCTCCTTTATAGATAGTCTCCCACACAACTTTCAATCTACTGAAATGACAGGTGCAACCACTGATCAGCACACCCTTTCAATCTCTTAACCCTATAGAACACATACTCTCTCTCACTACAAATAGATATATCACACACTAAAACCATATACTTCTATTTAAAAAAAAATAAAAAAAAAATAGTTAAATAAATAAATTTCTCACAATTTCTGTTTCATTTTCAACTACACACCTCATACCACTAACATGAATCCTAATATACTGTTATTCTTAATAACCCTTTTCTCAATCCAATTTTGTTCACACCACTACCAGCATAAGCACGCACCTCAAACTGGAACACAAATTATAATACACCATGGCCTGCTCTGTTCCTTTAACTTAGCTGCTGAGTGCTGGTGGAGAGTTATAAAAAATAGCCCTCCTACCCCCAACTCACAAAATTATAAATTATCCCATTCACTATATGGCCAAACAAAGATGATGTCCAAATTCCTACTCCTTATGTTACTTGCCCTTGCAAATGATGTGGAGTCTAACCCTGGTCCCCCAGCTAATTCTAGTCCTAATCTCCCCACTAAAAAAGGCCTCTCTTTTGTGCACTGCAACATCCGTAGTTTACTCCCTAAACTGGATGCACTGCAAGCCTGGTGTTCCCATTACAAACCAAAAATCATTGTGCTCTCAGAATCATGGTTAACGGCTAAAATACCAGACACCGCCATTGCAATACAGGGTTATTCATGTTTTAGAAATGACAGAGCAAAGAGAGGAGGAGGCATTGTTATTTATGTTGACAATTCCATAAAGTTTACCCCTTTACAAAACCTTAGTCCTCCTGCCATCTTTGATTTCCTTTCTGTCAAAATTGAGATCCCGTGCAGTAAATCAATCATTGTTGCAGGAATCTACCGCCCACCTAGCTCCCCTGTGCATTCCCTATCTGACATAGCCCATCTCCTTAGTGAAACCATAGCTCAAAACCCAAAAAGTGAACTGTTGGTCTTTGGAGATTTTAATATTGATTGGCTGAACCCTAAAAATAATAGTTCTTGCACGCTGTTTAAGACTTTGCAGCTAACGCAATTAATCTCCTCCCCAACTCGCATAAACATAAAAAGCCATAACCATACCCTGCTAGATTGGATTCTCTCCACTTCTCCTGATAGAATCCAGGAGGCTGGTGTTCTCCCAAACACGTTCAGTGATCACTGTTTAGTGTACTGCGTGCGCAAAATAAAGGCTATTAAATCCTCTCCCAAGGTTAAAATAACTAGGTCCTTCAAAAGATTTAATCTTGAATCCTTTTTAAATGACATCAAGAATCTCCCATGGCACAGATTAAACATTATCCCAGATCTAGACTGTGCTGTTGAATACTTTCAGTCTGAACTCCTACAAATTTGGAATTTGCATGCCCCGCTGCGTAAGGTGAGGGTAAAAGGAGCGCATATGAACTGGATCACAGCTGACCTCATCCAAATGTACCAGTTTCGGGATTCTTTGTGGTCAAAATTTAAGCATACTGGCTCTATGAATGATCACGGTGCATATAGACAATGGCGAAATATATGCACAAAACAGACAAAACTGGCCAAGGCCCAATATTTCTATGAAAATCTGAACAGTAACATCTCAAACCCTAGAAACTTTTGGAAAGTCATAAATAAACTACAAGCTCCCCCAATCCACTCCCAACCCTCCACTGTCAAAGTGGGTAACCAAACCCTGCAACTTCCCTTAGATGTAGCAAATGCCTTTAACAATTATTTTGTCGGATGCTCTACTGCCCTGATTGCCAAGCTAATAAATGACACGCATTCTGAAACTACAAATGTGGATCAGGCACCACTAAATTTGCAAAGGCCCAATATAGATAAGTTTAATTTTAGACCTGTACCTGTTAGTGTCATTAAAAAACATCTTAATAATCTAAAAATGAAAAACCAGTCCGGACCTGATCAAATCCCAGCAATGCTGTTGAAGCTCAGTGCACCGGCAATTGCTAAACCCGTCTCAACTCTAATTAACGAATCATTGGTGTCTGGATACATACCCAAACTTTGGAAGACTGCGAGAGTAGTGCCTATCCATAAAAGTGGTGACACTACTTTGGTTTCTAACTATCGCCCAATATCATTGCTCCCTGTATTGTCAAAAATCTTAGAAAAATGTGTCCATACGCAACTTTGTGAGTACTACCAACAATTAAACTATCTGACCCCTGATCAATCGGGCTTTCGCCAGAATCACTCCACTACAACTGCCCTCCTAAAAGTTTGCAATGACATCCAAACTGGCATGGAACAAGGAGCCCTAACTGGAGCTATTTTCCTTGATTTTGCTAAGGCCTTTGACACAGTAGACCACGACATTCTACTGCACAAACTCGAAAACTCAGGTATTGGTGATCATTCTTTAAACTGGTTTCGATCGTATGTATCGGATCGCTCGCAATATGTGTCCATTTCTGACAGTGACTCCCTCCCTCTCCCAGTCACGTGTGGTGTTCCCCAGGGTTCCATTCTCGGCCCCCTACTATTTACATTATTTATAAATGATCTGCCTAATGTCTGCCAATCCTCAAATGTACACATGTACGCAGATGACACGGTAATCTATGCGAGCAAATCCAATCTACCTCAACTTGAGGTTTTGCTCCAAGACCAGTTTACAGAGGTAGAAAAGTGGATCGCAAAAAACAAACTCTTCCTGAACACTGACAAAACTGTCACAATGATCTTTGGAACGGTACCTAAATTACACAAATTACACAATCCCCACCTATCCATCAAAACAAATTCAAATGGCACACTGACCGCGGTCCACTCTTTCAAATACTTGGGTATGATGTTAGACCCCAATCTATCTTTTGGCCTGCACATAGAAAAGCTTGCATCTAAACTTTATCCAAAATTAGGTGCCCTGTACAGAAACAAAGCCTGCCTAAGCCCTACAGTAAAGGAAAAGATTGTACAGCAAATGCTGATGCCAATCATTGATTATGGGGATGTAGTATATGCATCTGCATCGCAATCCCACATTAATAAACTCAACACATTGTATAACTCGTTCTGCAGATTTGTGCTACAATGTAATTACAGGACCCATCATTGTGACATGCTAAAGGAACTAAACTGGCTGTCGCTGGAATCCAGACGCACCCTTCATCTTTCCAGCCTTGTTTTTAAGAGCTTTTCTGGTAAACTCACACCCTACCTGAACAAAATGCTTTCCCCAGCTGTTCCCACTTTCTATAACCTCCGATCCAGTACAAGCACTTTACTTAGTCTACCTCAATACAAAAAGAAAGCGGCCCGATCCTCCTTCTCCTACAGAGCGCCGCAATTGTGGAACGACCTCCCGCACAATTTAAAATCTTCCCTAAGCCTAAAGTCTTTTAAGAGATCCCTCTCTACATACCTCAAAACAGAATGCACGTGTCATGGTTGATTATATATTTCCTGCCTGTTCTATGTTAAATTTTGTATATATTGTGTATTAATATTGTTTTTGTATTTTGTTGTACCTAATGTAACAATGCAATGATTTGTGGACCCAGGACATACTTGAAAACGAGAGAAATCTCAATGTATCTTTCCTGGTAAAATATTTTATAAATAAATAAATAAATATTCTTTTTATTTCCTTCTATATTACAGGAAAGTCTAAAGCAGCTTTTTAATGCTAATTGTAGCTAATTTATTTCACCACCATCCCACTCTCACCCCAAACACGCACAGGGAAAGGATTTGTCCCTCCCCCCCCTCTCTTTCCCATTAGCATTGTGCAAGGTAAAAAAAATCAGTTTGGCTGAATTGAGTTGTGCAAAAAAGTTAATAAATACATTTCTGTTACCGATTCAAGATTTGTCAACGCGGTTGGTCAGTTTGGATGAATTTCATGAATGCGTTTGTTTTGGGAAAGATGATTCAAATGAAGCAAAAAGGAGCAAAAATGGCCAATCAATGTACTTCAAAAGAAATACATACAATAAATACGATGCATATCATTTGCAATACACTAATAGGCAATTTTTTGCCATTTGGTTCACAGATCATGTGAGAAGAAGTAACCAAGGATAAAAAAAGAAGGACCCATTAAAAATCTTAATTTATATATTTATTTAATACATATTATTTTATATTTATTAAATATAGATTTGTTTTACTGCTCCTTTTTTTTCTTTGTTGGACAATTCTCAATTGATCTGTAGATAAAATCAACATTTAGTGGTTCTCCCCAAACCATCAATAAACTCTTTGCCATCAATCATCTCTTTTTTTGGACATCAGAGATATAACCCGAAATAACAAAACATAAGAAACTGTTTGTTCCCTTTGTCTGTTTTGTGATTGATCCATACAGCGCTTTGGAATTGCACAATTAGTTTGACACCTAATGCAATCTATTACCCATCCTTTTGCCCCTTTTGTGTCTCTTTTCTCCCTTTTTATATTGTTTCCACTTTTTGTCATATTTATTCTTCCTTTTGTCTCTTCATCCCCACAGTTTTGGGTATCTTACCCCTCTTTTGTCACTTATCTTCATTTTGTATGATCACTCTTTAGTATATCAAAGCCCCCTTTTGAGCTTTTATATTTCTTACCCCTCTTTTGTGTCCCTTATCCTGTTTTGTGACTTTTGTCACTTATGTCATACTCCTTCCTTCGTGTTGCTCGTTCATCCATGTGGCTTTTGCCTCCACTACATCTAACTGACCCCCTAGTCACCTCCAAATGCCCCTAAGCCCCCCACATTACCTATTTTGTATTCCTTATTTTCAGGCCCGATCTATATTCAGGGCGCCGCCATCTTTGTGTGGGTAGATGAAGTCCCTGTGGGACACGTCATCAGCCCACACTAGACAGACTGTGAGATTCCCGCACATGCCCAGTGAAACACCTGGACATGCAAACGGGAATTTCATCTATTCATTCATCAGACAGACGAATGAGTGAATAGAAATATCAGCCGAACAAACAAATACTGTGTATCAGTGTTCGTTTGTTCGTGCAGTTTATTACAAGGAGGGAGCTACCGGCACGCAGCTCCCTCCTTGTAATATGTAACTATAGAAGTGGCAGGGAGCAGTGCTCCCCACCACTTCATAAGCCCCTCCCCAGGTCCCCCCTCACTCTATGGGGGTCAATATGACCCCCATAATAGCATAAGGGAGATTAAAATCTCCCACATGCCCCTACTCGCTATACCATAGTGAGAATGAGGGGGGGGGACACCTACTGACCCCCCCAGCCCCCACCCCTGGGCGGTGGGTGGGGGCGATAGTGAGAATGAGGGGGGGACCTACTGCCCCCCTGGCCCCCACCCCTGGGCGGCAGGTGGGGGCCATAGTGAGAATGGGGGGGACCTACTAACCCCCCCCGCGGCCCCCACCCCTGGGCGGCGGGTGGGGGCCATAAAGATAATGAGGGGGGGGACCTACTGTCCTCCCCCCCGGCCCACACCCCTGGGCGGCGGGTGGGGCCATAGTGAGAATGAGGGGGGGGACCTACTGCCCCCCCTGCCCCCACCCCTGGGCGGCGGGTGGGGGCAATAATGATAATGGGGGGGGAACCTACTGTTCACCCCCCTCCGGCCCCCACCCCTGGGTGGCGGGTGGGGGCCATAAAGATAATGAGGGGGGGGACCTACTGTCCTCCCCCCCGGCCCCCACCCCTGGGCGATGGGTGGGGGCGCTAAGTCAATTCCCCCCCCACCAAGGTGACTAGGGGTCCCCAAGCCCCTAGTCTGCCACCCCCCCACCCAAAAAAAAAGTCCCTACCTACCCCTCTCACCCTAAAAAAATAGTGAGGGGGGAATAAAAAAACTAACCTGTAAAATAAAATTAAACTTACCATTCAACGTCTTCTTTTTTCTCAAATCTTCATTTTTCAGCCCCAAAAAAGGCCAAATAAAAAACCAACATAACCGTCGAATTGAAAATAACAAAAATCCCGAGCGCAAAAAAAAAAAAAACAGACGAAAAAGAAAAAACCAGAGCGCAAAAAAATAATCCATCTTCACCCATGTAGGGCTCCGCGCAGACTGAGCTCCGCAGGGCGAGGCAAGGTTTATAAAGCCTTGCCCCGCCCTGCAATTAGGCTAAGAACACTCTGATTGGTGGGTTTAAGCCAATCACAGTGCTCTTTGTCATTTTACACAGCGTGGGAAAGTTCTTTTGAATTTTCCCACGCTGTGTAAAATGACACAGAACACTGTGATTGGATGGATTTCAAGTCATCCAATCACAGTGCTCTGTCATTTTACACAGCGTGGGAAAGTTCTT
>OW240917.1:137770760-137823150 GCA_933207985.1 Pelobates cultripes
CACGTTAATACCACCAGTCCCAACTCATCACCGTCATGGAGCATGCAGTCATTTATCAATTCGACACATTCTAAGGGGGAGATCCTGCTTTCATTTTACTTTTTCTCTGCTTATGTGCTAGTAAAGGTGAGAATTTGAGAACATGTATGTAACAGTAGCAGACTCCGTCACCCTATGTTCGGTTGTCCGTACCCCCTTGTTCGTCTCTCGGTGTGTGGTCCCTTGTTTTGCCCCAGTGAAAACTGACCAACCATGGCTGTTAAACCACAAATTAAAGGAACGCTATAGTCACCTAAATTACTTTAGCTAAATAAAGCAGTTTTAGTGTATAGATCATTCCCCTGCAATTTCACTGCTCAATTCACTGTCATTTAGGAGTTAAATCACTTTGTTTCTGTTTATGCAGCCCTAGCCACACCTCCCCTGGCTATGATTGACAGAGCCTGCATGAAGAAAAAAAATTGGTTTCACTTTCAAACAGATGTAATTTACCTTAAATAATTGTATCTCAATCTCTAAATTGAACTTTAATCACATACAGGAGGCTCTTGCAGGGTCTAGCAAGCTATTAACATAGCAGGTGATAAGAAAATCTTAATTAAACAGAACTTGCAATAAAGAAAGCCTAAATAGGGCTCTCTTTACAGGAAGTGTTTATGGAAGGCTGTGCAAGTCACATGCAGGGAGGTGTGACTAGGGTTCATAAACAAAGGGATTTAACTCCTAAATGGCAGAGGATTGAGCAGTGAGGTTGCAGGGGCATGTTCTATACACCAAAACTGCTTCATTAAGCTAAAGTTGTTCAGGTGACTATAGTGTCCCTTTAATGACTTGACACCTTCTCTTGAGTGCTTTCCCTTGGTGTCCGCCATTTGTATAACCGAATGCACGTGGTCCAGTGCATGGCGGCCATTTTGCCTCCCGAACGCAGGCATCGCTACTTGGTCGAACTGGAACCTTATTCGGCCTCGCGTCTCCTCGAACCCGTCCAACTTCCCAACCATCTAGACGAACGATATTTGGTAGATATGATCTACTGAACAGGGGGAGCGTTCGTCACTGTTCGCACAGGAACCCCCTGTAGCGGAGTAGCAGGGGTTAATCCAATAGCTCTCCGCTGGGAACAAAGATTCAGCATACAAAATCACAGGAACACAGCATAATCCATCTCCCCAAGGACTAGACTACACAGTCTGGGAGTCAACTGTCAGCTTTATTCACAGGTCTGCTTTTATGCATTTCTCCCATGCAAGGGAGGTAACTTTCATAATTAGTACAGTAGCCAATCATAACATGGTCACCTCCCATCCCTCTCCTCCCCTTAGATTAACACTTAAACAGATTAATGGGGACAGAGTTTTCCCCACTTTATAGATGTCCCCTAAATACAGGGGGTACAGGGTTGAATAATGGGTCCCCTGGTAGGTCTAATCTGGGTGAGCAACATACTCAAAATTCACCCAGACCGGACCAGGGGTTCGGGAGTTACAGGCATTGAAAGATTTGACCGACCGCAGGGGCTCAGTAGCCGAAAACAGTTCCATGAATTCTGGCCCTGCGGTCGGTCTTTTCTAGTGAACGCAAAGTCCCAAACGGCTTAGGCATCCAGGCAACTGTTACCATTCGTAAGAATCCCCTCGTTTGGGGGATTCCATCTACCGAACGCCGGGGCGTTCGTGTGTTTGGTTCGTGCTTTCTGAGCATGCTGGAGGTCTTAGCGGTACTTGGTTAGTCGAATGCCCGGTTTGAGTTCCAGGCGTTCGACGACCAAGTACCGCTGTTCGTGCGTAAGATGGCCGCCGCCACGTGTTCGGTAGGCGAAATGGCGGCCACACATACAGGTACTTAATTCCCTTCGCAACATTGAAGCTTTCAGTTAATTGGAAACACACGACCACCCCGGGGTGATCTCCCGTTCGGTAGTTTCGGGGCATTCGCATACAGAAGAGTAAGAATAGCATTAGAGTCCGTTCGTGCATTTAGTCACTGCTTTAGCACCCATTCGCATGTAATGATTCCACTGTTTATTCGCATAAAATAGTCAAAGTGGCAGGGTTTGCCACACCCCTGAAAGCCGACCGGCCATCCTGCCCAATTCTCTGGAACTGTTTTGGGCTATCACCTCGTGGCCTGTCCGTCAAAACTTTGTTTGAACGTAAGTTTTGTTTTACCAAACCAATCAGAGCGCTTTGTGGATATGTTGTGCACTCAGAACGGGGCTATTTGGGAATATGATTTTTGTAGGGTTCCTGTACTGTTTTCATGTATTATTTTGGATATGTTAAAATTTTATGTTAATTAATTAAGTGATCCTAATTTGAGCTCCATTATCTCTCAAACACAAAGGCTCTTGGGAAAGAAACCCTTGTGTTTTTGACTTGAAAACCCCATGCTAGGGGCAATGCATAAAAGCCGTGTGTGGCAAAATAAAGTCAGTTGTATCCCCAGAACTGTGTCTCGTCCAGTTGCTGGGGAGGAGGTGGGCTATTTACTTGGCATTTTCTTGTTCCTGATTCGACTCTTGGTGATCCAGCGGAGATAAGTCCCTGCCAGGACTAAGGGCTCTGCTACAGTAACAGTCATAGAACCGTGTTCATTTGTTCAGTGTCTGTGTGAATGCATGTATTTGCGTGTACCGTGTCCATGTGAACGCATGTATTTGTGCGGGCAGTGCCGTGTGAACGCATGTATTGTGTGCAAAGTGTCCGTGAACGCATGTATTTGTGTGTAGTGTCCGTGTGAACGCATGTATTTCTGCGGGCAGTGCTGTGTGAGCAAATGTATTGTATGCACAGTGTCCGTGTGAACACATGTATTTGTGTGTAGTGTCCGTGTGCATTTTAAAACACAGCAAACTTGGAGAATTTTTCTATTTAGTCTGTGGCAAACCTAGCCACTTATAGAACTAAACTGTGTATTTAACCGAACTATATATTTCTGCTGCTGTTAACTGTATTGTGCAATGTATGCGGCATTCGTGTGTAACAGCACACGAATGCCGCTAATGTTAAGTCTGGTTATCCACGAACAGTGAATCACCGCACTGTTCGTGGAATAAGCAAAGTACCGAATTTGGAGACCACCCATAGCAGGTCGTGTGTCTCCAATTAGGTACTTTGCAACAATGTATCGGTGTTAATTGCGGTCTGTTGCGGGTGGCCGCCATTCATGTACCGAACACGAGGCGGCAGCCATCTTTGTTCGCGGAAAGCCAGCGGGGTTTTGTTGTCGAGTGCCTGGAACTAAAATCGGCTACTCGGCAACACAAGCCCCGCTGGACTTCAGAGCTGTTTGGGAGTTTTCCGTTTTCGGGACTTTTATTCCCTCAGTTCAGACAATCGGTTAAACTAAGTGGTCCTGATAAGGGAAAATGAACCGCGTTCGGTTATTTGCGCTGGGATCGGGGCGCAAGTTCACTTAACTGTGCGCCCAGGTCCCAGCTATGTAATAAAGGGTTAAATAGCTGTCTAGCATAAATATTATGTCGGTTATAGATTTTAATATAAAAACGGTATTTTGCTGTTCCAAGGGATAATCCCATTAGCAATGCATTCTGGGATAATTATCTCCTTGGTACAGCAGTGTATGCTGGGTACTCTGGCTGTAAAACTCAGTCCCCCATGTAGTCCCCTACTGGACAAACCCTGCATTGTGACTCGGTAAACCCCATACAATTGTAACCACATAAATACTGTGCCTGTGATTAAAAACCTCAGTTTACCTCCAAGCTATGTGTCGTCTAGTTCTTGGGAGAAAGGGATTGTAACTACGCTATCTGGATTTTACCTGCATTTTGCCTGCTTTGTACCTGTTTTATTCTGTCTACCAGCGGAGATACCGTGGATAATACTACTACTCCGCTACATAGTCTAAAATGTGAAATTCATTTTTAAGTACATAACCCTGAGTCAATAGGATGACATTCACTAAAAGCCAACAACCTTACATAGTGTTGAACCCATTATGCATGTCAGATATTTGACTAAAAAGACCATTATTCTGAAAGTATTAAAAAAAAAATAGCTTTATTGTCAAAAATAGCTAGTAAGGATGCAAACAGATTGTGATCAATAATCAGACTTAAACTTGTCAGCCAGAACGTGGTCCAGAGCTGGATGGCCATAGCATGGTCCAGAGCTTGGATGGCCATAGCATGGGCCAGAGCTTGGATAGCCATAGCATGGTCCAGAGCTTGGATGGCCATAGCATGGTCCAGAGCTTGGATGGCCATAGCATGGTCCAGAGCTTGGATGGCCATAGCATGGTCCAGAGCTTGGATGGCCATAGCATGGTCCAGAGCTTGGATGGCCATAGCATGGTCCAGAGCTTGGATGGCCATAGCATGGTCCAGAGCTTGGATGGCCATAGCATGGTCCAGAGCAGGTGTCTGGGGACAACACGGATTGGATAAAGGAAGTGCAATCTACTTCGTAAGCAGCTGCTTCCTTTGCTGTTCCAGAAGGGCCTCCAGGTGATCTGCTCGCTTCTCGGCCGCCTGTAGAAAAGAATTGTCACAAATGATGATAAGAACGTGCTGCGGTCACGTCTGTAAAACGGGGAAATGCATGGATTCATTCTGCTTCACACAAATTACTAAAATGTATATTGCATATAAAAATAAACTGCCAGGAAAGTTCTTATTTCCTGAATTGTCTGTCTAGTTCTCCTCTGTGGGATCGTTCACAATGCTCCCACAATACTTAGTACATATCATGTGCTGTGCATTTCAAAAGGTCACTGACCAATATATGAATATAAGTTTCCACATTTCAGTCATTTTAAAAAGTTTACCTTGTCTTGTGTGTAAAATCAGTCAGTGTCTATCTGCAGCGGCACACGTTCTCTTGTAGCTTTCTATAAGAGAGCTCACACATTCTCAGGTAACTTCATTTATAAAAACCATGAATGTAGCTAGCCACAAGCTTGTGGATTCTATTGCTTTATTCTTGTGTTTTGCAAATGAAGTTAGCTGTAGCACTGCACAGTTTTTCTGTAAAAAGCTTGTACGGGCTCGTAACATGTATTTCAAATATTAATGAACCTCTCCTATTGTAGATTAAATAGCAAAAAGTCGTTTCACTGCTTGAACCAGGAATAGGAGATAAATGGTATTAAAGGAATAAATCCACTTAGTAAAGTCAAAACAAGAACAAAAAGGGGTATACTCACTAAACAAATTAATATTTAAAATGCAAACATGTTATATCAAATCTTAAATAAGACTAGATGATAAACAAAAAGGAAAGGGGTAAAATATTTTGCAATATAATATGTAACGAGCCCACAATATATTAGCGTTGCTAAAAATAATATCAGGAAGTATTACTTTACTGAGAGGGTAGTGGATGCATGGAATAGCCTTCCAGCTGAAGTGGTAGAGATTAACACAGTGAGGGAGTTTAAGCATGCGTGGGATAGACATAAGGCTATCCTAGACTTAAGATAAGCAAAAGTATTTAGAAAATTGGGCAGACTAACGGGGGGTGAATGGTTCTTATATGCCGTAACATTCTATGTTTCTAAGTCTGTGGACTGACAATTAAAGCTGAGTTGTTGTGGATTCCTGATTTGTATATTTGCTAAACGCTCTAGATTAGGAGCTTTCTTTCATGGCCATCTGAGTTTTTATACGGGGGATTAAGCAGTGTTAGTAAGTAGTAGCCTTACATACCCATAACAAGGTAACAAGGATCACGATCAGTTGGAATTTAGTGATCAGCCACATGTGTTTCTGTGGGTGTGTATCAAAATCTAGGCCATAAGTGTTCACTAAGGATTGCATCCTGGAGAAGGAACGTGGCCAGATCTGTGAGAATGGGCCAGGCTACTGACAGGAGAACAAAGCAGCTGCATTGTGTGCCTGTCTTTCAGAAGTGGTTAGGTCACAGTAAAGCATGTTTTACACCCGAACAGTACGTGGAATTCTCACCTCACGCTGCTTCCTCAGGCTATTCATGGTTTCTTCTTTCTTCACAAGTGCTGTCTTCACCCTAAACAGAGACACAGACACAATGCACAGCGATGACGCAATAGCTTATTGACCTCTTCTAACAGGCGCCTTTACATTCCAAATAAATTCATTTGTTAATAATGAATCAAAAGTGATTTTCTGAAGAATTGACAATGGAGTTCATTGAAAAACTGCGGCAATCCCAGCCTAACTGTGACTACAGCAGAGTTGGATAATGTTTACAAATCCGCCATATTAGCTTGAATTTTGCAATTTGGAACTCAGTAAATAACGCTGAGAGTTGCCGTGATATATTGTAACGCTGAAAGAAGTCTTGTATTAAAGGTAAATTTTGATTGGTCGGTTGGTGCTTCAGCCAATCAGAATACAGCTGAATTTTTTATGATCACAGATCTTTGACAAAATTAAATCAATAGCAGCCCTCACAGTGTGCTGTAAAATGCACAATCCATAGGGTTTTATAAAAAAATAATAAGTTACTTATGCATTTTTTGCATAAATTCTTAGAAACCTCTCCGACGTTACATGCTGTCCTGAGAATAGTGGACTTTAATGCTATTAGGAAGACAATGTGTAAATATGGTTGAATCCTGTTTGCACCGTGGTGGCAGACACAGGTATCATTCCAGATTTAATGGCCCCAAACTGACAGATGAGCCGTGTGCAGCCCTTTAAATGAACCTGGCTGGATGATCGCATTAAGCTAAATCCTAGAGAGTTTTTTTCTTTAGTTGTTAATTCAAGTTTTCTTTTGGTTCAGAAGTTGGACAATTGCCTCATTAAGTGGTTGAAAGGCGCTCAGTTATAGGATAGAGAGGTGTGAATTTCTACATTTTATTTTTCACATATAAATATTTGTTAATTATACGGGATCAGTAAACATAAAGATAACAATTCTGATTGTCATTGGTCCTTATTTATGTTAATGTACAGTTATGCTCAAAAATTTGCATACCCGGTCAGAAATTGTGAAATTTTGGCATTGATTTTGAAAATATGGCTGATCATGCAAAATATGTCTTTTCCCACCCCTGTGGCTTTTTAAATTGCAATTAGTGTCTGTGTATAAATAGTCAATGAGTTTGTTAGCTCTCGCATGGATGCACTAAGCAGGCTAGATACTGAGCCATGGGGAGCAGAAAACAACTGTCAAAGGACCTGCGTAACAAGGTAATAGAACTTAATAAAGATGGAAAATGATATAAAAAAACATCCAAAGCCTTGAAAATGCCAGTCAGTACTGTCCATTGACTTATTAAGAAGTGGAAAATTCAGGGATTTCTTGATACCAAGCCAAGGTCAGGTAGACCAAGAAAGATTTCAGCCACAACTTCCAGAAGAATTGTTCGGGATACAAATAAAAACCCCACAGGTAAGAAATACAGGCTGCTGCGGAAAAAGATGGTGTGGTTGTTCCAAGGAGCACAATACGACGATACTTGAACAAAAATGAGCTGAATGGTCGAGTTGCCAGAAAGAAGCCTTTACTGCGCCAATACCACAAAAAAGCCCGGTTACAATATGTCCAACACCCTGACACTCCTCACAGCTTCTGGCACACTGTAATTTAGAGTGATGAGACCAAAATAGAGCCTTATGGTCACAACCATAAGCACTATGTATGAAGAGGGGCCAACAAGGCCTATAGTGAAAAAAATACCATAACCACTGTGAATCGTTGCTGTGGCTCATTAATGTTTTGGGTTTTGTGAGCTCTAAAGGCACAGGGAATCTTGTGAAAATGGATGGATGGCAAGATGAATGCAGCATGTTATCAGAAAATACAGGCAGACAATTTGTATTCTTCTGCACAAAGGCTGTGCTTGGGACGCTCTTGGACTTTCCAGCATGACAATGACCCTAAACACAAGGCCAAGTTGACGCACCAGTGGTTACAGCAGAAAAAGGTGAAGGTTCTGGAGTGGCCATCACAGTCTCCTGACCTTAATATCATCGAGCCACTCTGGGGAGAACTCAAACATGCGGTTAATGCAAGACGACCAAAGACTCTGCATGACCTGGAGGCATTTTGCCAAGATAAATGGGCAGCTATACCACCTGCAAAACCTAGGGGCACCATACACAACTATTAGAAAAGTCTGCAACCGCGGTCATTGATGTTAAAGTGGTCAATACATAGTATTAAGGACTAAGGGTATGCAGACTTTTAAACAGCGGTCATTGCATTTTTTTCTTTGTTGCCATGTTTTGTTGTATGATTGTGCCATTCTGTTATAACCTACAGCTGAATATGAGTCCCATAAAAAATAACATAAAATGTGTTTTGCCTGCTCACTCATGTTTTCTTTAAAAGGGTACATATATTACCAATTCTCCAAGGGTGTGCAAACTTCTGAGCACTGTATAACTGTATTATAATTTACAGCATATCAAAACCTATTCTTTCATGATAATGCTTTTATCCAATCATAAAAACCCAAAAGTGGAACATCATGTGTATGGTCTATAAGCTGCGTGCATCATTTTTATTAATGCGTCTTTGTATACTCTCCATGGCAGCGTGTGTGTATACTCTCTGTGGCAGCGTGTGTGTATACTCTCCGTGGCAGCGTGTGTGTATACTCTCCGTGGCAGCGTGTGTGTATACTCTCCGTGGCAGCGTGTTTGTATACTCTGTTTGTACTCCAGTAAAACATTAAATAAATTCACCTTTGCCATCATTTCTAAGAAAGTACACAAACAGTACTCACCTCTTGTGAACCTCCTCCAGTTCCTCCTCCTTATCCCGATTGATTCTCTCCAGCTCCAGACGATGCCTTGCTTGGGATTCAGACGATTCTATTTTTAAGCGTCTGTTCTCTTCCTCGATTAATACGAGGCGGTCTGCGAATTCCTGTCGAATTACATCGGAGAGACTTTTCCTCTCCTCGGTCAGCCGGTCTGTGATCTGAGAAAGGCGAAATAACGGTTTCAATTTAAGGTGACGGATATCCTGCTTTAATAACCTTGCCTTCGTTACGGTTTGCAGAGATGGCCCTCACCTTCCTAATATCCTCCACCTCCTGCTCCCTCTGTTTGAGAAGTCCCTGCAGTCGGATCTGTTCTCCCTCCAGCTCTGTCGCTCGCTCTTTGAGTTGATTGCACCTCTCCTGGAGCTTTCTCTCGGACCTCTCCAACTCCTGAAGCTCAGACTCATATTTATCTCTCACCCTCTTAATCCTGAAAAGTAAGTTAAGCAGAGACTTAGATTAATTAATTATTCTCCAAGGGGATAGCCCTTAAATTATAAAAGGAAAACAAAACAAAACATAAATCACAAAATATCATTTACTTCCAAACTGAAGTTTGACTCATAAAAGAATGCAATAAACAAATAAAGCAACTGTCAATCTTATAGTGCAAGTGTCACTCCAATCTGACTTTACACAGAATACAATTTAAACCAAACATTAGGATTGCCAGACTCATAGTAATCATATGAGAAATCTTATTTCAATATACTATTTTATTACGTACATTGCAATCGTGAGCAAATGTAGTGTACACAGCCACATCCCAGAATTCCTGGTGTGCTTGTGCACTGTGCGAGTTATGGGATGGTTTACATCTTGTGGCGTGTGCCGACATCATCCTGCCATTCTTTTTGTCAGGTTACAGGAGGGGAAGTGATCGACAGGTAAATATTTGATCCGTTAATCTACATGTGGATTAACTTTAATGAGACACTTGTAGCAACAGAAATACAGCTCAATTATTATTATAGCTCAGTCATGTCATTATGTTGCCAGTAAGCTCTAAGCGCAGTCCACTGGTAGGAAGTAGTTTGAGAAAAAATTAAAACAAGGCTCTCCCCGAGTACCGATCCTTCTACCTATCTAGTCATACTAATAATACAGATTATACCCGAGCACATTATCGCTATAGATAAACACGCAGAGCACAGATTGGTTGAGAAAGCTGGGGGAAGGGAGTATCTTGGCCTGTTAATTTTATGCATGTCCCCATTTAATGTTGTCTATCCGTCACTGATGGCTAAAATCACTGCCGGCTATTGCCACAGATTCACAAGAACATCCCGATGCCGTCATGTCTCACAGGAATTTTCCTGCTCCGTATTCACACCCAGAAAATAGAATTGTGATGCAGGCAGTCATACAACCTTTGAAAGTCCACCGTAAAGTGCCGGTAAGTTGAACTAGTTCCCTGCAGGTTGTGTCTCATGTGTGGTTTTAGCAGATATGGTAAAAAACAATATCTGTCCTGACCTATGCACCACAAACAGAACCAAACACAGCGAGATACTATAATTCTCAGGAAGTTTGACTCAGATCTCGAAAAACAAACCAGCGCATTATTTTTCTAGTAAAAGTGTAAACTAAACTGCTGTCAATTAACCATCAAGATAAAAATCTAGTTATAAACTGGCAGCGTTGGCGAGATTCCAACCTCTAATATGGATGTCATGCAGAGAACAGAAACTGGAAGATATGTACTCGTATGCAGAGAAAATGTTGTTTAAACAGCCTGACCAGGAGACATGTAATTCAGGAAATGCCATCGCCCATCGTGAACTAGAACACTGAGGCATACACTGAACAGCTACAACATCATAAATCTACCTGCCTAATATCATGTAGGTGCTATCAAAACAGCTCTGATACATTTAGCCATGGACTCCACAAGACCTCTGAACGTGTCCTGTTGGATCTCGCTCCAAGACATTACCAGCAGATCCTTTAAGTCCTGCAAGGTGGTACCTCCATGGATCGGATTTGCTGTTCCAGCACATCACATAGATGCTCAATTGGATGGAGATCTGCGGAATTTGGAGGCCACGGCAGCTCCTTGAAATCTTTGTCATGTTCTTCAAACCATTTCTGAACAATGTTTGCAGTGTGGCAGGAGGCCACTGCCATCAGGAATCACTACTGTCGTGAAGGGATGTGCGTGCAACAATCTCTAGGTAGGTGGTCAAAGTTACACGTGTTAAAGTAACATCCACATGAATGCCAGGACCCAAGGTTTCCCAGCAGAACATTGCCCATATGTATCAGTGAACCTTGGGTGCCAAATGACCCTGACTCTAATTCATCAGTTGTCCTTCCATGCATAACTTTTGGTAGGTACTAACCACTGCATATCGGGAACATTTTACTTGCTGTTTTGGAGATGCTCTGACCCAGTGCTCTGCCTACGCAGGCCTGCCTTTTTCCCCATAGTGCATCCTACTGCCATCTCTTACTGAGGTAAACAATGCACACAAACCCGGCCATCCACTTAATCTAAAAGAAAACTTAATTTAATTTATCAGGCTAGGCAACTGTCTTCCATAGCTCCATGGTCCAGTTCTGATGCTCACGTGGCTACTAAAAAAGACTGGACATACCCCATTTGCAATACCTTGGGTTGTCTACTATTGCAAATGCTATGCCATCATAGGGGGTTTTTCTTATTCCTGGGCTTCCATATGGTCTAAAAGGCAACGTAACCAATCTGGCGAATTTCAATGTGAAAAAAAACTGAAAAATGTAACATACTATATTTGACCCTGTAACTTCCCAAAACACCATAAAACCTGTACATAGGGGGTACTGTTTTACACGCGAGACATCGCTGAATACGAATATGTGTATTTTATTGCAGTAAAAGCTTACAGTAAGCTAACATTCACAGTTAAAATGTCACGTAGAACTAAAAATGTTTTAATATTCTTATTTTCTCCCATTTTTTTTATATTTTATTCATATTAAATTATGTTTCATACCTAAATATTTGATGTTAAATAAAAGCCCTGTTTCCCCTGAATAAAATTATATACAATAAGTGTGGGTGCACATAATATGAAAGAGGCGAATTACGCCTGAATAGACATATAGCGCAATTTCAAGTTTTTGTTTACGTTTTGTTTTGATCACAACTTGTACATGTGACTCAGTCCTTAAGGGGTTAATGATGTGGCTGATCAGTGTATACATGCAAACTCCGCAGTCTATATTGTACTCTCTGCATGTTGGATGTTTTTACATATCATAAGACTGGATTAACCCTGTGCTCTGCCCAGGACTGGCTGGAAAATCAAAGCCATTCCTGGTTCATCCGTAAATGATGGAAATTTAGGTATGTGTTTTTGCATAGATTATATTGGAACACGTTAAAAGTCTGGAGTGTTCCTCTGACCCTACTTGCCTAATTTATAAGCACTTCTCTGGTAAGCTTCACACTGCCATTATGGTTGATGTTTAAAGGACCACTATAGTGCCAGGAAAACATACTCGTTTTCCTGGCACTATAGTGCCCTGAGGGTGCCCCCACCCTCAGGGTCCCCCTCCCGCCCGGCTCTGGAAAGGGGAAAGGGGTTTAAACTTACCTTTTTCCAGCTAGGGCGAGAGCTCTCCTCCTCCGATCCTCCTCCGTTCCGCCCCGTCGGCTGAATGCGCACGCGCAAAGAGCTGCGCGCGCATTCAGCCGGTCGCATAGGAAAGCATTTACAATGCTTTCCTATGGACGCTGGCGTGCTCTCACTGTGAAAATCACAGTGAGAAGCACGCAAGCGCCTCTAGTGGCTGTCAATGAGACAGCCACTAGAGGAAATAGGGGAAGGCTTAGCCCATTAATAAACATGTTTATGTTTATTAAAAAATGGGTTAACCCTAGCTGGACCTGGCACCCAGACCACTTCATTAAGCTGAAGTGGTCTGGGTGCCTAGAGTGGTCCTTTAACTATACTATTCTATATTGGTTATAATCAAAGGGTCACACACTCTGAATTACATTCTTCCTGGAAATTTACACCAAATAAATCTTTGTTTGTTAAATATTCTCAGGTTATACATTTCAATGTGTGTGCGTTACAGATTATGGTATGGAAAGAAAACCTCTTTTTTCATATAACTTTTAAATGAAATAGAAAGTAGATCAAATAGAGCAAATATGGAATCAAAATAAACGATTATAAATAGGATGGCGCAAGTGAGAGAAGGATCTTAGTACATGCAGCAACCAACAAAAACAAATCCTGGTAAAACGATTTGAACATAAAATAACTTACAGTAGTGATGGTGCGCAACAACAAAGAGTGCTATAGCAACGAGTGGTGCTTTTACCACTCCAATCTTGTGAGTGTAACACCTAAAGGGCACCTCTGTCTGCTTTATTTTATATATTTATGCTGCACTAGGAGCTCTCTTTCTGTTTTTGTCTCCTTTTTTTTTTTTGACATTCTTTATTTAAGTTTTTCAATATTCAATCACAGCATGTATATCCAATATAAATTAACATGTGGTAACATATAAACTGGTCAGTTATGTGTATTACAGCATCAAGATAGTTTCATCTACTGGATAATAAATTGTATTTGAGTATTTGGCTTCATTATAACAGTGAGCGTTCTTTTGTGTTGTGTTCTGTCGTTAGCCCTGTATGGGGTTAGTCCCCTCTGTGGTCGGGTGCGAATGGAGTTTGTGGTTGCTCCTCAAGATTCGTGCGAGTTTTCGGGTGGGTTGTTTCAACCGCTCTGTATTGTGCTCGTGGGTCAGAGGGGGAGTTGTACAACCCTGCATTGGTATCTGAGCTTCCTCATTTGTAGGTAGGACCCTAATAGAGAGGTTGGCTCAGTGCAAGGTTTCCCCTCACTTACTTATTGGGTCTAGTGTGACCTATGGTACTTAAGAGGTGTGGTAGTCTCCGTCTATGTGTGGTGCAGTTCGTCTTTGTCCCCAGCCTCGTACGTGGTGATTTGTTCGTGTTTCTAGTGCCAGGTTGATGGATATAGAGCTTTGTCCCAATCCGTGTTATGTCTGTCTACGTGTGTCCTTCTTTGGGGGGGTACCGTCTGGGGCTTTGTATGGGGGTCCAGTCTGGTTCGTGTTTGATTTGTGTGTTGGTTTAGGTCGTAATGAGCCTGGGTTTTTGTCTCCTTAATAGGTGTCAGAGTGATTTCCATGTTTGCAAGTATACCTACAGATTGTGTTTTGTTTTACCACAACCACTGTTTGGTTTTAAAGTATTTATAATATTTCCACTCTGTAAACACCTCATTTTATGTACACAGGGTTACTTTCACTCTCTATAAGAGACCATAGTGAATACAATTTTTTAAATTTTTTAATTTATTTTCTTTCTTTGTTGTTGCGCACCATCACTACTGTAAGTTAGAATATGGAATCAGCCACAAAGTGCCCCCATCCATAGACAATGAATTTATATTCTGTGACCTCCTAAAACCATGGATCCTCTTGCCCCCTGGCAGTCTCACCTGTTTTCAGCGGCTCTCTCACACTCTTCCCTGGCCGTTGACATTTCTGACTCTAGGCGCTGGATCACCAGCTCGATATCCTTGTCCCGCCCCTTCCTGACGTCTTCCTTGAGTTCTCGCTCCCGGGAGAGCAGCCAGGCCTCCTGTGAGTGACACAGAGAGACATTAGATCTGTATTACAGCACGGCACTACATCTTATAATCCCAATAGGAAACACACGATTCATTGTCAGTGGTTTTCTGCCTGACTGGAAACCCATTTCTGAAATACATGGAAATAAGAGAAATCTTCTTCCTGGTAAACACGTTGGGGCTTTTACACTAAACTAGAATGGGAACTTCACATTATAGGCCAATGTAGCTTAACTGCAGAATTTCTCCAACTCTATAATTTTGTCCTAAATTTGTAATATATCATCACTTGTATTGCAGTTAAGGGAACTTAACGAGTCACTAACTACCATAACTACTTCATCTTACTCACCCTGTGCCTGCAGCCTTTCTTTTTATTAAAGGGACACTACAGTCACCAGAACAAGTACAGCTTATTGTATTTGTTCTGGTGAGTATAATCATTACCTTCAAACCTTTTGCAGTAAACACTGTTTTAGAAAATGCAGTGTTTACATTACAGCCTAGTGATAACTCCACTGGCCACTCCTCAGATTGCTACTAGAGGTGCTTCCTGGGGCAGTGCTGCACAGTGTGACTGACATTCAGTGTCTCCACCCACTGAATGAAGACACTGAACATTCCTCACAGAGATGCACTGAGGGCTGTGTTTGACTTGTGCTGGCTCTGCCCCTGATCTGCCTCCTTGACAGTCTCAGCCAATCATATGGGGAAGCATTGTAATTGGCTCAGACCACCACTTCTGATGATGTCAGCCAAGCAGGCAGATGAGGGGCAGAGCCAGCAGCAGACTGGAATAAATGTAAAATTGTACTGTATTTAGTGGGTTAAGAAGGGGCTAGATTGTGTTTTTAACACTATAGAGTCAGGAATACATGTTTGTGTACCTGCCAGTGTTCCTCTGCTGGTTTAAACAGCAACCCCTCCTTTCTCTGTGTCTGAGCTATTCAGCTCCTTTCATAACGGTTTCCACAGTTACTTACCTGGTTGTTATTAGCCTGCCCTGTTGCTTATCAGTGAAGCCTATTTAAGCAGCAAGTTCCGGTATCTCCTTGCCCTTGCATGGTTTCCTGTTTCCCAGAAGACTTCCGGTGTATTCATGGTTCCTGACTCTGATGCTCTCCGTTCTCCTGATTGTGGCTCGTCAGGCACCCGCTTTGGTGCCTGACCCCCGCTTGCCTCCTGGACTTTGCTTTTTGTTTATTTTATTTTTGCTATTTTTTGAATAAAGGTGTTTTGCATCTACGTTCTGTCTCTGTCTGGTTCCTGACCCTATAGTGTTCCTTTAAGGTTTTATTGTGGAAATAAATACATTTTACCTCCCTGGGTTGTCAATGAGCTGGAATACTCTTTCTAATTGGCGTTATTGGTTTTGTATCACCTCTGTATCACACAGCATGCTAACCCTAGACGCCTTGGACAGACAGCAAGTGGCCGGGTGACACTGGCTTCTTTCAGTCAATTTAACCCTCTTTTCTACGTTTCTTAATGCCCAGATCAGAGGGGAAACCAGAACACAAGCTTTGAGAATTCCATTCTGATAGGAGTTTTAGTGCTGGGTGGATTTGATAACTACAGAGGGCAGCTTGAAGCTGAAGAAAAGTTAGTTTTTAGGGATTAGAAAAGATTTCTGCATTATTAGTTTATGTAATAATATATATATTTTATTTAATTTGACTTTGATTAAAAAAATGAAGTGGGAAAATAAATCTGGAGAGTTTAATCTGATAACTCAATGTAAAGTGGATTGACCCTGTGACCTGCAGTCTCGTTAATTAGGTTTTATTACTCGGTGCTGAAAAACAAGTTCTTGGTTAACCAATCTGCCGAGGGACAGGATTATACTTATTATTATATTATGTATATAGCGCCATCAGATTCTGTAGCGCTGTACAATGGGATCAATGACTATAGGAAGGAATTCTGAAACTAGAATTCATCTAAAGAAAGCAAACTCTCAGGGTTATTCACTGAAGTGAGAATGGTCCAGAATTGAAAGTGAATTTCAAAATGGCTGAGCTTAAAACCGAGCCAAAACTGAAGAATTTAGCAATTTTGTTCTAGAAACCGTAAATAGCACTGCAAACATTATACCTCTTTCTTCATGTAGTTCTGCTCCCATGCCTGTTTTTCAATCTCCAATCGTTCTTTAAGCGCTTTTATTTCTGCCTAGAATGTTAAAAAAAGGGTTAGAATTGCCTTTGGAAGTTCTCCGATTGGTGGACAAAGTGTATCCATCAACGAATTGAACCTGAATTCCACGGACACGGATACGTCCGCTGATTCTGTTGGCAAAGGGTTGCAGCAATAATGTTGACTATTTACAATTTTTTTACATTTTATACTGCATTATAAAGAAAGCAGGTACTTAAAGGTACAGATAGACGCATGGAAAAATATAACACTTCTTTACGCAATCAAAGCCGGATTCTGATTGGCTGCTTAGATAAAACTTGAATTTTATTAAAGGACACGGAGGCAAGTATTAGGCTTTATTTATGGCTTTCTTTATTCCTCAGCAGCAAAGAAAGGATATTGATATTTGAATATAGCAATAACAAGAAAAAACACAGAATACCCTTAAGGGTTAACCATATAACATTCCAGGTATATTAACCAATGGGATCAGTCCTTGTACTATGTCCCCTCATGTGACCTAAGCCACTCCCTCTTTCTTTGCTGCTGCCTCAGCACCACATATATACTGTATTTCCATACTCTTGTTGTTTAATATTAAAGCGGCACTGTCATGCCGAATCCTGTTTTTTAACCCCCCTCCGGCCTCCACTACATCTAACTAACACCCTAGTCACCCCCAAATGCCCCTAAGCCCCCCACATTACCTACTTTTTAATCTTTATTTTCTGCCCCAATCTTTGTGTGGGTAGGTGAAGTCCCTGTGGGACACGTCATCAGCCCTCACTAGATAGCACTGAGATTCCCGCACATGCCCAGTGAAACACCTGGACATGCGAACGGGAATTTCATCTATTCATTCATCAGACAGACGAATGAGTGAATAGACATATCAGACGAACAAACTAACACAATGCATCAGTGTTCGTTTGTTCGCTCAGTTTATTACAAGGAGGGAGCTACCGGCACGCAGCTACCTCCTTGTAATATGTAAAGATAGAAGCGACAGGGAGCAGTGCTCCCCGCCACTTCATAAGCCCCCCAAGGTCCCCCCCTCACTCTATGGGGGTCAATATGACCCCCATAATAGCACAAGCCTGTGGCTGCTCACTGTAAAAAAAATAAAAAAACAACTATTGGCCCCCACCCCTAAACGACGGGTGGGGGCCCTAAAGTAAAATAAGGGGGGAGACCTAATGTCCCCACCCCTGAGCGGCGGGTGGGGGCCATAGTGAGAATGAGGGGGGCCCCCACCCCTGGGCGGCGGGTGGGGGCCATAATGAGAATGAGGGGGGGACCTGCTGCCCCGCCCCCACCCCTGGGCGGCGGGTGGGGGCCATAAAGATAATGAGGGGGGTTTAAACCCACCAATCAGAGTGTTCTTAGCGTAATTGCAGGGCGGGGCAAGGCTTTATAAGCCTTCCCGGAGCTCAGTCTGCGCGGAGCCCTCCATGGGTGAAGATGGATTATTTTTTTGCGCTCGGGTTTTTTCTTTTTCGTCTGTTTTTTTTTTTTGTGCTCAGGATTTTTATTTTATTTTCAATTCGACGGTTATGATGGTTTTTTTATTTGGCCTTTTTTGGGGCTGAAAAATGAAGATTTGAGAAAAAAGAAGACGTCGAATGGTAAGTTTAATTTTATTTTACAGGTTAGTTATTTTATTCCCCCCTCACTATTTTTTAGGGTGAGGGGGGTAGGTAGGGACTTTTTTTTTGGGTGGGGGGTGGGTGACTAGGGGCTTGGGGACCCCTAGTCACCTTGGTGTGGGGGGGGAATTGACTTAGGGCCCCCACCCGCAGCCCAGGGGTGGGGGCTGGGGGGGGGAGGACAGTAGGTTCCCCCCCATTATCTTCATGGTCCCCACCCGCCACCCAGGGGTGGGGGCTGGGGGGGCAGCAGGTCCCCCCCTCATTCTCACTATGGCCCCCAACCTGCCGCCCAGGGGTGGGGGCCACGGGGGGGGGGAACTAGGTCCCCCCCTCATTCTCACTATGGCCCCCACCCGCCGCCCAGGGGTGGGGGCCACGGGGGGGGCAGTAGGTCCCCCCTCATTCTCACTATGGACCCCACCCGCTGCCCAGGGGTGGGGGCCGGGGGGGCAGTAGGTCCCTCCCCCTCGTTATCATTATGGCCCCCACCCGCCGCCCAGGGGTGGGGCCGGGGGGGTGGACACTAGGTCCCCCTCCTCATTATCGTTATGACCCCCACCCACCGCGCAGGGGTGTGGGCCAGGGGGGGACGACATTAGGTCTCCCCCCTTATTTTACTTTAGGGCCCCCACCCGTCGTTTAGGGGTGGGGGCCAATAGGTTTTTTTTTTTTTACAGTGAGCAGCCACAGGCTGCTCACTGTTTACCAGACATGCCCCTACTCGCGGTATAGCGAGTAGGGGCATATTAATACTAATACTAAGTAATTTTTACTTGGTATTAGTAAAGTTGGCTGAAAGACCAATTTAGGTCTTTCAGCCTTTTAGTAGATAACTCCCTGATACCGTGGGAATTAGGGAGTTATCTAATAAGCAGCTGCAAGATGCAGCCACAGCAAGAATAGGATTGGAGTTTCATTCATTAGAATGAAATTCCGATCCGAATAAAGTACCGAATTGCGTTCTAAAAGAAACTAACATACTGTTCTCATTCAGTTAGAACGCAATTCGGCAGTTTCGTCTAAAATGACAGGAAACATCGCGGGAACACAGAGGGAAGTTTAGAATCATGGGAAAATTGCTCTGACCAGCGGAAATGAAGCACACTTTGCTCCTCCGCTGGTCAGAGCTGGTCAAGCGGAGGAATCCTCCATAAGGCAAAGAGTCCCTACTTTGTCTTATGATTTTAAAGAAAACTAAAGAAGACAGGAAGAAAAGAATAACAGATCCTGAGAGAGGGGGAGAAGATGAAGAGATTGAGGAAAGGTAAGTTCGGCATGACAGTGCCGCTTTAACCCACCCCTTTGTGTCTCTTGCTCCTCCTTTGTATCTATTATTCCCCTCATATCTCATATTACCCTTTTTTAGTAGATAACAGACAGACCAGCACTCTTTAAAACTTTCAAGAGTTTAAGAGGGTTCCGTGGGCTTCCAGTTTCATCCAATGACCAGCCAAGGATCCAAATAAAAACAAATGGCCCAGCACTAATCAGTGTTTTTAGGTTTCCATTATTGTGCACTTACAGGAGCAATGATTCCACCCAGTGATAGAGTCTTTATCACACCAAAAATTGATATTAAAGAAACACTATAGTCACCTAAATTACTTTAGCTAAATAAAGCAGTTTTAGTGTATAGTTCATTCCCCTGCAATTTCACTGCTCAATTCACTGTTATTTAGGAGTTAAATCACTTTGTTTCTGTTTATGCAGCCCTAGCCACACCTCCCCTGGCTAGGACTGACAGAGCCTGCATGAAAAAAAAAAAACTGGTTTCACTTTCAAACAGATGTTATTTACCTTAAATAATTGTATCTCAATCTCTAAATTGAACTTTAATCACATACAGGAGGCTCTCGCAGGGTCTAACAAGCTATTAACATAGCAGGGGATAAGAAAATCTTAATTAAGCAGAACTTGCAATAAAGAAAGCCTAAATAGGGCTCTCTTTACAGGAAGTGTTTATGGAAGACTGTGCAAGTCACATGCAGGGAGGTGTGACTAGGGTTCATAAACAAAGGAATTTAACTCCTAAATGGCAGAGGATTGAGCAGTGAGGCTGCAGGGGCATGTTCTATACACCAAAACTGCTTCATTAAGCTAAAGTTGTTCAGGTGACTATAGTGTCCCTTTAAACATGGTGCAATTAAATAGCAGTGCAAATCAATCACGTGATAGGAAGTTCATATTACCGCAAAGAAATAGCCATAGCTTAATGATACAATACAATACAATAATTAAAGTGACGGTGTATATATTTATATACAGGTTTTTATATATTTATATATATATATATATATATATATATATATATATATACACACATACACTGTTTACACGGTATACACTATATATGAGCATACATAAAGCAACAGTGCATTGTGAACTAAATGTACTGTTGCTTTATGTATGCTTTGTAACTTTAATATATATTTCCTGGCTAATCATGGCAGCATATACACATGGGTTAGCTCCTCCCCTACAGCCGATAGGACAGGAAAACCACCAAGGTTTTAAAAGGAGGCTCCATCCCTAAGGTCCTCAGTCTTTTTCCTGTCCTACAGCCCTTAGGACGTGAGCAATTTGCTCCCTTTACTTACGGACATGTATGTTTTATTTTCATTAATTTATTTGCTGTTTTATTGTAGTACATTATGCAGTTGTGCTTTTTATGCTGTGATGCATTTAAGCTTTGATATCTTCAACCCCTTAAGGACCAAACTTCTGTAATAAAAGGGAATCATGACATGTCACACATGTCATGTGTCCTTAGGGGGTTAAACGAGTGCATTGTACAGCTGTACCTTATTTTTTAAGATTGTGGTACATTATGCGGTTGTGCTTTTGCTAGGAAGCATTTAAGCTGTGTGACATTTAAAACTGTTTCATTTAAATTTGCATTTAATACTGTTGCATGTAATACCGCAAGTCATTGGAAACCGCAGTACATTTGGAAAACTGCAGTGCATTTGAAGACTGATATATTTTAAAAACTGTGTTACATTTTGGAAACTGTTAGATTTGAAAACTGTTACCTTTTATACCTTGAGGCCTTTAGACTGTGGTGCCTTTAAACTTTGACTGTTTGCACTTGGTTGCCTTTTAAACTTCCTTGCAGGCACTTTTGTTATCTATTTTGCTTCCCCCTCGGTCCCGGTGATTTATTCCTGGTTCCCTGGGTGTTTAGGGGCCATGCAGGCTTCAGACAGAGTCCTCTCCCTGGTCTCTAAACAGCAAACACACTCGGAATAGGCCCACATGTGTGCAGTTTGTGCCTTATTGGGCCTAATACAGATGACTTGCATTGTGAGAATACAAGTTGTGGCAGCCATTTTGGATAAGGGCAATTGCCAGAAAGTGCCTAAAATAAAGGGACAATTACAGTAAACATACCACACTTATTTGGTAAGTATTTGCAGGGTCTCGAGACATGGATAAGTGCTGTCTTTAGCCTGTTTTAAAGCGGTTTCGCTGGTTTCTTATAGAATTTAACAGTGCACATTTTTTCTTAATACTTTACCACAGGTAATATTTAGTTATTATTATTTGTCAGGTGTCTGATTCTTCACCAGGATCTGGTTACGAGGATAAAACAGTGGAAGGAATCAGTTATGCACGGACTTCCTCCAGAAGGTTGTCGCTTCAACATGACCTATCACTGTGCAGCCACATGACATGCGGGCAGGGATTACAAAGTAAGTTCCAGAGGCCTTAGGGGTAAGAAAAGAGGCCAGGCTTTAACCTGTGGAGGAAGTTATTTCCAACCCCAGAACTACACCACCTAAGTTGCACACTTATGGATCATAGGTGGACGCAGACCTGTCCAAAACTTTACGCCTACCATTGCAGGAGGCCAGCCAGCTGTGATTTCCGCTGCTGTTTCTACAAACATGAAATATGTGATTAAAGATCTAAAGGCTACTATGGAGCGAGATATTAAAAACCAAGATTGAAGAGGCAGTCTGAAGTCTTCAGGTTACAACTGACTTCTTCACAGAAACTTCCCTAGATGTAACTAGGATATCCTTTGGATCAAATGGCTTTATCTATAGCAGCTAAGAAAGCATTATGGTTCTGTTTCTGGGATGATGACTCATCCTCCAAGTCTGCCCTCTACACCATTCTATTTGAAGGGGTGGTGCTGTTTGGGAAAACTTTGGATAATTCCATTGAAAAGGCGAATGAGGGCTGCAAGATATTGGTACCTTAGGATGGAAGTTCCAAGGATCCCAGCTCCTCATAGTCTGACCGGAGAACCTCCAGTGACCTGTATTTCTGAGATACAGGGAGCTACTGGCCCTACAGGGAATACTCTAGAGGTAACTCATGGCAGTTGGTAAACCTGCCTTTCAAGGTTCTAATGGAGCTAGAACGCAGTTGTTTTGCTCTTCAGCAATGAAAATATCTCCTCCAGTACTAGGAGCCTCATTTTTCTGATCACACATACCTGGGCTCGTCATACTCTGGAGGCTTGAGTGGTATCCATGGTCCAGATTGATATAGACTGGAGTTTTTTCTTAACGGGCACAGGAGTCTCCATACCAACAGTATTAAGACCAATGAATACAAAGGTAAAGCACTGAAGGAAGAAGCCTTCTGGACGAAGAGGTGATTTTTTTTTTTTTTTTTTAGGTCCCAGAACAAGAGCAGTTCCAGGGACAAGTTTCGTCTCTCTTCTGGTGCTAAGAGGAAAAGCACATGAAAGCCTACACTGGACCTAAGTGGGCCAACAAGAGGCTGAATGTTAGAGTCTTTGGGATGGAGTCAATCGGATCCATATCTCAAGCAATCTGGAAGGATAATTTCCTTACCTCTATATATCTCAAGGATGCTTACTTTCAGTCCAATCTGCAGAGATCTTCTGCATTAGCTCAGAAGAGAACTTCCATGTTAGTGCCCTTCCATTTGGCCTCAATGCGGCCCCAAGAATCTTTCTATGTGCTTATAATGTTATTGAGAGTCCAGAACTCCACCTGGTTCCATTATCTGGAGGATCTACTTCTGATAGCCTTAGACCCTCAGAAGGCAGGCACACATAGGTATAGAGTTCTTTCATAACTCCTAAAGTTTGGCTGCTTGATGAATATCAAGAAAAGCAGTTTCAGACCAGCTCAGTGGATGATATCCATGAATGGAAAATTCTAGGCTCTGCTTTTCCATATCTCGGGAACAGTTCCACAGATTGTAAAGGTTTTCTCTCCCAGTTTCTTCATTTCTACCTGGTAACAGCAAGAAAATAGGTGCAACTACTAGGAATCCTGGCTTCCATCAGCAGACTTGTCAGATGGGCCCAATGGCATCTCTGGATTCCTTACAGATCCTTCCTATCTTGGTCTAACAAGAGAAAGATTATTGGAGCCAGCCACTTACTATGTCCCCATCAGTGGAGTTGCACCTTACCCTGGCAGCTGAAAGAGGGATTAGATCTCTGAGTTTCCAGTGAACAGAACCTCATTGGTCAATTATTAGCTCGAATTCCAGTTTTTATAAGTTTGGTTGCACAGTGTTTGGACCATGTTGCACAATATTTCCATTCATTTGTATGGAATTAAGAGTCATTTTCAAGGCTCTTCTTCACTTCAGAGGCTTGCTGAAGAACGAGTGGGTCCAAATTTGCTCAAATATCAATGCAATTATATCCTATATCTACCAAGATGGGTCTCACAGATATGTATTGATGGAATTCCAGCCCATAATGATCAGGGCACAGAAGAACAACCAGTGGCTCAGAATACCATGGCTGTTTGCTGGAGCCGAATAACTGTGGACAAGGTGGATTGGCAACCATGTCCTGACGTATCGTCGTGGTTGACGCAGATTGTCTGATACCCTGCATAGATCCGATGGCCATTTCTTGGAACTACCAGGTCCAGAAGTATCTTTTACATGCTAGGACCAGAATGCTCAGGTTCAGGATACACTGGCTCAAATTTAGAATTTTAGTCTGATGTACATATTTTCCTGTTTTCGACCTTCTTAAAAAGGCAATGCAAAAGGTGACAGTGGAAGACCGTGTCGACTCTAATTCTTATGATGAATAAGATTATTCTGGAACCTCCAAGGGAAATTCCTGTACGTCCAGACCTATTACAAGGCCCCATGACACACCAGGATCCTCAAGTTCTGGTGTTGATGCGGGAGTCCATATTAGTATAGGCATCCCTGAGACAGTCATTGAGATCCTCTTACAATCCTATACAGGCTTTACTAATCTTGACATGCTTTTGTCTGTTGGAATTACTCCTCGTTCAGGCCTTGAAAGGTTCTGTGTTATAACACTCTAGAGGAACACTTAGCTGCACTTTGATTCATATAGGCATTGATTGAAATCATGCCTCCACTGAGTGTTGTGAAGCCAATATGTGACGTACCAATGGTCACACGGGCCCTGACTGAACCATTATTTGAACCTCTAGTAGGAGCTTCCATGGTGGTAGCACAGAAAGTGCTGGTGGCTGGTACCCCAGCAAGAAAAATGGGTGAACTCCAGGCTTGATCCTGTGAACCCCCTTTCACTACTTTTCAACGGATATGGTCGTCTTGCATTTGGCACCTGAAGATGGTGAATGCTTATCTGTCATTCTCTACCTGTACTGAAGGGTACCGATTGAGCGTTGATGCCCCTGGTGCTTTGCTTCATGTAAGCAACAATTGAACTCAAGCCTCCGCTGAGGGTGTTGAAACCAATATGTGATGTACCACTGGTCTCACAGACTCTGACTGAACTTCTAGCAGGAGCTTCCATGATGTTAGTCCAGACGTTGCTGTTGCTGGTGACTGGTACCTCAGCAGGGTGAATGTGTGCACTTGCTGCACTTTGCTTCATATAGGCATTGATTGAAATCATGCCTCCACTGAGTGTGGTGAAGCCAATATGTGACGTACCACTGGTCTCACGGGCCCTGACTGAACCATTATTCGAACCTCTAGAAGGAGCTTCCATGGTGGTAGCACAGAAAGTGCTGGTGGCTGGTACCCCAGCAAGGGAAATGGGTGAACTCCAGGCTTGATCCTGTGTACCCCCATTCACTGAATTTCAACAGGATATGGTTGTCTTGCATGTAGCACCAGTGATCGTGCCTAAAGTGAGAGCCTTTTAATGCCGTTCTCTACCTGTAGCAAAGGATTTGGGGAATTCTCCACTAGTGCTGTTACAGCATCTCGTGGGCGTCCATGGCAATGGTCTCTGCTGAAACTTTGTAAAGTTGGCATTTGAACTAGTTTGTCCCGCATTACATATTGAACATTGAAGCAATTAATGAGGCACAATTTGGATGTCACGTCCGTTCTCTACCTGTGCTAGAGGGTATCAGGGCACTCTCCTCTCATGCTGTTGCAGCATCATGGGTTGCCATGGCAATGGCTTCTGCTGACACTTTTTGTAAGCTAGCATTTGAACCTCTTTTAGACACGTTTGTCTGGCATTTCATACTGTTCGTTAAAACAGTCTATGATGCACGATTTGGTACTCAAGTACTTAACTCAGTTCATTCTTCTATCTATGTTAAATTATTCTGATAATTTGATTGGCTATTCTGTCCCTCCCTTTGTAAGCTTGGGTATTCCCCATGTGTATATGCTGTCATGATTAGCCAGGAAAGTGGAAAATTTATTCATACTTACCGTAATTTTCTTTTCCTGGCTATTATTCATGGCAGCATATACTTCCCACCCATTAATGTCTCTATTTATGTACTGTAGAGCTTGTAAACTGACTGAGGACCTTAGGGATGGAGCCTCCTTTTAAAACCTTGGTGGTTTTCCTGTCCTATCGGCTGTAGGGGAGGAGCTAACCCATGTGTATATGCTGCCATGAATAATAGCCAGGAAAAGAAAATTACGGTAAGTATGAATAAATTTTCCACTATATATATATATATATTAAAGTTACAAAGCATACATAAAGCAACAGTACATTTAGTTCATGATTTAATTTCAATAGGGATCTACAAAGTGTATTGCTTACAATAAAGATTAGAATATAAAATAATAAAATGTTTTCGTTAAACATTCAGACCCCTAAAGCACTTTAGCTTACTAAAAAACTTTATTTGTGAAGTTAGACTTAACCCATGAAAAATGTATAATTAACTGCTGGTAAATTTCCATGTGGCGTATATCTACTAAATTGTAATTTTAATTTATTTTGAGTAGTGGAGTGTCACTTTTAAAACAATTTAGTAATTCTTACTACAACACATCATATATATATATATATATATATATATATATATATACACACAGGTTCTAGGGTAAAGCTGAATAAATCCTACATACCTAACAATATCCAGAGATAGCATCAATTTAAGGGGTGGAACAATCTTACATACAAGAGGAAGAGAAGTATAACCATAACAGTATTCTATTTAAAGACTAATATGGACTATATAAGGACTATTGAAAGAAACTGCTTAAATAAGGCAATCCGATGTTCATGGAATTCCTCATAATCTGGAAAAGGAAAATAATAGAATTTGATTTATTTATATAAAGGGGGATAGCTCAAAGTCTCTATTCATCACTGCTGGCATATTGCCCCCACTTCTTAGTTCAGGGATTTTCTCTATAATCTAAAAACATAATAGTGCAATACTGTGGCTTCCTAAAATGACTCAGTTACTATGTTATTCAATACATTATTCAACAAAGAATGACATTTCTCTTTTCAACTTCTAAAATGCCTCTCCAACTAAACCGCATGCATTCTGTACACCTCCCTCTAATCAGACCCATACATAGCCTCAGAGCCAAAGATCAAAAAGGCTTTTTAATATCTTACTGAACCTGTTGCTTATAAAATGATCATCTAAAAAAATAAACATCTCATGGTAATGCTTTGTTAAATATATTTTGACAGTATTTTTATGTTGTCAACCATGAAGTTTTAAAAAAATAGAAGTGGAAATGAATAGCACACATGCTTACTGTAATATAGGGAGTGGGTAATGACAATCTCAATGTAGTTGTTGATTATACTAGGGGGAAATGTTTAATACAATGTAATAATGGATTAACATTGCAGAGAGTAGCACCAACTAAAGTTCTTAATTATTTCCAGTCAAAATAAAAAAAAAATGTTTTGTTCCAGAATAGAAACATAGAACGTAATGGAAGATAAGAACCATTCAGCCCATCTAGTCTGCCAAATTTTCTAAATACTGTCATTAGTCCCTGGCGTCAGGATAGCCTTATGCCTATCTCATGCATGCTTAAACTCCTTTACTGTATTAACCTCTACCACTTCAGTTGGAAGGCTATTCTATGCATCAAATACCCTCTCGGTAAAGTAATACTTCCTGATATTACTTTTAAACTTGTGTCCCTCTAATTAAAGACTATGTCCTCTTGTTGTGGTAGTTTTCTTCTTTTAAATATAGTTTCCTCCTTTACTGTGTTCATTTCCTTTATGTATTTAAATGTTTCTATAATATCCCCCCATTTCATCTTTCCTCCAAGCTATACATCTTAATTTCCTTTAACCTTTCCTTGTAAGTTTTATCCTGCAATCCATGAAGCCCTTCTCTGAACTCTCTCTAAAGAATCAATATCCTTCTGGAGATACGGTCTCCAGTGCTGCATACAATACTCCGAATGAGGTCTCACCAGTGTTCTGTACAATGGCATGAGCACTTCCCTCTTTCTACTGCTAATACCTCTCCCTATACAACCAAGCATTCTTCTAGCATTTCCTGCTGCTCTATTACATTGTCTGCCTAAATTATCAGAAATAATCTCTTTCCTTGGATGTTGAGGTTAGGACTCTATTACATATTCTGTACTCTGTCCTTGGGTGTTTACATCCAAGATGCATTATCTTGCACTTATCCATGTTAAATGTCAGTTGTCAGAACTCCGACCATTTTTCTAGTTTACCCAAATCATTTGGCTTATCTCTCCTGGAACATCAACCCTGTTACATATCTTCGTATCATCAGAAAAATGACATGCCTTATCAAGATCTTCTGCAATATCACAAATAAAAATATTAAAGATAATGGGTCCAAGTACAGATCCCTGAGGTACCCAACTGGTGACACGCCCATGTTTCGAATATACTCCATTGACTACAAGACTTTGTTGCCTGTCACTCAGCCACTGCCTTACCCATTCAACAATATTGGAATCCAAACTTAAAGATTGCAGCTTATTGATAAGCCTTCTATGTGCAACAGTGTCAAAAGCTTCACTGAAATCTAGGTAAGCAATGTCTACTGCACCCACCCTGATCTATGATATTAGTTACCCAATCAAAAAAATCAATAAGATTAGTTTGGCATGATCTCCCTGAAGTAAACCCATCTTGTCTCTGATTTAGAAATCCATGTGATTTTAGATGTTCAACAATCCTATCCTTTAACATGGTTTCCATTACTTTTCCCACTACTGAAGTAAGGCTTAATGGCCTGTAGTTGCCCAACTCCTCCCTACTACCTTTCTTGTGAATAGGCACAACATTCGCCAACTTCCAATCTTCTGGGACTACTTCTGTTAACAATGATTGGTTAAATAAATCTGTTAATAGTTTTGCTAGTACACCACTAAGTTCTTTTAATAACTTTGATTGCATTCCATCAGGTCCAACTGACTTATTTGTCTTTACTTTTGACAGTTGAAATAGAACCTCTTCCTCTGTAAGCTACCATGTAGCAAATTACTAATTTGTCCTTTTTCCTTTTCCCCTTCTTTCATTTTCATCTGTAAATACAGAACAAAAATATTAATTGATGCAGTCAGCTAGACCTTTATCCTCCACTACATACCTTCCTACTTTTGTTTTTAATCTAACTAATCCTTGTTTTACTTTCCTTTTCTCATTTATGTATGTAAAAAAAAGTTGTCTCCTTGTTTTACTGACTGTGCTATTTTCTTTTCTCTGTGTGATTTGGAAGCTCTTATAACTTGCTAAGTCCCTTTTTTGCATAATCTTATAGATCTGTCTATCTTCCTCACTTGTTTTTTTTTTTTTTTATAATTACTAAATGCTAACTTGTTGTGTTTTACTATTTTGGCCACATCTGTGAAGTACCATAGTGGTTTCTTGAATTTTTTTGCTTTTACTGACAAGTCTAATGCACCACTACACTCAGTGCCTGAGGCGGTCTCCATAATACCACTACAACTGGTGCCTGAGCCTGTCTCCACAACACCATTACACACTGAAAGTGCTGAAAATTAATTATGTGGTGGAGGCCTCCTCAGAAAAACAGACTCAAATCATTCTTCTTAGAATCACAGAGGACATCCCAGCGGAAGAACTCCTGCACTTGATGCAGAGACTTATTGGAGCCCTACTGGCACCCAGGCAAGGCAGAAATATACACATAGAGGCAGTATACCGGGTCCCTAAACCCTGCAGAGTTCCAGCACTGGCTCCTAGAGATCTCATGATGAAGTGCCATACCTATGCTGATAAAGCAGAAGTTCCTGCTGCCCTCAAAGGGATCACACCATATAAGTTTGAAAACATGACCCTTCAATTTTATGCTGACCCGTCAGGGGACACCTTACAATGGAGGAGATCGCTACAACCCTTTATGGCTCTACTCATTAAGAACAACATAGGATATCGGTTGCATATACCTATTATATACCTATTATTCATTTTTATTGTTCTCTCTCAGTATTATATGTAATTGTTTATTTCTATATTACTACTTGCTTATATTTCATATGATATATTATCTCTGTGGCGCCACCTTTCTCTCCTTACTTATACCTATATAATGTTTTGACTTGTGGAACTGCTAACCAAAATATACACTATGTAAAATGTGTAAATGCCCTTGTCTATAGCTATATTATATGTGAATTTATATTTTATTTGATTATGGAAGCAAACTGCAAGAATCCATATTTCTTAACACATTGTATAAGACTGTCCTTGCTCTTTGTGCTCATTTGTTAATGCAAATAATGAAAGCCCACTCACACTTTTTTCACATTAGCTTCAAAGCTAGCCTTGGCTTTCAAATTTCTTAGTTTCCAGCACTTTACTGAACTATTTGAGAGTCTGATTGCTTTTAAAATAGCTTTTTTTTACAGCGGTGATATTAAAATGTGTATACAATATGCTGTTATACACTCTATTGGAAAAAACTAAATGTTAAAACATGTCATAGAATAGATTATACTAACTTGGTAGAAGAGACCTTAGTGTAGCCCCTGTTCATGCTTTCCTAGGACATCCTAGTAATTGGAAGGGACCAACACAGTGGTTTTTCCTCTAAAATCAAATTAGACCCTAGTAGGAGTACAGGACCGCTATTAATCACAGATGGGCTGAAAGAGATGCTTCTTTTCTTTAGCAGGTGTGTGATGAGAGTGCATATACAGAATGGATGCCATAACTTGTTCCTGCTTCATCCAGTGCCGTAGAAAAGAAGATACATAAGAATTATGCACCATAGTCCCCAAGTCGAATCTCACAAATTACTCCTTGGTACGCTTTGTACTCCTTGGTTTGAAAGTATAATTAAACCCCTCAAAAAACTGAAAATGTAACTCCACCTAAATATCTAAACAGAAATTACTCTTCACTTCTTAGATAAAGGCCACCAAGTGCCAGTGAAGACATTTGTAACCAGTGACTGCATTCACCTCCAGATTGGTTATGTTGCCTTTGAGACCGTATGGTAGCCCAGGAATGAGAATTACCCCCATGATGGCATACATTTGCAAAAGTAGACAATCCAAGTTATTGCAAAAGGGGGTATGTCCAGTCTTTTTTAGTAGCCATTTAGTCACAAACACAAAGTCTGTGTATATAAGTATGTGTATATAAAAGTACTTAGACCATATATTTACATATATATACAGTTGCAAGAAAAAGTATGTGAATCCTTTGGAATGATATGGATTTCTGCACAAATTGGTCATAAAATGTAATCTGATCATCATCTAAGTCACAACAATAGATAATCACAGTCTGCTTAAACTAATAACACACAAAGAATGAAATGTTGTCATGTTTTTATTGAACACACCATGTAAACATTCACAGTGCAGGTGGAAAAAGTATGTGAACCCTTGGATTTGATAACTGGTTGAACCTCCTTTGGCAGCAATAACTTCAACCAAACATTTCCTGTAGTTGCAGATCAGACGTGCACAACGGTCAGGAGTAATTCTTGACCATCCCTCTTTACAGAACTGTTTCAGTTCAGCAATATTCTTGGGATGTCTGGTGTGAATCGCTTTCTTGAGGTCATGCCACAGCATCTCAATCGGGTTGAGGTCAGGACTCTGACTGGGCCACTTCAGAAGGCATATTTTCTTCTGTTTAAGCCATTCTGTTGTTGATTTACTTCAATGCTTTTGGTCATTGTCCTGTTGCAACACCCATCTTCTGTTGAGCTTCAGCTGGTAGACAAATGGCCTTAAGTTCTCCTGCAAAGTGTCTTGATAAACTTGGGAATTAATTTTTCCTTCGATGATAGCAATCCGTCCAGGCCCTGACGCAGCAAAGCAGCACCAAACCATGATGCCCCCACCACCATACTTCACAGTTGAGATGAGGTCTTGATGTTGGTGTGCTGTGCCTTTTTTTCGCCACACATAGTGTTGTGTGTGTCTTCCAAACAACTCAACTTTGGTTTTCTTTGGTTTCAACTTTGTCCACAGAATATTTTGCCAGTACTGCTGTGGAACATCCAGATGATCTTGTGCAAACTGTAAACATGCAGCAATGTTTTGTTTGGACAACAGTGGCTTCTTCTGTGGTATCCTCCTTTGAAATCCATTCTTGTTTAGTGTTTTACATATTGTAGATTCACTAACAGGGATGCTAGCATTTGCCAGTGACTTTTGTAAGTCTTTAGCTGACACTCTAGGATTCTTCTTCACCTCATTGAGCAGTCTGCGCTGTGCTCTTGCAGTCATCTTTACAGGACGGCCACTCCTAGGGAGACTAGCAGCAGGCTTTTGGATATATTTTTATAACCCTTTTCAGCTTTATGCAAGTCAACAAGTCTTAATTGTAGGCCTTCTGAGAGCTATTTTGTGCGAGGCATCATTCGCATCAGGCAATGCTTCTTGTGAAAAGCAAACCCAGAACTGGTGTGTGTTTTTTATAGGGCAGGGCAGCTGTAACCAACACCCCCAGTCTCATCTCATTGATTGGACTCCAGTTGGCTGACATCTCACTCCAATTAGCTCTTGGAGATGTCATTAGTCTAGGGGTTCACATACTTTTTCCACCTGCACTGTGAATGTTTACATGGTGTGTTCAATAAAAACATGGCAACATTTCATTATTTGTGTGTTATTAGTTTAAGCAGACTGTGATTGATTGTCTATTGTTGTGACTTAGATGATGATCAGATCAGATTTTATGACCAATTTGTGCAGAAATCCATATCATTCAAAAAAGGGTTCACATACTATTTCTTGCAACTGTATATATAATATATATATATATATATATATATATATATATATATATATATATATATATATATATATTCTAAGTACTTTTTATTTAATTTAAAAACTGTTTCATAACTTTATTTAACTTTTTAAAACTTTTTTGCAGGAATTAATGGGACTGCCTGAGAGCTCCCCTGCAGACACTGCATAAGCCGGCTATTCCGGCCCTGTGATAGCGAGAACCCCGTGATCACATGGCCGAGGGGGGCCGGATCCGGCAGAGGGGGGCCGGATCGGGCAAAATTGAAATGTAAAATTAGGTTAGAAAGTAGATGCTGGAGATTTTTTAAAATCATCACTTGTTGCTCAAATTTTGCAGTTTGGCTTTTAATTTATAACTTTAAATTTTAACATTATTATATAAACTCCACTGTAATTTAAAGATAGTCATATAAACAGGTATATACGTACACACCTTGAGATTTTGTAGAGTAAAGTAAATATACTCATATAGCTCATTACTACAGCAGAAGTATCAACAACAGTACAATTCCTACAATTTATGTTGTCACCAGAATGCAGATCTATTCTTTCAACTGGGATTAGTTAACATGTTCCAGTTTCCAGAGCAGTGGATCCAAGTTTGCCTACAGAAAGTTCATAACCCCATAGATGTTCTGCTACTATCCATGTTTCTGGGATGTTCCTTGCATAGGAGAGTTTTTGGCAAATCTCTATATCTGTGGAGATAATTTTTTGAATTTTAGATGTATCTGTAAGTATATAAAATTATTTATAGAAGTATCTTTATAAAACACAGTTCACAGCATTTTATATATTTATTTATTTTATCTTGTGAGATTACACACCATTATTTAATTACCAGACATTCTCTGTGTCTATTTAATGATTTCACTCGGTTATGAGCAAAGACCCGGAATAATGCTAAAGGCTATCTTGTGATCAGAAGACATGGTGAGTAAAGAAACTGGCACAATTTAGACATAATACTAATATTTTTTCCAAGTAAAGAAACTGGCACAATTTAGACATAATACTAATATTTTTTCCAAGTAACTTAACCTGTATTTTAAGGACATTCACTTTTCAGATTAATAATAAGAGTGGATAAGAGGATAGCTTGTAAGCTATAGTCAAAGAAAAAACTGAAAATTAGTTAAAAACTCTGAACTTTTAATAGCAATTGTGTGCTTAATGCCAAACACTGAACAATCTGTAGACAGTGTATATATGTGGCAGTATTTGCACCATTTGATGTGTGTTTGTGAGGTTTAAAGTGCATTAGTGATGATTGTGTGGAAAGAGAAGTGGCATGGGTTGGTGTGAAAAAAAGAAATCAATAGTATGCATGGAAAATAATTTGTTGCTGTGTTTGTGTGAAAAGAAAAACAATTGTGTGATTGACTGAGTGTGTGTATATATGTTTGTATGTGTGCATTTGTGTGAGTAATTTATGTGTAAAAAAAGAAATGATAGCATGTCTGTGTGTATTTTTATCATCGAAAAAGGGAAATTAGGGGCACCCTCAGGAACATGCATTTCTAAGTAGTGGTGCTGCCGTAAGACTACAATATATACAAAATACAAACTAAAACCAAAAAAACAAAACACACAAAAATACCCTACAGTTTTATATTTTACAAGACTACTTAAAATCACCTATCTAAGCAACAAATATGGAGATTCGGTTACACCATATGGCCATTTTATGTTACGCCCAACACCACGTCACAGTATTCCAATTTCGGTGGGCCCTACACTAATTTTAACATGGGAGAGTAACATGATAACTGCAAAACTTGCTGCTTAAACCGCTTCCAAAGACTCTCCTCAATTTATGCTTTCTTATCGTCACCTCCAAAGGGGCACTTGTAGTGGATGAGTGAGGTGCTTAGCTCCATATGAATATGGTCTGGATTCCAAATCTACAGGGAGTGCAGAATTATTAGGCAAATGAGTATTTTGACCACATCATCCTCTTTATGCATGTTGTCTTACTCCAAGCTGTATAGGCTCGAAAGCCTACTACCAATTAAGCATATTAGGTGATGTGCATCTCTGTAATGAGAAGGGGTGTGGTCTAATGACATCAACACCCTATATCAGGTGTGCATAATTATTAGGCAACTTCCTTTCCTTTGGCAAAATGGGTCAAAAGAAGGACTTGACAGGCTCAGAAAAGTCAAAAAAAGTCTTGCAGAGGGATGCAGCACTCTTAAAATTGCAAAGCTTCTGAAGCGTGATCATCGAACAATCAAGCGTTTCATTCAAAATAGTCAACAGGGTCGCAAGAAGCGTGTGGAAAAACCAAGGCGCAAAATAACTGCCCATGAACTGAGAAAAGTCAAGCGTGCAGCTGCCACGATGCCACTTGCCACCAGTTTGGCCATATTTCAGAGCTGCAACATCACTGGAGTGCCCAAAAGCACAAGGTGTGCAATACTCAGAGACATGGCCAAGGTAAGAAAGGCTGAAAGACGACCACCACTGAACAAGACACACAAGCTGAAACGTCAAGACTGGGCCAAGAAATATCTCAAGACTGATTTTTCTAAGGTTTTATGGACTGATGAAATGAGAGTGAGTCTTGATGGGCCAGATGGATGGGCCCGTGGCTGGATTGGTAAAGGGCAGAGAGCTCCAGTCCGACTCAGACGCCAGCAAGGTGGAGGTGGAGTACTGGTTTGGGCTGGTATCATCAAAGATGAGCTTGTGGGGCCTTTTCGGGTTGAGGATGGAGTCAAGCTCAACTCCCAGTCCTACTGCCAGTTCCTGGAAGACACCTTCTTCAAGCAGTGGTACAGGAAGAAGTCTGCATCCTTCAAGAAAAACATGATTTTCATGCAGGACAATGCTCCATCACACGCGTCCAAGTACTCCACAGCGTGGCTGGCAAGAAAGGGTATAAAAGAAGAAAATCTAATGACATGGCCTCCTTGTTCACCTGATCTGAACCCCATTGAGAACCTGTGGTCCATTATCAAATGTGAGATTTACAAGGAGGGAAAACAGTACACCTCTCTGAACAGTGTCTGGGAGGCTGTGGTTGCTGCTGCACGCAATGTTGATGGTGAACAGATCAAAACACTGACAGAATCCATGGATGGCAGGCTTTTGAGTGTCCTTGCAAAGAAAGGTGGCTATATTGGTCACTGATTTGTTTTTGTTTTGTTTTTGAATGTCAGAAATGTATATTTGTGAATGTTGAGATGTTATATTGGTTTCACTGGTAATAATAAATAATTGAAATGGGTATATATTTGTTTTTTGTTAAGTTGCCTAATAATTATGCACAGTAATAGTCACCTGCACACACAGATATCCCCCTAACATAGCTATAACTAAAAACAAACTAAAAACTACTTCCAAAAATATTCAGCTTTGATATTAATGAGTTTTTTGGGTTCATTGAGAACATGGTTGTTGTTCAATAATAAAATTAATCCTCAAAAATACAACTTGCCTAATAATTCTGCACTCCCTGTACACAGCAAAAGGGGGGATTTGGAGAACACCCAGAACATGCATTTCTAAGTAGTAGTTCTGGTATAAAGACTAAAATATATTTGTAGTGGGAACTTAATTCGTAAATGAAAATAGAGAAGGAAGGAAAAGTTGGTAGTGGTGTGCCGAAACCAACGTACGGGTAGGCCTGTAATAAAGAGGGCCCACCAGAGGTAATACGGAACACTCCTCCCACAAATTCAGGCCTACGGCCTTTTACTTGTAGTCAGAACTTAATTCGTATATGAAAATAGAGAAGAAAGGGAAAGTTGGTAGTGGTGTGCCGAAACCAACGTACTGTAATAAAGATGGCAAAATATATTGCAGAAAACACACTTTATTCATAATTTACTATGCTAGACCTTTGAACGCTTTCCTGATTTCTTTCTCAGGATGTGGAATATAAGTGCTGTAAACAGAGGATTTCCATCTGCCCAGTCTTTTAAAGATATTGACTGGTGTGTCCGTGCTAGAGGCTGAGGAGGCTGCCCCAATTCTAAAGGAATGACCGGTTAACGTGGCTGGGTTATGTCCCAATCTTAGCAATAATGTTCTAACGTGGGTTATGAATTTTGAAGTGGTAAGTGGGTGTCCGTGAAGAAGTAGTAGGGGAGAGTTAGAAGGGAAACTGAAGTTTGTGGATAGAAATAAGTTGAGTATTTTAACAGGACACCAGAGGTTCTCTGTAGGAAACAGAGGGATTGTAGTTGGGTAGTTTGTGTGATTGGTTTTAGATGAGTGTAGAGACATCAAGTAATGGTCATCGTGTTTGGTAATGTCCGATAGTTTTAAACAGGATCTGATATTTGTTTGACGTATCACAGTAAATTCTAGGGGTCTGAGGAAGCCATAGAAAGTGAGGTAAATGGTTACTTTGATGACAGTTAGTCTGGGTATTAAAGGGTTTTGTGTCCAATAAGTCTGACATGTTCCTGAATATGGTACCGTCTATGGCTAATCTATTGGTAGTTGGAGGTCGATGGGGTATGTGGGAAGAAAAGGTGGGTGATTGGGAAAGGTACTGAGGATGTGGTGCTGTAAACCTGTAAGATATAATTTAATAGTGTTATGTGCTAGTTTAAGGTTTAAGTGGCAAAAGGAGGCAAAAGTCACAATGGTCTTGATAGAATAATTCTCTGAAACGTGGAATTCCCCACAAAATTTGTGAAACACAGTCAAAGCCCTGTCGTAGGCTTTTTTGGTGTTGGTGGACAGAGCGTTACGTGAGAGTGACCATGTGTGGGTCAACAATCTTGTCAATCCATTGTTAACTCTGGTAATATTGGTATTCTGGATGGGAGTTGGTTGGTGACTGAATCAACCTTGCAGTTAGATGGGACAATGCGTCAGCGGCCATATAATGGATGCCTGCCATGTGTTTGCATGCTATAAGAACTGTAGTATGGTGACCATCTACAGTCAATACCGTATTAACAGCGTAATGTTTGAGGAGGTCTTATTAAGGATAATAAAAATGCTAAACTTGAGAAACACTTGACTGCCTTACCGGTCCACAGATACTCCCCCCAAGTATAGGCTGCTGCTACACTAGGATAGATCTCGAAAGGCAGAAGGTTCCCTGAAGGCTGGTAAGGCAGGCGCTACCTTTGCCACATGTCCTTGAACCAGTGCTTACCAAATTGTAGTCAAGCATGAGTGACCTGCTGCGTTGTCTCAATAACAGGAGAGTGCTCGGTCAGTGGGGGAATGAACATAGTTATGCTGTTCCACTCTGTAGGGAGAAGCTTCCTCATGATAAAGTTGGTTATGTATGGTAAGGTATGTCTTTTTGCTGATGATACTAAGATATGTAACAGGGTTGATGTTCCAGGAGGGATAAGCCAAATAACAAATGATTTAGGTAAACTAGAAAAATGGTCAGAATTGTGGCAACTGACATTTAATGTGGATAAGTGCAAGATAATGCATCTTGGACGTAAAAACCCAAGGGCAGAGTACAGAATATTTGATAGAGTTCTAACCTCAACATATGAGGAAAGGGATTTAGGGGTGATTATTTCTGATGACTTAAAGGTAGCCAGACAATGTAATAGAGCAGCAGGAAATGCTAGCAGAATGCTTGGTTGTATAGGGAGAGGTATTAGCAGTAGAAAGAGGGAAGTGCTCATGCCATTGTACAGAACACTGGTGATACCTCACTTGGAGTATTGTACGCAGTACTGGAGACCGTATCTTCAGAAGGATATTGATACCTTAGAGAGGGTTCAGAGAAGGGCCACTAAACTGGTTCATGGATTGCGGGATAAAACTTACCAGGAAAGGTTAAAGGATCTTAACATGTATAGCTTGGAGGAAAGCGAGACAGGGGGGATATGATAGAAACATTTAAATATATAAAGGGAATCAACACAGTAAAGGAGGAGACTATATTTAAAAAGAAGAAAAACTACCACAACAAGAGGACATAGTCTTAAATTAGAGGGACAAAGGTTTAAAAAAATAATATCAGGAAGTATTACTTTACTGAGAGGGTAGTGGATGCATGGAATAGCCTTCCAGCTGAAGTGGTAGAGGTTAACACAATAAAGGAGTTTAAGCATGCGTGGGATAGGCATAAGGCTATCCTAACTATAAGATAAGACTAGGGACTAATGAAAGTATTTAGAAAATTGGGCAGACTAGATGGGCCGAATGGTTCTTATCTGCTGTCACATTCTATGTTTCTATGTTTCTATGTTTCTATGTTATGCTGGTGTGATGAGGACTATGTTTCCATCGTTCAGCCTGCCGGGTAGGGGTGAATGTAGCTAGGAAATGCAGGATCTCCTTTGTGAAATTATACGCATTGCAAACTTATGTATCCCAGTAGAGATTGGGGGTCTCTACGAGTACCTGTACCTTTGGAGGAACTGGTCAGTTTTTGCCAGATGCGTACCAATCTACACAACTGGGAGGCGTGCCTGACTGGACAATGGGTGATGAGACATCCGGGAATACCAAATGTCTTGTGGCCTGTTGTATGACAAGAGATCAGTGCCATGGTTAAGGATATTACTTGGAGTGAGGGGTCCTGCCTAGATCGGTAAATTCGACTGATTGTTCAAGGTCGCTGGGTATCTGGCCGTATTCAGAAGCAGCAAGTGCAGGGTTTCTGCAAATGTAACAATTCTGGAGAATGAGGAGCTGACAAATTAATAATCAAAAGAATTTATTACATGTGTTGCTGGAAACCCTACACATAGGGTTAGAGTGCCATGTGGAAACAGGACGTTGCGGAAAGGACAGAGCATAAAGTCTGAAGTGTTCTTTCTCTATTGCAATTTGACAACGGCAGATGAATGTTTTAGGATGTTCCAGTACCTGTTGGGAGTGCTACTAACCTTGTGTGAAAACCCACAGTCAAATTGACTACTGCACCAGGTGAGGGGAAGGGTGGGTGTGTAAAAGCTTACTAAGGTGTCAGTGTTTCCTTCCATCAGTCATTTCCTAGGAAAAAGCTGGGAAGGGCACATGGCTTTTGTATGTACCCTGAAACAGATGGAGCAAATGTGCAACAGCCTGCAGGCATTGTAGTTACATGTTCCGGTATTAAAGTTGTTGCATATTTGTGCCTTGCCCAGGAATACTACTGGTCTGCCCAGCTTGTCTCTTTGTCACCTATCCTGACTAACGGAAGGGCTTGGAGTTTGGGTTAGAAGTGGAGGGGTGGGATGTAGATTGTTCTGCTTCGCAGGGACACAAATTGGAGGAGTGTGAGGTAAAGGTAAACTGCACAAGACAGGGGTCTTAAGCTGGTGAAATGCCTGCAGAACAGCTCTGTGTCCAACTGACTCCAATCGATGCGGGTGTTGGACTGTGCCAGAGCCACGGCTGCTGTAGAAAAAATTGACCTGTGATAGTCATAGAATGCAAAACCCTACCTTGCGTGTTTGGAGGTGCAGGTGCTGGGCTTGGAGTGTGAGATCGGCTGGTAACTGTAGGGATTATGGGTTCTATCTTGGTCATCCTCTCGTTAAGTGACTGAAGGGTGGACAAGATGGATGACAAAGTGTCTTGAAATTGTCCCGAATGGCTGACATTAGAATTTGTGCCAGGCCTGGAATTGTTTGACTGGACATTTCTACGGCGTTGTTCTGCCGCCAATTTAGGGATGGTCCAAGATCTCAGAGACCCAGGTGTAGCGGTAACGAGAGATACGGGTGGTGAGATAGGTCTAATAAGTGTAATGGGCCCAGAGGGAGAGCCCTGTAGAGACAAGTTGTCTTCATGGGGTGAATCTTGCGACATCCTATGGAGAGATTAGTTACATAGTTACATAGTTACATAGCTGAAAAGAGACTTGTGTCCATCAAGTTCAGCCTTCCTCGCATTTGTTTTTTGCTGTTGATTCAAAAGAAGGCAAAAAAAAAGTTTGAAGCACTTCCAATTTTGCAACAAGCTAGGGAAAAAATTCCTTCTTGACCCCAGAATGGCAGTCAGATTTATCCTTGGATCAAGCAGTTATTACCCTACATTGAAAGATTATATCCTTGAATATTCTGCTTTTGCAAGTATGATCTAGTAGCTGTTTGAACATCTGTATGGACTCTGATAAAACCACTTATTCAGGCAGATAATTCCACATCCTTATTGTTCTTATAGTAAAAAAACCTTTCCTTTACCTTAGACAAAATCTTCTTTCTTCTAGTCTAAACGCATGACCTTGTGTCCTATGTAAAGTCTGGTTCGTGAATAGATTTCCACACAATGGTTTGTATTGGCCCTGAATATATTTATATAATGTTTTCATATCCCCTCTCAGGAGAAGTTTTATTAAACTAAATAGGTTTAAATTTGTTAACCTTTCTTCATAGCTGATATGTTCCATTCCTTTTCTTTTATTTTGTAGCACGCCTCTGCACTTTTTCTAGTGCCATAATATTCTTCTTTAGAACATGTACCCAAAATTGCACAGATTCAATATGTGGTCTTACCAGTGATTTATAAAGAGGCACAATTATATTCTTGCCTCGAGAATGAATGCCCTTTTTTCATGCATGACAATACCTTACTGGCCTTGGCCACTGCTGATTGACATTGCACATTGTTGCATAGCTTGTTATCTATAACAATTCCCAAGTCCTTTTCGTAAACACAGAATTTTGAGCCAAAGGTGAAATACTGTATAGAGCTTTTAAGGATAGAATTAGGGAGCATGTGAGGTCTCCCAGGAATCGCCTCGAGACACCTATCTCTAGACATCTGAAAGAATACCATCATGGTGACTCCAATAATCTTTGTTTCTGTGGACTTGAATTGGTCAAGAGAAATCCTAGACGTGGAGACTTTGATAAGATCTTGAGACAGAGGGAGTCTAGATGGATATACGAATTGAAGACATGTCTGTCACGTATTCATCCGCTTTTAGAAAAGTGGTTAATGACATTTACTGTCCACACAGGAAAAGTTGTGCCGAGCAGCAACCTAATCCACAGAAGGGTTAATGCTGAGCAGCAATTATGCAAATGTAACCTGGTAACTGACTTTGGGGTCAAAGGCTACAGCCTATCAGAACTAGAGGAGGGGTATTTAGGCCCAGTTCTCAGCCTGCTCAGTGCCCTGTCGTGGTTTACCTTGTGGTTGTCCGAGAGCACGTTCCTGTTTATAGTTTTCTACCTGTTTTTTGACTTTGGCTTTGTTTATTGATGTCTCTATATTCTGGTATCCTGACTCCTGGCTTTCCTCATCGCTGTGTCCCTTTCTGTGTTCCCTGACCTCGGCTAGTATTTTTGACTATTCTTTGTATGTTAAATCCGGCCATTCTAAGGACCAGTAATACGTTACTTATTTGTCATCTGTGCTGTACAGTTCTACGTGCTGGATCAAACAGTAATCCTGACAATGTCAACCTCTAGGTTTGAACGAAGGCTTTTCGTTTGCACCGTTCATTTAAGTATAGATAATGGGGGGTACTGTATTCCTGTTCCCTCTGATCATACATAATACTTATCTACTTTTTTGTTTTATTTTTATTTATTTATCTTTCCTTCCTGCCATTTACAATTATTATATTATTATTTTTTGTACCGCTTGTATATATATATTTTTTTTGGCTTATTTATATTTGAATTAAAGGTTTTTTTGTTTTTGGAGTTTTTTGAGTTTGTCCCCTTCCTGTTTTCTATCCCCTTCTCTACTAGCATTGGTTTGGTTTTATATGACCTATGCAAAAATTTGAGTAGATTATTATGCATTTGTGGTTTGTATGTAGTATGCTATTTTGTCATGTTGAAGTGGTCCTGACACCCGTTCTAGGTTTCTTTTATATTAGGCTCATTCTATAGAGTTGGACCAATGGGGTTCTAAGTTTTTAATATATCTCTATTTAATTTATAGCCCCCTAAAAATGGGCAATTGAAGAGGGTGACATATATACTTTAACTGTACTTTTAGTACAGGATGGCTTTTGTGCTTGTATTCTGAGGATGCAGCTTTATGCTGCCTCAGATTAGCGCAATACCCTTTCCATCCTGTATTATCGGCATGCATACTGTTTCTAAGTCCTCGCACATGCGTGGACTTTATATTTTGGATGTTCGCGGCCACTGTAGCACTCACAATTTGAATGGGAGATTGATAGAGACTTTCTATTGGTGGACTGCCTATAACCATGTCTGATTACTCAATAGGAGGAGGAGTGATTTCTTTTATAACAGGTGAATGTGAGCGGGGTTTTTTGTTATACTCTATGCCCTTGAGAAAGGCAGTTTGTCCGCCGAAACGCGCGTTGGGCTATTCGTGATATTATATTTATTGTTTATTAGTACTTTGGTTTATTCTTATTTTTAGTGTTGTGCCCAGATATCATAGTGATCGGCCGGTCTTTATCAATAGTTGTGGCATCTTATATAGAGTGGGGAAAAGTATAGTGGAGGTGTTTCCTCTTTCTGTTGAGGACCCCACTGTGGACTCCTCTTCTTTCCCCCCTTTGTTTTTCATTATATACTCTCCTTTCTGTCCTTTCTATTTCCTTTCTGTATGATAGGATCTTAGGGCATTTTTTTATTTATTTTTTGAATCTTTGATTATATAGAGAGGGGAATATATATGCCATTTTCTATTGCTATCTGCACTAAGACACAGCATTTTTCAATCATTCACAGTATTAATGTATCATAGTATCCTCACAATATAAATGTTTCCACCAATTACCATTACATTTGCTACAAGTCTGGTAACTTTGTCTCAAAGCTCACATTGATTGATTTAATAGTGAATGACTGTGGGTATTATCCAAAGTACAATATTATCGTTGTCTTTTTTTCTGGGACATTAAACTTATATGTGATATATTCTATTTTAATCTATTCTGGTTACACCAGCCTGTATATTTATCTACTTACCTAGGGGTAGCTGCAGTGGGGGGATCCCTCCCGTCTTGATACGAGAGGATCTTCCTTCTCTTCCTTTTTCTACTGTATAGAACTTGCTTGCTTGCTTGCTAGTACAAATGGTGAAGAACTTAATTAGCCTGATAGGTGAATCCCTGCTAGTTGCCAAGTGGAGCGGAGAGGCTCTACCTATGATTTTGTCTGTGAGGAACTGTGGCCACCGAACAATGTGGCGGGGTGTTTGCCTCTAGGTGACAGTATAGAGAAAAACGTTTGGCCGTGGCATGTGACATTCTAAACCAGCCCCTGTAGAAGGGGATATGAGGCCATTTTACTAACGTGGGCCCTGTGGGCGATACCTCCGTGTGAGGTGGGTGGGGGGAGGTGGGAGGCCTCATAGGAACTAGAATTTAAAGTATATGGGGCAGATCCTGTCCCTTGCAGCCAGTTCCCTATCCCTGGCTGGCGCTTGTCTTTATGGAAAACAGCATGAATGTAACCGTACGTACCTAATAACCAGATGAGAAAAGCCCTGAGTGGAAGCTGGAGGGATGATGCAGGATAAAAGATGCCTATTTTGAAAAAGTCTCAATTAATTAACTAATGATAAGTGGAGTAATGGTAATCCCACTGAATATATATAAAACGTATCCTTAACTGAGCCTAAGAGAACTTCACGGGATAGGAGTCTCTTATATTCACCTGGAAGAAAATTGGGGATATGTGTGATAAGTAAAATGTATGATTGTAAAACGGAAGAAAATAAGAGGTTTTTATATTTTTTTATGTGTAGTAATTTTATGTGTCTAAAGTTTGTCAATGTTATTGCTAGCCTAGGTAGGAAATGGATAGCGCAACAGGAGATTAGTAAGATCGTGTATAGAGGTTCCTGAACGTAGGATGACAAGCCCCTTAACTGAGCATTAACGTATAAACGTACAAGGCAATACAAGACCTTGATGTACCGGTTATGATAGAATATGAGCATAAGAAAATGAGCGTACAGAAATGGAAATACCTGAAACACAATTGGCTGGAAGAAAAACTCTGTCCTAGTTTAATCAGGAAACTTCCTAATCCTAGAAATAGGCACCTAAGATACACGTATGATATGAGGACAATATGAGTAACGTTCAAAGGAACTCTGTATATACAGATTAGAATGTAATTACGTATGAGCTATCTAACCAAAGTTAGATATAGTGACAGACGTATTCGAAATAGTATCTTGTGAGGTAAAACCCCAGACCCTTGCATCAACTGATTATGTAATAAACCGTTTTATATATATATATTTTTTACAAGTTAAATAACCGTGTAGCAGGGGATGGTGAGGGAAGTAATGTGACTGACAATTAGGATCCAGGGAATTAACCTGCAGATATGTGCAATAACTTACTGAATTGTCTATGATATTTTAAATAATGTCTAGGAACTGCTTAGCCCCAATCAGTTTAATTTGTACAAATAAGTGAATTACCCAACGTAATTGTGACTTATGCAAATTCCAACAAATAGTAGGAAACCAATAACAGTGGTAGTCTTTATATATTCTAGGGTTTTAATGGGCATATGATTTAGCTAGAGTATGAATTATATAGTGCAACCGTGCGGCTTAATAACCGAATGCACTGAGTGTATGAGACAGAGGAACGGATACCCGTGGTTTAAATGAAATATATAATGAACAGTATTAAACTAATGGATTTCAACAAAATTAATTCAAACGAATTGATTGAAACGTAATGGATTTAAACAAAATGACTTTAAACAAAATGAATTTAAACAAAATGAATTTAAACAAATGCATTTAAATGAAAGTGATTACATGAATGGATTTAAACAAAGAGTTTTAGATGAATGCTTTAACGAAATTATATAAACAAAATGATAGGTTTAAACGAAGTGAAATAACTGAAAGGTTTAAACGAATGCCATTTTAACGAATTAATTTAACTAATGCAAAGTAAACTAACGGAATTAGATGAACGGCATACAAATTAGACAAATGGCATAATAAAGCTAAATGGAGAGAGACAATCCCAGCTCACGTATGTACATGTGGGAACCCGTCCATAGCGTTCCCTTGTGTACATAGGTGAGCGTGCCGCATCATGCGGCAGGAAGCCGGTTAAAGAGAACTGGAACCGGGTAGGAGGACCTGCAGGTGGATGGAGACCAAATGAAGCTGCAAGCCGGGTTTGGCGAGCTGTAAGCCGGGTCGGAGACTGAAGACGAGTCAGTGGCTGCTTCTGCCGAAGAAACCAGAAGTGCTGGTTGTCGTGGCAACAGTCACTCTAACAGAAACCAGCATAGGTAAGCACAGGGGGTCAAACTTATATAGGGAAAACTCCTCCCACAAATTCAGGCCTATGGCCTTTTACATATAAAATACAGAATAAAGAAGATGATTAAGATTCATCATTTCACAATCAATCATGTACTATTTTTTTTGTGCTGTAGAGGCATCTTATCCATCAATTCCTCCTCCCTTTAGACACGCTGTTCTTCCTCATGCATTTCTTTACCCCTTCCTCATGGATTGTAAGCTCATTTAAACCTTGAGGAGGGTGTCTCTGTTGATATCCTTATGTCAATAACCTGTGATCAAATATCCCCATTATATGATTGTAAAGCCCTATTATAAATGATAATAAAAAAATAAATAATAATAATTTATTCACCATTTAGTACACAGATCAAGTGAGCAAAAGTAATCAATACAGGAAACAACAGGAGGGCCTGTAAAAAAATAAATCTATGTTTAAATACTTATATATTTATTAAATATAATAAAACATATTTATATATATATATATTTTTTTTTTTTTTTTTAAATGGTGCTCCTACTTCTTTTTCCTCTGTTAGTCACTTTTCATGTAATATGTGAATAGAATGAGCATTTAGCGTCTGTACCCTAGCTACCACTCAGATTTTTGCCATCATTCATCTCTTTTTTTGGGGGACAGGCAGAATTCAAAATCACTGATCATTATAAACATTTTGGCCTCTTTTTCAAGGGGACAATTAACTGAAAAGCTGTTTCATGGACAGGTGTGGTCGATTTCTTCGTTATTTCTTCATCAATTAAGCAGATAAAAGGTCATAACATTTTCTTATGTGGATTAAAACAGTATAAGCTGTGTTGGGGTGTCTGCTGGCACAGTACTTCGGAAATGTAAGTAGGCAGGATTTGTGCAGGCCTTTGCTAGCTCAGCAATGTATGTGTTTGGGCTTGTGACCTGCAATATCAGTGGGATATTTTATTGTAGACTGCCAAGCTGTTATAAGTATGTGTGGTGTCTATAAAGGTCTTAAGTGACCACACTGTTCTTTCATAAAACACAATGATTCTCCTTGGCAGCAATGGATGTTTGAGAAATAGAGTCTACATCCTCTAGGAATGCACAGATCTCTATGAATGCATCATGCAGCACAGATAATAATGGTGGTGGATGCAGGGATATATAAAGTGAAAAGTCACACTTTGCAGCTCCAGCAGCATCCATCTGTGATATCCATATATTACATGGTTCATGTGAAGAGATCATCCACACATATATCTGTACCCCCCCAAAAAGGCAATTTTCTGAACATGTAACCTAAGCTAAAAGTTGTCAGCCCTCCCTTGGATGCCTATTTCATCTCCTTTACAGTCGGTGAGTCTGGAGGTGTGAACAGCTGAAGCCCACCATAACATTGTGAAACAGGGATAGTACTTTCAGAGGGCGAAAGTCATTTTCCTGTGTGCACTGGGAAGGTAAGGGAATTACATGCCACAGACAAATGTGGATTTATCTTTGCTGCAGATTGAATGTTTAATTCAGAATGCACATCATATAGGAATTATGGAGGAGGAGAGGCAATATAGGTATTATTATAGGGATACAGTTAGCATCTGGCATCAGGATATATAACGCTAAAACTGGTTTCTTGGAACACAGGAATGGAAGAAAGGAGAAAGGGTGTACAATGAGACGAGGCACCATAAATGCTATCTGTGTGGCAGCGTTCTTGGTTTTGTTCATCTTCTGTATAGGAATTAGTGTGTTTAGGGGGGTTTGGTAAAAGATAGTTTCAAGGTGGATTTGTGCTGTGTATATATATATGCATGTATAAAGATTTTGCATATGTCTGCTGTTTTTATTGTATCATATTTTTTCTCAAATTTACAAATTCAGCAAATGGAAATGATGAGGAGAATTTAAGTGTAGCTTTTGCTCATATTCACCCATTGCCTAACCACGTCTGTTACCTCAGTTTCATAAAGCCCTTAATCTAGTGCTGCCGGCAAGGATATGGTTTTGAAAAAAACTCAAAAAATACTGCAAATGTATAATTTTCTGCAAGGTGAGAGAACAAATGCTTACATATATAAATTGTGGAAGAGGTACACTTTAAAATCAACAGAATCACAAACTTGCATGCATTGAGCAATACTTAGAATGCCTTAAACACCAATAGTATAAAGGCAGATAGGCTCTGAGAAAACCAGAAAGACAATGCTTAAATTAAATTCTGGTATCAGGAGCATGCTAGTAAATGCTCAGTAGTGATGTACCGAACGGTTCGCCGGCGAACGGTTCCTGGCGAACATAGCATGTTCGCGTTCGCCACGGCGGGCGAACATATGCGCGGTTCGACCCGCCCCCTATTCGTCATCATTGAGTAAACTTTGACCCTGTACCTCACAGTCAGCAGACACATTCCAGCCAATTAGCAGCACACCCTCCCTAGCAGACCCTCCCACCTCCTGGAAGGCATCCATTTTAGATTCATTCTCAAGCTGCATGCTTTAGTAAGAGGAGGGAAAGTGTAGCTGCTGTTCATTAGATAGGAAAAAGCATAGCTAGGTTAGGGTTAGGGTATGCTTTTTAAAAAAAAAAAAAAAAATTTCTATGTAATGTAATTGCACTTAGTTGTCTGCCACTGCTGCCAGCTTCTGTGTCAGGCTCACAGTGCATACTGTGCCCATTTCCCCAGTCAGTGCCACCACTTACATCTGGTGTCACAATAGCTTGGATTTAAAAACAAAAAACTTTTTTCACTGTTATAGACTGAATAGCAGTCAGTTGTCTGCCACTGCTGCCAGCTTCTGTGTCAGGCTCACAGTGCATACTGTGCCCATTTCCCCAGTCAGTGCCACCAATTACATCTGGTGTCACAATAGCTTGATTTAAAAACAAAAAACTTTTTTTACTGTTATAGATTGAATAGCAGTCAGTGTCCTTAAAGCGGGTGTGTTACGCTAACAGTGGATACGGTGACCAGTGCCACCACTTAGATCTGGTGTCACAATAGCTTGATTTAAAAACAAAAAACTTTTTTCACTGTTATAGATTGAATAGCAGTCAGTGTCCTTAAAGCGGTGTGTCAGGCTCACAGTGGATACTGTGCCCAGTGCCACCACTCACTCACTGGTGTCACAATAGCTTGCATTTAAAAAAAAACAAAACTTTTTCACTGTTATAGATTGAATAGCAGTTAGTTGTCTCAAAGCGGGTGTTCAGGCCTACAGCCTGTGCTCTGCACAACTGTGCCAGTGCGCATTGCCACTCATATCTGGTCTCACAGTAGCTTGCACGCATAGTACCACTAATCCCAACAAAAATGACAGGCAGAGGCAGGCCACCCCGCAGGGGCCATCGTGGTCGTGGTGCTGTGATTCCCTTTGGCCCTAGAATAATACCCAGTTTTCAGAGGCCACGTACCCTGAACTTGAAAAGTTCTGAGGACAGTGTTGACTAGCTAACACAGGACACCCAATCTTCTACAGCCTCCGCTCAGAACCTTGACGCACCATCCTCCTCCAGCTTCGCTTCAGGCACCTCTCAAGATACCACTCCGCAGCCCGCGCCGCCACAAAACTAGCACCACAGCCGCTTCAGTTGGTATGTCAGAGGAGTTATTCACACATCCGTTTGAAGAAATGAGTGATGCGCAACCATTATTGCCAGGGGATGTAGATAACAGGGATATGTCTCAGGCAGGCAGCATTACACACATGGACGTACGGTGTGATGATGATGATGATGTTGTACCCGCTGCTGCTTCCTTTGCTGGGTTGTCAGATACAAGTGAAGCGGTTGATGATGACGATGCGTCCATGGATGTCACGTGGGTGCCCGCTCGTCAAGAAGAAGAACAGGGTGAAAGTTCAGATGGGGAGACAGGGAGGAGGAGGAGACGAGTTGGAAGCAGGGGGAGGTCGTCGCAAGGAGCTAGTGGCACAGTCAGACGGCATGCATCGACACCCGGGGTCAGCCCGACAGCACGCCAATCAACGCATGCTGTGTCCACCACCAGAATGCCGTCATTGCAGAGCTCAGCAGTGTGGAATTTTTTTTGTGTGTCTGCCTCTGACAGCAGCGATGCCATTTGCAACCTGTGCCAAAAGAAACTGAGTCGTGGGAAGTCCAACACCCACCTAGGTACAACTGCTTTGCGTAGGCACATGATCTCACATCACAGACGCCTATGGGATCAACACATGATTACAGCAAGCTCACGCCTACTCTAAGCCGCCAGCCTCACTCCTGGTCCAGCATCTTCAGCCACGTCAACCACTGCTGTCCTCCCTGTCCCCTCTCAACCATCCGCCACTCCGCCTCCCGCCTTGAGCAGTTCACGCTCATCTTCCCACAGTCATGTGTCTGTCAAGGACATGTTTGAGCGTAAAAAGACAATGTCAGAAAGTCACCCCCTTGCCCAGCGTCTGACTGCTGGCTTGTCCGAACTATTAGCCCGCCAGCTTTTACCATACAAGCTGGTGAAGTCTGAGGCGTTCCAAAAATTTGTAGCTATTGGGACACCGCAGTGGAAGGTACCCGGCCGAAATTTCTTTTCACAAAAGGCAATCCCAACCTGTACTCAATTGTGCAAAAGGTATGGCATCTCTGGCACACAGTGTTGGGGCAAAGTCCACATTGACCACTGATACCTGGTCTGCAAAGCATGGTCAGGGCAGGTATATCACCTACATAGCGCGTGGGTAAACCTGCTGACTGCTGCCAAGCATGAATGCATGGCTCTGCAGAGAGTTGGGCACGCCCGACTTGCAGGCGATGCCGCCGCACACCTCCTCTACTCCTCCTACTCCATCCTCTTCCATATCCTCCTCGGCTGAGTCCTCTTCTGCTGCTGCGTCTTGCTCCACATCAACGGCACCCCCCCGGCTCCCCAGGTACTATTCCACATCCCGGATACGGCAGTGTCACGCCGTCTTGGGTTTGACTTGCTTGAAAGCAGAGAGTCACACCGGACAAGCACTCCTGTCCGCCATGAACGCACAGGTGGAAGAGTGGCTGACTCCGCAGCGACTGGATATCGGCAAAGTGGTTTGTGACAACGGAACAAATTTGTTAGCGGCATTGAAGTTGGGCAAGTTGTCACATGTGCCGTGCATGGCACATGTGTGTAATCTGATAGTACAACGCTTTGTGCATAAGTACATAGGCTTACAGGACGTCCTGAAGCAGGCCAGGAAGGTGTGTGGCCATTTCAGGCGTTCCTACACGGCCATGGCTCACTTTGCCGATATCCAGAGGCGAAACAACATGCCAGTGAGGCGCTTGATTTGCGACAGCCCGACACGTTGGAATTCAACGCTCCTAATGTTCGACCGCCTGCTCCAACAAGAAAAAGCCGTTAATGAATATTTGTATGACCGGGGTGCTAGGACAGCCTCTGGGGAGCTGGGAATTTTTTTGCCACGTTACTGGACGCTCATGCGCAATGCCTGTAGGCTCATGCGTCCTTTTGAGGAGGTGACAAATTTAGTCAGTCGCACCGAAGGCACCATCAGCGACATCATGCCATTTGTTTTCTTCCTGGAGCGTGCCCTGCGAAGAGTGCTGGATCAGGCCGTAGATGAGCGTGAAGAGGAAGAGGAAGAGTTGTGGTCACCATCACCTCCAGAAACAGCCTTATCAGCATCGCTTGCTGGACCTGCGGCAACGCTGGAAGAGGATTGTGAGGAAGAGGAGTCAGAGGAGGAATGTGGCTGTGAGGAGGAGGAAGAGGAGGAGCAAGACCAACCACAACAGGCATCCCAGGGTGCTCGTTGTCACCTATCTGGTACCCGTGGTGTTGTACGTGGCTGGGGGAAGAAAATACCTTCATTGACATCAGTGAGGAGGAGGAACGGGAAATGAGTAGCTCGGCATCCAACCTTGTGCAAATGGGGTCTTTCATGCTGTCGTGCCTGTTGAGGGACCCTCGTATAAAAAGGCTGAAGGAGAACGACCTGTACTGGGTGTCCACGCCACTAGACCCCCGGTATAAGCAGAAAGTGGCGGAAATGTTACCGAATTACAACAAGTATGAAAGGATGCAGCATTTGCAAAATAAATTGAAAAGTATGCTTTACACAGCGTATAAGGGTGATGTCACAGCACAACGGGAATCTAACAGGGAGAGAGGTGGAAGTCATCCTCCTCCTCCCATGACCACGCCGGCAAGGACAGGACGCTTTAGAGACGTGTTGTTGATGGAGGACATGCGGACCTTTTTAAGTCCTACGCATCGCCACAGCCCTTCGGGATCCACCCTCAGAAAGCGACTCGACCGACAGGTAGCAGACTACCTCGCCTTAACTGCAGATATCGACACTCTGAGGAGCGATGAACCCCTTGACTACTGGGTGTGCAGGCTTGACCTGTAGCCTGAGCTATCCCAATTTGCGATAGAACTTCTGGCCTGCCCCGCTTCAAGTGTCCTGTCAGAAAGGACCTTCAGTGCAGCAGGAGGTATTGTCACTGAGAAGAGAAGTCGCCTAGGTCAAAAAAGTCTAGATTACCTCACCTTTATTAAGATGAATGAGGGATGGATCGCGAAGGGACTGACACTGGGCGATACATTAGATTAAAAAAGGCCTGATGAGATGAGCTGCCTTGGGCTAAAAATGGTCCACACGCTGCTGTATTTTGGCTCTGAATGCCTGTTGACTTGCGTGACTGATCCGCCACCAACTAGGTTTCAAGCCGCCATGTTTTAGGGCACTTTCTGCCTGTGAAACAAACATCAATTATAGATTGAATAGCAGTTAGTTGTCTCAAGGCGGGTGTGTCAG